>CM070639.1:32318697-32833398 GCA_036346255.1 Ampelocalamus luodianensis | reverse complement strand
CATGAAATGAATGAATGTAATCAAAGGATGGACTGCACACATACTTATACCGGTATAGCTAGTGACACACCCGTCGGTGTTCACTTAAGCCCGCATCTTAACAAAAGTGCGGGGATCCAAGTCCCATATGAAGAACGTTTCATACAGGTGTCCAAATCTGCCCATACTGGAATTGATGGGTCTTACGCGCCCATGCTGGAATTGATGGGTCTTCCTATCCACTCCCGTGGACGGGACATGACAATATCCAAATCTGCCAACATTGGAATGGTGGGACTTACAATCCACTCCGTGGATAAGACATGAATTATGGATGCATTGAATGTATATGAACAATGAAGAACATCATCTCATAGCATATTTTCAACATACACGAAAGAACATAGACAGTTCATCATCTCTTGTGACACGAGGTGTCACAACATAATCATGTAGGCATTCATCAATCACAACCATTAAAAGTAGCAAAGTACTTGCCTTCCACGTTGCGACGCGTTAGCAGGCAACGATGATGCTCCCAAACCCGTAGCCTCGCTGCCTAACCAATTAAATAAACAAAATGAGAACAACAAGGTACCCGACACGACTTAATATTCTACAATACCCTCTTGAACACCCAAGAGATAGCCATAAACCCCAAATCTGAAAAAAAAAACAAGCAGCACCCCTGAATCGCATCTGGACAGCAGCACGATATTGGCCACAACAATTTACCTGGGACTCGAAACGAGGTGAGCCCAGATCGTACTTAAACTTAACGAACATATCTACAACATTCCAGTTGACGAGATAACCCAATTCGGCAAAATTAAATTGCTAACAGCTAAATGAAACAGCAGAACAGAAACTGGATGAACAATTAAGACAGCAGAATTAAAACGACCATAACTTTTAATATACAACTCTGAATTGGGCGTTCTTTATCAATCTGAAAAGGCTATGAAATTATATACAATAACCTAGTTGAGAGGAAACCCTGATTCGTCCAGTAACATACACATATTTTAGAAGACAACTTAAAAGGTAATTCTCGTCAGAAATCTGGACAGCAGAAACTAAAACAATCATAACTTTTGATTCGTACGTCGGAATCAAGTGTTCTTGGCGGCCACCGAAAGCTAAGAACAATACCTACATAACTCTAGGAGATGGACAACTCAAATTCGGCTTCTAATATCACGAAACAGACCACGCAACATACTGGACAGAACCAAACTAACAGCAGAAACAATTCGATCCAATCAATCTATTCAAATTCGCATCTAATAAGAACATACCAGCGAAGAACGCTCTTTGTTACCCTTGAAGACTCGTATGAGACCGTTGAATCCTTGCGAGGTTCTCCTCTCCCCCACTTCCCCTTTTCTTCTTCCTTAGCCGACGGCAAAACTCAGGGCTCTCCCTTCTTCTTTGCTTCGGTCAACGCTTGGGCAGCACCAATGGGGAGGAGGAGGTGGAGAAGATGGGAGGGAGAGGAGGGGTGGCGCATGGGGAAGAGAGAGTGGCGGCTCTAGGGGGAGGAGGCACAAGGAGGGAGGGGTTCTAGGGTTTTCAGCCGCACCCCACATGGGCCTCCAATGTTAAAGGCCCGAGGCCCAAGTTCGGAACCTTTCTTTCTGTGCAACGAGTACCTCGGAGGTCATAACTTTCTCTCCAAAACTCGGAATGGAGTGATTCTTGTCTTCAAATTTAGCTAACTTATAGTACTTTAACTTCCTAGTTGTGGAATTGTTCTGAAAATTCAGTCTTCATTATGAAATTTGCCTTGGAAGTTGACTCAGTTGCGGACCTTGATTCTCTGTACAGCCTACCTTGCGAGCCCCATATCTCAAACATCAGAACTCCAAATTAGGTCAATAAGGACTCTAAATTGTACTATGAAAAACGATCTACAACTTTGTAGTTATAAGGTTTTCCAATCGAAACCGTTCCAGTCGCGAAAATCACGTTGCAAGATGATTACCGATTCTGTCCCGTTTCTTTGCGAAGCAAAAAAGGAATCTCTCAATCTCCTTATTTTCTCTGTAACTAAACGGGATATTACACTTCAGTTTTTAGAGATTTTTTATGAGGCCACTGTTGCTTTGCCCATTGTCTATTATCCAACATCTCCTATTATTGTGCATAATATTTTACAGATTCCTAGTCAATTGAAAAACTATGAAAATGACAAAATTTTACGAGAGGCTATTTTTTCTATGAAAAGTAAATACTTTAAATATTGGAGAAAAATCCTTTTCTTATATGCGTTTGCATTTATTTTAGATCCTAGAGCTAAAATTAACGGATTTGCTAATGTTCTTGATCTTCTTAGTGATGCTACAGGGCTAGACTATTCTAATTATTTAACAGATGTTCGTTCTCGATTACATGAGGTTTTCCAAATGTATGAAAAATAAGTTCCAAGGAGTCCGCTTGCAATGACCTCCACTAGCACCCAGCTCAAGTAACAAGACAAATCTATGGTGCAAGATCTGGGGTGCAGGCTCTTCCTCCAGGTCCAGGTCTTCTTCTATGGTGACACCTTCTCAACCAAGACCAATCTCTCGCCAAAGGAGTAGAGAACTATCCGCCTATCTAGACAGCGATATGGTGGATTTCAACTCAGAAGGCTTTGAAATTTTTGCAATGGTGGCATAACCATAAGTTAATATATATTCCATGCTATCCATACTTGCACATGATGTGTTAACTGTTCCTATCTCAACGGTTTTCTCCGATTCTGCTTTCAGTCTTTCTGGAAGAATATTAGAGGAGAGAAGAACATGTCTCACAAGTGAGATAGTGGAGATACTTCTAACTTTGAAGGATTAGGAAGAAGCTGACTCACGAACATAACACTCCATGGAAAATCCATAGTTGTTGGTGGTGTTCGAAAATGTGTACCTAGACAACGATATTTAGAACAAGGATGTATGTAGAGCTTTAGGTTGTACTCTTTTTACTTTGCAAGGTTTTCTCATGTTTTTTACTCGGCAAATGTTTTAACGAGGCAGTCATTTGAACATTAATAAAGCTCTTTATTATATTTTCAATATGCTTGTCTTATTTTTTACAATTTTCATATCTATTTCTAAATTCTACACACTTTTATGACTTTTTTTCTATTTTTTTGAACTTTCGGGCCTAACGGGATAAGTTGGCCGGTCTTATCCCGTTAGGCTAAACGGGCTTGTGCCAGCACAACACGGCACGAAAGGCCGATGGGCCATGTCTGGGTTGCCTCGCCAGCACATGGGCAGGCATGACACAACCTTTTTTAACTCATGGGCCAGGATTTGCTGTGCCTAAACGGTGTCGTGCAGGGCCAGGCCGGGCCATTTGACCACCACTACCCAGTCCCATCACATCAAAATTTCATGCCCCAACTACCGCACCAGGCTTTGACGTGCTTGTGCAGGCACCCCAGCCATTACGATGCCCGTTCCACTTCCGCCACCTCCCCGGCCAGTGTGGAACACCTACCGCAACCTCTTCCTGACCCACCCGCTCCTCTCCCTCCTCGGGTCCTGCGCCTACTTCTGCCACCTCCTCTAGCGCTCCACGCACTCCTCACTGTCTCTGGCCTCGTCACGCACCACTTCCTAGCCTCCCGCCACCTCGCCTTCTGTGCCCTCTTCATGCCTCTATTGATGAGTACATCAACCCTAAGGATGCAACCACTACTTTGACCAGCTGCCCTGCATCCTCTACTTCTGCGATAGGACTTTCGGCTACCGCTTTCCATATTTCCCAGTTGGACTGAGCTACGTCTACTCATACGAGCCGAGCTGCGTCTACATGCCATGGTGCTATGTCTACATGTCCTAGTGCTGCGTCATCTCTTGTTAGCCCATGGGCTGTGTAATCAATGGGATGAATGGGCTGACTTATATCATGAATGGACTGATTTGGCCCATGTGGCCCATATGGCCAACACCCTAGTGTTTCTCCTCGGTACTGTTCACATGACACTATTCACACATGAACAGTACCCGCGGCTGCCCCCCTATACATAGTGGCCGCCGCCCCTTTTGTTCTTTGGGTTTTTCTTAGAGAATATTCTGCGTAGCAGTTTCGCTATTCATCGGTTTGAGGAACCCCAACTTGTGTACTTCAATTATTATTCGCAATACAGATTGCATCTTCTACTCTCTTGCTTGTGTTCTCGATTCGCTTGCAGGAGATAGCCTTCTTGGCGAGGTCAACGCGTTCGCATGCTTGATAACCAACGGAGCAGTGGTGTAGTGATTGCAAGGGGATCGATCTGTTCGGGTCGGAGCCTTTGGATCATCAACGTCGTGTTCTCCATAATCGACGTATCAGTACCTATCGGAAGATCGAGCCACACTCACATCATCTCTGCATCGACCACACCGCCGCGATTGTCTCTAGCGCTGCCCCTGGTCCCAATGCCTACAAGCTCGCCACCATGATGCTAGCCTTCCTCTCATTCATCTTCGCACTCAAGGTCGCCACCGCCGCCAGGCAAGGCTCCCCATCCGGCGGCGAGGCCGTCCATAGTGTGAACCTCAAGTGGGGGTGTCAGACTTGGAGAAAATAGAAATGAGCTTAAGGAAGGAGGAGCTATGGAAAACATTTGGACGGGTCAGATTGCAAGATATCGCTTCGTTATGAAATCCAAAGGAGAGACTGGTTGGTGGGTAGTTATGTACATCGAACGGCTTGTTGGTTATATGCCTTAGAGGCAATCATAGAGATAATTGTATTACGTCTATGTTTATGAGTTATTGAGTAAATGTTATTCTGTTCCTTGAATGAATCATCAGTTATATAGATCAACAAGTATGTGACTTGTTGGTGAAGCTCTTTAACTTATAGGATGTCGTTCTAAATGTATCCCTGGTCAAATGTCACTAATCGAAACACTAGTGATTTATCGACCAACACATGTATTGATTGATGATCATGTTTCACCGGTCATTGATTGTTATGATTTTATGTGTCATTAGTTAGTCTCAAGCAATGATGATGTATAATCCTTAGACCTGAGATCAGCATGATTCCCTATATGTGTAATAGCACTCTTAGGGGACCGTCGTGCTAGGTAATCATACCGTGCGTTATAGGTAGTATGTGTTCATGTTGTCCGATAGAATTGGATTCTATGCATAACTCGTTTTTGCAGGGATTGATGTGAATAGTATGGCCCATTGTGTATGTGATGCTTGTATGGATTTTCATGGCTTGCGAGTCATGTTGTGAGATAGCCATCGAGCCACATATTATTGTATAACGGCCTGCGTGCCGACATGTGATGCTTGAAATTATCCTCTATAATTCATTACTAGCTTTTAGGAGTAATTGCTAAGTAGATGAATGTGGTTGGAGATTTCGAGCATGGTGGTCGGAGAACACGAAGCATGCTGATGGAGATTGACATGTTAAGGCCATACTATTTCATAGTTTAATTTGATTATACGTGAGTGTTTATTCCTGTTATGCTATTTGATCATGTTTTATCATAGGATGTTTTCACATGATAGAGTAGTATCCCTCAAGAAAAATTAAGCAAACTTCATGCCTTTCCAATTACTGCGCCTATCATAATTTTGATCGTTAATTAGTACATCTACTAAAGTAGGGTGCCATTCATTATCTCAATAAGATGGGGTGGGTGTCGGACACTCACATGCATAGTGTTGGTTTTACTTGACAAGGCTATCAAAATAGTTTTGGGTCTTGGGGCATGGTGTTGGTTGATAGGGCATAGAGATGCCACCCAACAAACAAGAGTCATATGTGTAACAACCCTAATTTGCAGAGTTTTTGAAAATTTTCAATTTTTTTTTAAAAAATAACCATATGGTTTAATTAAGTTGCAAAAGCTTAACATGAAATTTTGAAATGAAAAACTATTTAACTTGAATTAATCAGACTTCAATTAAATTAAAAAGTTAGTTTATTTGAGTTTTCTGGATTTTATTTAGATTTTAGGTCTTTTCTTGCTTTTTCTAGATTTTAGAATTGGTTTTCCTTTTTGTCCGAAGTTAAAATATATTTTGCTTGCAAAATTAAAAGCTAAAGTATAGTTAAAATTATTTTTATTAAGTTCTAAATATTTCGAGGGACTTCTTTGAATTTTTCTAGATTTTTTAGGCTTTATTAGCTATTTTCTAAAAGCCTTTTTGCTTTTCTAGCATTTCTTTATTTGAAAATGTATTTAAAATCCTCCTTTTGGCTTTGGGCCGAATCTCTCTTGGCCCATTTCCCTTTTTCCCTTCCGCGGCCCACTCCCGCGCACGCCCGCACCTTCCCTCCTTGTGAGTCGTCCAATCAAAATCGGACTGTCACGATCGTGTCAGCACATCCGGAGCCCCGAACGCCTCATCCATTGGGGACCGTCCGATTAGAATCGAATGGCCTCGCCGCACTCGCGCGTCTCTCTCTCTCGCCGCTCGCCGACAGGGACCCACCGCCGCCTTCGTCTTCTTCCTCCCCTTGTCTTCTTCCTCAAGCGACCGCGTGTGCGTGTGCCCCCACGTTTCACGCCGATCGCGCCTACTCCTGTCCCGTGTGTCGCCGTCGTGCGCCGCGCCACCTCCCACCTCCGCCGCACCCGCTGCCGCCACCATTCCTCGTCCCATCGCCTCTTTTTCCCACGCCGCCCCTATCCTTGCCGCCGCGAAAGCCGCGGACCTCATCTCCCTCTCTCAGGCCTCCCCGCGCCTTATAAAGGCGCGCACCGGGTGCCCCGCGTCCTCCTCTCTCTTTTCGCCCTTCTCCTTCACCCTCTCTTGCTCTCCTCCGGCTGTATTTTGAGCTCCCCACCGTCAACCACCGAAGAGCGTCGTCACCATTTGCGCCGCCGCCAAGCCTCCTTTGCCACCATCATCTCCGGCTTCGACATCGCAAGGTTCCCAGCTACCATGTGCGCACCTCCCCTCCGTCCGACAAAAACCCGAGGGCAAAGAAGAGCTCACCGTCAGCAACTCTGGCAACGGCGGTGGGAACCAAGGATAGGGATGGGTCTTAAATAGCAAGGTGGACCTAGAGGTACCAAAGGCCGATGCTAAAAAGCTTTCTACCGGTGGCTAGCCGGAGATAGCCGCCAGCGATAAACACGGCAAAACGCAACTAAAGTAGCCCCGCAAAGTTTAACAGAGAAAAGCTCAAACACTATGGGACTAAACAGGGGTTACCTGAGGACAGTGAAGTCAAGAAGATAGTAGGAGGAGCTCCGGCGACCAAAAAGCTTGCCATAGATGAGGAAGAAGGCAAATCCGGCCTCAAAGAGCAAGTTCCCAATTTGTCAACCTCTGTGAAGGTCAAACAACACAAGTCAGGGGATGCTCAAGGTGGCCAATTGAACAAGTTGGCATGCCAAAAGTTGCAATTAAACCACTGGAGCACGAATGTCCTTGAGGAGCTCCAAGGTCCGACAATGGCGAGAGGGTGCTCTCGGGTGTTGTGAATACAAGAACACAGAGATGAGCTTGGGATGGCAAAATGATGTCTAAAAGAAGCTAAGGAGGAACTGAGGGTCCTATAAGGCTGAGAGGGCAAGGTGAAGCAATGGCACAGCCCTAAGAGTGCACTGAGGCAAAAGTCCTACCATGGGCACAACTCTAACCATCATTTAAAGCTTCCCAATAGAGAGTCGTTGACAAGGACAAGAAATGACATAACACTGCTCCCTAATGCCATGGCTCTAGCACACACACATGCGTGTGAAAACGATGATGACCAGTTTCGGGGAGGTCCCACCAGTCAGTGAAAAGGCTCAAAGAGGACTGGTCAAAAGAACAAAACGGTTGGGTTAAGTCCGAAGATTGAGTGGGGAGGTCTTGGCGATAGGATTTGAAATGAAGGGCCCCCATTTAAAGTGAGGTTCGGAGGTCCTAACGCACATGGAGGTCTGAGGCACAGATCAAAGGATGTACGGCCCACGATCACTCAGGTGCCAACAGAGGTGGTCGAGGAGGTCTGAAGAGGTCTTTTGTGGACGACCTAGGGTGGTCTTTACAAGAACACAACGGGAGGTCCAAGGGGAGGTCCGGGAGGGTGTTCTTTGAAAAACGGACACGGGGTGGTCGTGCGAGTGGGAGGTCTGTGAGGAGCTCCCGAAGATCCAAGCTGTAGACAGGAGATCCAACGGTTGATATTGTTTGCACCAAAAGGACAGAGCCTGAGGTGCTCTAAGAGGTGGGGTTCAACCGAGGCAGTGGTTTGGGCTCGAGTCTGACTTGGGCCCAAACAAGACCTTGACTAAGGGTTGGATTTTAAACTGAAACTTTGAGAGATATTTAGAGGTAGCAAACTGACTCCAAATTTTTTGAAATTTTTATAGTAGCTTGCTGACTTTGAGATGTGCCTTGTATAAAATTTCCAGAGGTTTTTATGCTGAGCATTTTTCTCCATAAATTTCTCAAGGTTCTGGGTTAGGGTTTGACCAAAGGTCAGAATGGTTTGACTGCCTCTTAAAATATTCAAAAAATTTCCAAAAATTGTAAAATTTTTCAGAGGGGTCACACAACATCCTTAGAATCCAGGAAAAATATTTCCAAGGAATGATCACAAGGTTTGACAAGAAGGTTTTTGAAGGGCAAGGTTTTGGTCAAAATGACTTGTGACTTTGTATTTCCATAATTCCTTTACAAGACACACAGGAAAATACAAGATGTAAGAAAAGTTTTTTTTAATTTCTACACATTTTCTTATATTTGAAGCACAAGCCTAAAATGGGGATGTTAAAACTCTCCCCCCTTACAAGAATCTCGTCCCAAGATTCCGTTTGCTCGGAGGAGGAAGCCGGGTTCCCATAGCCCCTTGCAGACTATGCCAGAGTCGAGAAGTGAAAAGAGAACCACGATCTGAACGATCGTCTTCGGTACCTTGCAAGCTTACGATCTTTGAGACATAAAGCTCAGCCAAGTGACCGGTACGAATCTTGGTTCTGACTGGTAGAAAACGTGCCACTTTAGTCGACACGGGGAAACTTACCCGGTCCGAATATAACAAGGATTGACAGACTGATAGATCTTTCTTGACTCTAGGGTTGGTGGTGCAAGGCCGTTGTTAGCTGGTGGAGCGATTTGTCTGGTTACTCCACTAACAAACGAGACCTCAGCTTGATAACTAGCTATACAGAGTCATCCCTTCGCAGCTAGTTTCTTAGGGGGATTATGGCCATTTAGGTCACGGAAATTTGAGGCAAAACAGGTATGTGACGCCCTTGGAGGTACAGGGAAGGAAGGGTGCCACTCAAGTCAAATGATTGCTGAGCGGACTTAATCCGATCCACCAAGGTGGGGGCACAACCAAGGCAGTGAGAAAGCCATGCTCAACCCCTTCCAAGTTGAGCGGCTGGAATTCTTTCAAAAAGGGTGGGCGGGTGCTCCGATTCAAACCAAACAGTAGCAAGGCGAGAGTTGACAAGAAGCGTACCCAACAAGACGTCAGGCACCTCCTATGCTTCCTTGGCGGAGAGGGAGTTGACTTGACCACGAGCAGTCTTCTGATCTTAAATCTTCACAGGGCATTTATTGGCGTAGTGCCCCTTCTCATGGCAATAGAAGCATGTGACCTCGGCCACATCGCGGAGGCCACCTTGCTGACTTGCAGGTGCACGTCATTGAGACACGGCCTACGGAGGACGAGGGGTTACTGCAATCTTCTTAGGGAAAATATGCGCATATTGGCCCTTGTTGTTGCAGAAGAAACAAGTGACATCGGCTACAATGCGGAAGTCACCCGGAGCCTTCTTCTGACGTCTGCGACGGTCCTTTAGCTTTCTCTTTCTTCCCCTAGCGACAACGGGATTTTCGATCACAATCTGAGAGTCAGGGAAGGTATAGACTGGTAATTTGTCCCGCAGCTCCTCAAACAAAACATCCAGGAACTTCTCTGGTTTGGAGGCATTGGCGGTTGCGGTGCTTACAGACGACCGAAGAAGCAGTCGTTGTAGTTCTAATGACCTGGCGATTACCCGGTTCATACTACACTCCTTGGGATAGTGATCGCTTCCCTCGCATAGGAAACAAGTGATTTTAGCAGTCGGACAATTCCCGGGCAAGTGGTCTTCATCGCAGTTTGGACAAGCTGTAGTACACTCGTTGCTGTATCGTCCTTCCTCACCACAGCGCTGTCAGACCTTGACCGGCCCTAGTTTGCAATCTTCAGCAACATGGCTCTCTTCACCACAGTCAAAGCAAAAAGGAGGTAATCGCCATTCCTCGGGGCAATGGGACCAAAATCCGTCACAGTCGCTAGAGTGGAGGTGCTTGCGAGTCTTGTCTGGACAATTGGAGACCGGGAGATCTTCATCCCAGCTAGCTTGCTGACCAAGTCCGCTGCTGGTCTGTCCAGACATCCTGCTACGGAAAGGTGGGTTAGCACAAACCCGAAGACTAGAAGCTGAAGGAAGCAGCGAAAAAGACAACAACTAGGGGAAAGGAGCGTCACTCTAATCGAAAGCCAAACCAAGCAACAAGGAAACACTCTAAAAGCTTACAAAGAGGCTCAAGAAACAACTAGAACCACAAGACTTGAAGCCAACTTCCGGACACGACTAACTCGTATTGAAAGAACGAGCAATCGGGTAGGAAGACAAATTTCAGCACACATCTCAAGTTCTAGCACACCTAAAGAACAGGGTAAAACTACTAATATGGGGTTAGATACTTAGTCAACTATTATCACTTCTTACCCTTTTATCCCCACAAGTTTTAGTTGAGGTAATCTCTCATTATCTACCTTAGTTAGAACCTTAGAGCTTGATGTCCGAAAATTGACGCTTGCTGTCCAGATTTTGCATCCAAGCTCCTAGTCGAAATTTACCATTCCAGAAGCTTCAAAACCTTGTAGAAGGGCAGCCAACACTTCAATTTGCCAAACTCATTGGTTCCCAAAACCCAAATTAAACGATAATGACTATCTTTTAGAAGAAGATGAGAGGAAAACAATTTTTCAAGACTTAATAAGAATAGGATAAGATGAGCAAGCTAAGATAGGTAAGGAGTAAAATATGAGAACTTACTTAAGTTTTCAAAATCATTTGACAGTTTTGAAACTAAGTTTTTCAAAACATCCTAAGGATGACCAAGCTAGGGGTTTCTACGGTCGGTATGGCTCTGATACCAAGCTTGTGAGACCCCGGTTTATTTAGCTTATAATACTTAGCCTTCCCTTGGCCCTAGCATCACAAACAAAATACACCGTGTATCGATGGACATGTGCTTCTCAGAATTGCAGCACACATACATCTTTACAAAAGCATGCATCAATTCCATACAACACACAGATTCAAAGCTTAACTTCACAAGCAAAAGACATACATAAAAGATATTACAAAGGAGAGGCCAACTGGCCAAGAACAAGCTAAAAGAGTTAAAAATAACAGCGGAAGCAGAATGCCATAAGATGGCTAAGACAAAAGCCAACCGGTTTGCCTCACACCCACAAGGCAATCCAACCGGGCCGCCAAGCTAGTCGTCCACACCGCAGCAAAACTCACAAAAGTCGATCCCTTGGGGATGAATCTCCTCTGCAACAAATAAGCAAAGCAAATGAGTACAAAAAATGTACTCGCAAGGCTTACGAGTAACAAACCTAGATACTACTACATGTAGGCTTTAATCAAAGGAGAAGGCTCAAAGGTTATTTTCAGCATAAAGCAGATTTTATTTGCAATAGATAATAGTTTGAAAGCTGTTTAACAATCTGAATTTTATTTGCATAAATAACAGCGATACAATAAGTAATAACATAAAGACATCCTGGAGATGACTAACCCAATAGCCATCACAACAATAGCACGAATTACCCATTCGTACCACCCACATCAAGTTTTAATTAAAAGGTTGTAGTCTAGTTCTCACGGGGCGTATCCGAGCGTGTCCATAACCTAGGACGAGGCTATTTGAATAGTTTTAACCCTGCAGGGGTGTACCAATGTACCCACACTTCAGACCGCCTTTTTGCCAAGCTATTAAGCACACTTCCTTTGGTATGCCGGCACGACTAAGTCCTACAAGACGTTTCTAATATTGTGTATCAACTACGAGCCGTTCGTATGGACCGCAGCCCATACGCTTACATTGTAAAGTTGAAAAGACAACTACCCACTCGAGGTAAAGCTTTTCGGACAACTACAATGCTCCCAACACATCAATCACCTCATTTTACCACAACACACACACGCCCTCCTGCGACTCGTAGCTAACACACGCCAAAGTACTAAGTCAAGAGAGGTCCCATTTCCGTCTAGTGTGGTTAGCACGCAAAATGCTCAGTACGGTGGCGCAAGTAACTCGGTCCTTAATGACCCGGTCACCATTCCAGTCACACCCAAAAGCACACCATCTTACCATTGTGCCCAAGTCCAAATTATTTTGTTTTTATTTTTAGTTTTCACAAATAAACATAGCACAGAGGCTGAATTATAAGTCATAATAAGTTTGTGTGATCAAGGTTATCGACTAAGTCGATAACCGCCCAATTCTACCGGTAACTAAGCATTGCTAAGCATCATATCGCAAAGATAATAACAAGACCATAAATCATCCACCGGGTTCTAATTCACCAGTGAGGATAATAACTTAGGGCTGTGGCAGGGGTGAATAATTCCAGGGAAACTATGCAATGGGATTAACTACCTCTAATCGACAAAATTACTCTTGACACAAAGAAGCATGCATACTTAGTTTTTGCAAACAAGATATTATACTTTAAAAGTAATAGGAACAATATGATCAAATGATGCTACATCTGCTTGCCTTGATGGAGATCACTTTCTTGCTGCAGAGGATCACTCACGCAATCAACACAATCGTCGGAACCTATCGCAAAAACGCGAAAAACCAATAAGAACGAAGAACACCAAACAAATCTCAACAGCAAAATCATCCAATTCTCATGAAATTTACACAGTAGCAAGGGTATGATTTTAGACAAATTTAGGAGCAAGAATTATTCAATTTGGGCTAAGCATGAAAAAGTTATGGCCTAAACAAATTCTCTTAGCCTGGAAATTCAAACTAAATTAATTACTGCTACTGTTCATAGCATAAATTTCTAGAAAGATCTGGAACTTGAAATGCTTATGGTAGGTAGATATTGGCACCCTAAGGTTAGCAAAACTGAGTTCACTTTATTTGGAGTTACAATGAATTACTTATGATTTTCCTAAGTTGTAAAACTAGAACATATTGTTTTTCAGAGATACATACATGAACAAAACCTATTCCATATTAAAGTATGCTAATAGAGAGATTTTACAAACTTGAGTTTGCCCAACTTGGAGTTATACAGAAAAAGTTATGCATTTTACAAGTTTCAAATTAATTTATGGAATATTCAATAATGGCTGAAACAAGTTAATATTGTTTACAAAATTTTCTGGTACAGAACAAAGTCTAAAAATATTTTTAGATTAAACTTCAGTTAAACAGGAATTTAACACAGTTGGAATCATCTAAAAAGGATTTAAAACGAATTAGTTATAAGTTTTCAAAGTTTAATACAATTTTTAGTTGACAATTAAAGGCTTACTAGAAATAAACAAATCCTACTAAAAAAGAAACGACGTGGAACATTGTGGGCCGTTGATCACGAATCGAACGGCACAAGCACGAGGGCCGAACGAATGCGCACCGCGACACATGCGCGCCACCGTTGGATCTGATCGAACGGCCCTCAAGAGGTGAGACATTCGGACTTCCTGAATGCCACCCCAAATCTGGGCCACAGATCAGAACATAAATGGCCAAGATCAAGCTCGCCTTCGGAGGTCCAAACGCACTCAAGATCTGAGACGCAGATCGCGAGATGAACGACACACAAGGATCAGAACACTTAGAACTTCTAAACGTTGAGGGGGTCTGGCCCGTTAGATCAAGATCTAATGGTCCAGAGCTGACGGGAGGTCCTAAAGCTAAGGATCTAACGGAGGTGGTCCTAGACGGTCAAGATCTCCAGGGGGAGGTCCTGAACGGCTAAGATTCCACCGAGGGAGGTCCTGGGCCATAAGTTAAACTGGTGAGGAGGTCTTGGGTGGCTTAGATCTAGACTGCGGAGGTCTCAACGGTCAAGATTTACCAGGGTGGTCTTGAGGGTTTAGATCTCCGCGAGGAGGAGGTCCTGAGGTTTTCTTTGCAAAAGGCCAAAGGGTGGTCTTTTGCAAAGAGGACCTCGAGGGGTGGTTTTGCAAAACGACCAGGGGAGGTCTTTTACGGAATCGCAGAGAGGGATCCTACGGTTATGATTAGATCTAAAGAGGTCTTTAACGGCCAAGATTTAACCTAAGAGGTCTTGAGACTTAAGTTTTCACAGAGAAAGATCTTACGGTGCAGATCTAACCTCCAAGAGATCATCGACGGCTGAGATCTAAACTAGGAGGTCCTGAGAGGTTTCACAGAGATGGTTTCGCATATGACAACAGGAAATTACGGTCCACCTGTAAGCGACACACTAATTATTTCCGACAGCGATTAATTACCAGCTAATGATTAACTATGATTAGCATTTAATGCTTAGATTCTTGTCTTAACTTGACAACGCAAAGTGCTGACGTCGTCCGACAAAACCCGAGGGCAAAGAAGAGTTCACCGCCGGCATCTCCGGCAACGACGGTGAGAACCAAGGATAGGGATGGGTCTTAAATAGCAAGGTGGACCTAGAGGTACCAAAGGCCGGTGCTAAAAAGCTTTCTACCGGCGGCTAGCCGGAGATGGCCGCCGGTGATAAACACGGCAAAACACAACTAAAGTAGCCTTGCAAAGTTTAATAGAGAAAAGCTCAAACACTACAGGACTAAACAAGGGTTACCTGAGGACGGTGAAGTCAAGAAGATAGTAGGAGGAGCTCCGGCGACCAAAAAGCTTGCCAGAGATGAGGAAGAAGGCAAATCCGGCCTCAAAGTGCAAGTTCCCAATTTGTCAACCTCTGTGAAGGTCAAACAACACAAGTCAGGGGATGCTCAAGGTGGCCAATTGAACAAGTTGGCATGCCAAAAGTTGCAATTAAACCACTGGAGCACGGATGTCCTTGAGGAGCTCCAAGGTCCGACAATGGCGAGAGGGTGCTCTCGGGTGTTGTGAATACAAGAACACAGAGAGAGCTTGGGATGGCAAAATGATGTCTAAAAGAATCTAAGGAGGAACTGAGGGTCCTATAAGGCTGAGAGGGTAAGGTGAAGCAATGGCACAGCCCTAAGAGTTCACTGAGACAAAAGTCCTACCATGGGCACACTCGATTTGACAAGGGCAGGTAGAAGAGGACTTTTAGGGCAAAGCTCTAACCATCATTTAAAGCTTGGCAATAGAGAGTCGTTGACAAGGACAAGAAATGACATAGCACTGCTCCCTAATGCCATGGCTCTAGCACACACGCATGCGCGTGACGATGATGACCAGTTTCGGGGAGGTCCCACCAGTCAGTGAAAAGGCTCAAAGAGGACTGGTCAAAAGAACAAAACGGTTGGGTTAAGTCCGAAGATTGAGTAGGGAGGTCTTGGCGATAGGATTTGAAATGAAGGGCCCCGATTTAAAGTGAGGTTCGGAGGTCCTAACGCATATGGAGGTCTGAGGCACAGATCAATGGATGGACGACCCACGATCACTCAGGTGCCAACAGAGGTGGTCGAGGAGGTCTGAAGAGGTCTTTTGAGGACGACCTAGGGTGGTCTTTACAAGAACACAACGAGAGGTCCAAGGGGAGGTCCGGGAGGGTGTTCTTTGCAAAATGGACACGGGGTGGTCGTGCGAGTGGGAGGTCTTTGAGGAGCTCCCGAAGATCCAAGCTGTAGACAGGAGATCCAACGGTTGATATTGTTTGCACCAAAAGGACAGAGCCTGAGGTGCTCTAAGTGGTGGGGTTCAATTGAGGCAGTGGTTTGGGCTCGAGTCTGACTTGAGCCCAAACAGGACCTTGACTTAGGGTTGGATTTTGAACTGAAACTTTGAGAGATATTTAGAGGTAGCAAACCGACTCCAAAATTTCTGAAATTTTTACAGTTGCTTGCTGACTTTGAGATGGGCCTTGTATAAAATTTCCAGAGGTTTTTTATGCTGAATATTTTTCTCCATAAATTTCTCAAGGTTCTGGGTTAGGGTTTGACCAAAGGTCAGAATGGTTTGACTGCCTCTTAAAATATTCAAATAATTTCCAAAAATTGTGAAATTTTTCAGAGGGGTCACACAACATCCTTAGAATCCAGGAAAAATATTTCCAAGGAATGATCACAAGGTTTGACAAGAAGGTTTTTGAAGGGCAAGGATGTAAGAAAAGTTTTTTTTAATTTCTACATATTTTCTTACATTTGAAACACAAGCCTAAAATGGGGATGTTACATGGTGCCACATCAGTCCTCCGCTGACGTGGCCGTCGAGTCAACGCCCGCGTGGATTTTTCTTTATTTTCCCATTGAAAAATAATTTGGTTGGAAAATTAAAACCCTGTGCTCACGTTAGCTGGCGCAATAAATCTATTTTTCTTTAGGAAAATAATTCCAAAAATCAGGAAAACCCCTTTTCTTGATTTCCAATCTTCCAGAGGTCGTAACTTCTTCGTTCGAACTCCAATTTGAGTGATTCAAATTTCTAAATTCATATAAAATCCTCCTCTTGCTATTATTGCTAATTTGGTATTTATTTGGAATTTATTTGGAGTTGTTTTATTTATTTGTCTCTTTTCGCATGTGTAGATTCTGGTGTTTCAGAAAATTTCTTGGACCCGACGACCGAAGCACCTCAACTCTTCAATAAAGGCAAGTCATAGACCTTTGATCATGTTGAACCCATTTTATAAAACTATATTGTTTGATATAAACACGCATTGCTAGTTTTATATTAAACGGTTTCGGGAGTAGATAATTGCCTAATTGATGTATGCCTCCTTCATAAATTGCAAATGACTTGTATCCTCGAATGACATGAACCCTTGGACACCTTAGGATGGGTTATGTTAGTTGGACATTGTTAAACTACCAACGCGGGTATCGTAATATGCTTAGCCATGCTATAGTTGTACGTTGGGACTCATGATCACATGCTCGTATGAATAAACATGACTAAATGAAATATGGAATCATGGCGCTGCCACTATTATTAAAAGATGTTGTGCCAAGGCTAGGGTGCCCTATGGCCGAATTGAACGAAAATGATTTATACTCAGGCGAGTGATCGTGCAGTAAAGGGGATGATTTTGGGATGTGGTTGTCTCACTTGAGTAGCAATTAAGGACTTAACTTTGTGCGCCATTGATCCGGGCCATACCATGCAACCACAAGTTTATTATGGGGTGGACCTGGCTAACTAATTAGCAATGCTCTGATTTGGTTCTGTTTTGGGTTGATGAGTGACGTAAGAGGGGGCCCAGAAAGATGAATCCTTAGCGAGAAGAACTGGGTCAGAACAGAACTTTGTAAAGGCCTTGTCACGTGCTCTAGACTGCTTACCTAAGGGAGTGAGCGGTGACATAGATATATGCCAAACAAACTAGAGAAATCGTGTCTTGTGGGTCAAGCTGTACAACCTCTGCAGAGTGTAAAACTATTCGAATAGATGTGTCCCCAGTTATGGACAAAGCCTGGTGATTTCACACGAGGGGTGGATTTTCATAAAAATGGTGGGAATGATGGTTTGGGTGGAATGGTTGGGAAGATCTCTAGTTGTTTCAAAGAACTGAATTAGTTATGTATTAATCTTTTAAATCATGCTTTTTAATCTATTCACCGTATTTACTGTTAAATATTGCTTTCTGCAAAATAAACATAAAGCTATCCTTGTCAAGCCCAGCATGAATAATAATTGCATACATTTCCCTACAGCTTGCTGAGTACATTCAAAGTACTCATGGCTTTATGCCTGGCGAGGATTAAAATCTCTATATATTATCTTTAATATATAAAAGACCATACGTCTTCATGGTCGTAACCTTTGAGGTGCACGACCTCACTGGTCGTAGAGATTCCAGAGGTTACATAATGGGTACCTGGTGGACGAAGGCCAAGCCAAGCTTCGACCGGAGAACCGCTCGTAGAAGGTAAGAACTGATTCCAAGGTATATTCTCTACCGTATGATGAATGGAACACGTGCATATTCCATACGACGTATCTTATCCAAGACACACCAGTGAACAACCTCCGTGCGGTTATATGTTTCATAGACATATAACCGCCAAACGGTTGATTCTCATCAACCGTCACTTGACTCCACTGACGCAACGCCGCATCGCGCCTTCTCGGAAGTAATCGCCACCTCTTCGAGGGCTATTTAAAGATAGAACACAGGCGGATCAAGAAGGGAGGAAAAAGGCAATAGAAGAAGGAAGACAAAAAGCACAAGCCATAGATTCGTGTAATAGTTCTGAGTTTGCAAGAGGGCAAGCGAGTCCTTAGGATATACCTTGTAAATTCCAGTTCATATTAATAAAAGAGCAGTCCCATTATTCCTCGAGATTTCCCGCCATTTTCTCCTTTCTATTTTCGTAAGATCGACGTCTTGATCGCCGACACCGGCGCCGACCGTGGGAACGCGCGTGGAATCTCGTAAGATTTTTCTCGCTCATCAAATCTTTGTCCATTCCCGATCGTGATCGCCGATGCGGTTATGGCGGGAAGTTGGGATGAAGAAAATTGGTTCGACTTGGAGGACTATGCCGACCTCGACATGGATGTATGTATGCGCGCCATGGAGGAAAACGAAATCTCTTCATCATCCTCCTCTCTGTAGGCTCGCCAGGAAGAATCGGCGAAGACAACCGGATGGATGAAGACACACCGCTACGATCGATGGCGGTCTCGGAGGAAGTGTTTCCACCAGTTCGAACACCCCAAATCCTCAACAAGCCCGCCCTTTGGACCGGCAAGAAAGGTGACGAAAATTCAACACCGCAACCCAAGTTCAACATACCTTTGATGCGATCATGGTTGATAGGTACTCACCAAATGCTTCTAGTAATTCCAGAGCCAACCGACACTTAGTGACGGTGTCGGTGAAACCTCCATCGGTCGTAAACCAAGTGGGGATGATAAAGCTCAAGATTCGATCGCTGATTCGCGAATCAGCCGAGGTCCTTCCAAAACCTCGAGGTGCCGATCACCGATCGCTCTCCGTCGTGGAAGCTTCGCGAAGCTCGAGAGGCTCTCCGCTGATTACGATGGAAGCTCATCGAGGACCGCCGCTTTGGAAGCACGAGGTCAATGCGATCGGAGATACGGATCACAATGCCGTGTATTGTCCTCCACACATTGCCTCGCCACCACGCCCTAATGGAGATGGTACGGTGGTCAAGCACCAAATGCGGAGGTGACAGAACCGGTAGATGTTCACCGCTTAATACGCTTGATCCTTCCCAAACCAATGTGAGGGACCGGGCAAGATCCACCGTAAGGTCGGAGGATGTAAGCCATCAAACACCTTCTTACGCGAAATCCTCGAGACCTTCGGTAATTATACAAAACCCGCAGAGTCGAGATATTTTAAATACTTCGACCGCCGCAGCAGACTCCGATTTTGCCCAACTCGCAGTCAAGTATCGGAGATTATCCAACGCATAATGCAGCGCACGAAGCTTATCGAACGAAGGCACCCACAAAGTCGCACCATGACTTCATCACAAAGATTCTTCCCAAAGCGAAGCCTACATGGTCGCTTTGGGGATCAATTGACATCGCAACCACCTCGACGATTCCGACCAACCGATCACGAGGAGGAGATTATTTCAAGAATCTCGCCATCACTTCGTCGAGACGAACCATCGCTGGACTCGTGATCTCGGCATCATCCGAGCGAACAAGCGGTCGGCGTTTACTAACGCCCACGACCGGATCGGGACATTGGAGCATCGACAATCTGTTCCTAGAAATCGATCTCCAACCGACATAATCCAAATACTTTTCAAAGAAGGCGCCATGAAACTATCACGCATCGCGAGCTTTCTCGGCGGGGCTCCAGTCATCGTTGTCCAAATAGGTTCCGATCCAATATGGATAAATTCAATGGGACCCAAAATCCCTTAGAATTTATCCAGATATACACCACCGCTATCAGAGCTGCAGGTGGTGATGAAAATGTAATGGCGAATTATCTTCCTACAGTATTAGAAGGATCAGCCCGATCTTGGTTGCTTAACCTTCCGATCGGATCCGTGTATACTTGGGAGCAACTCTGCGACCTTTTAATTGCAAATTTTCAGGGTACGTATGATCGCCTTGGAAAGGAAGACGATCTCCATAGGATACGGAAAAAATCAAACGAGACTCTCCGACAGTATATTAAAAGATTTAGCCAAGTCCGTAACTCAATACCAGAGGTCGCAGAATCTTCCGTTATCCAAGCCTTCAAAGCGGGATTAAGAAATCGAAGGTTTACGGAGGATTTAGCTATATATCCTCCACGAACAACCATCGAGCTCTTCGACATGGCTGACAAGTATGCTACGGCCAGTGAAGCGGTCGAGTGGAACGAAGCTGTTGATCGAAAGGATAAGATCCCCCAACCTGGCTTAGATAGGGCGGAAAAGAAACTAAAGAAGACTCTCAAGAAAAAGAAACATGACAGAGCCAACGACAAAGAGGTTCTGACTGTTCCTGAAAAATCTACAAAAGGAAGAAAAGATTATACTGGTCGTGGCAAGGCCAAAGCTCCGACTAATGGTTACAAGAAAAACAAAAATGGTGTCCTCTTCATCGCCAGCAGACACGATTTGCGCAATTGTCGCGCTTGGCAAAAGAAGTCGAAGATTATTATGCGTAAAGGACCACTCCGTCGATTCAAGAGCTCGAGGAAACAAGCTCCAAGAAGGACAAAGATGGTGACGAAGAGATGGAGTACCAAGAACCTCAAAGACACCGCTGATGTGATCTTGGCGGTCTTCTTCGACGAGTCCGGATGTCACCAAAGCCATGGAGCGAGAGGTCAACCTTACCAACCTTCGATCGCCGTTAAACCTTCAAGGTGGTCGGAGACAATAATCTCCTTCAAAGAAAGAAGATCGCCTATTCCTTCAACTCGACTGTAGGTTTCCAATTGTCGTTGAGCCTACTATTAATAATCGCAAGGTTAATCGGGTTTTGATAGATGGGGTAGTTCTTTGAATATTCTATTTGCAAGTGCTTTAGAAGATATGCGATTCCCAAATCCAAAGTAAAACCGTGAAATATGCCTTTCACGGCATAGTGCCCGGTCTCATCGCTAAACCAATAGGGCACTTGTCCCTACTAGTTACGCTCGAAAACCCGACAACTTCCGAACGTAAAAGTTTCATTCGATGTGGTGAACTTGAGATCGCATACAATGCAATTCTCGCCGTCCGACTTTAGCAAAGTTCCCGATAGCCACGCATTACGGTTATCGAGTTTGAAAATGCGGGACCGAAAGGTGTAATCACGGTCCGAGGTGATCGAAAGATAGCCTACGCATGCGATCGGAAGTGTTTAGAGTGGTCGATGAACTTCCGACTGTGGAACTAACACCGTTAACATGCGGGTCAAAAGTTCAAGGCGAAGATGACACCAAAACCTTCCACCAGCTTGAAAGAGGTACAACTCGATGGAAGCGCTTCTCGAGGGTGCCAAGATACCGGTCGGGACAGACTCGACCCTAAATAGGAAGAGTCGCCGTCTCCTTCATCCGAGCTAATCGGACGTATTCGCATGGCGGCGTCCGACATGCCCGAGTCCCGTGGAGGTGATCGAGCATAGGCTAGCTCTGACCTAACAAAAAACCGGTCAAGCGTTACTACGGCGTTTACTTTGATCGAAAAGAAGCAATCCATCGGAGATCAACAAGCTTCTCAAAGCCGGGTTCATTCGTGAGGTCGACCACCAGCAGTGGCTCGCCAATCTGTAATGGTTAGAAAAGCCAACGGAAATGGCGAATGTGTATTGACTTTACAGATCTTAATAAAGCTTGTCCGAAGGATGACTTTCCCTTCCTCGCATTGATCAACTTGTAGACTCTACTTAGGTGTGAGTTGTTAAGTTTTTGGATGCTTATTCGTGTACCACCGGATCAATATGAGTAAACAAGATGAAGAGAAAACTTCCTTTATCACCCCATATAGTACTTACTGTTATGTAAAAATGCCATTTGGTCTCAAGAATGCTGGTGCAACATTCCAAAGGTTGATGCAAAAGACCTTTAGCCCTCAGGTGGGTCGGAATCTTGAAGCCTACGTTGATGATCTGGTCGTTAAAAGCGTCAACGCTGGGATCATATTCTAGACACGCAAGAGACTTTCAATAACTTAAGACGCCATAACCTTAAGTTAAATCCAGAGAAATGTGTGTTCGAGTTTCATCGGAAAGCTTCTTGGGTTCCTAGTTTCAGCTAGAGGCATTGAAGCAAATCCAACGAAAATCGCCGCCATCGATCGATCGCGATCCAACCACAAAGAAGGAAGTCCGTGTTAACCGGTTGTGTGGCGTGTTAAGTCGTTTCATAGCACGGTTAGGCGAAAAGGGCTACCTTTCTTTAAGCTTCTCGGAAACATGGGAGTTTGAATGGACTAAAGAAGCAGCGGCGCCTTTGAAGAATTAAAACGGTACCTTACGAGTCCTCAATCTTAGTTTCTCCAAGATTGGGAGAAACATTACTAATTTACGTGGTCGCAACGCCACAAACGGT
Source organism: Ampelocalamus luodianensis (assembly GCA_036346255.1). Lineage (NCBI taxonomy): Eukaryota > Viridiplantae > Streptophyta > Magnoliopsida > Poales > Poaceae > Ampelocalamus > Ampelocalamus luodianensis. Next base: position 32,810,829 of record CM070639.1, on the reverse strand, counting down.
TAGTGGTGTAATGGTTGTAGAACGAGACAATGTTCAACGACCAATATATTACGTAAGTGAAGTCTTACATGGGCCAAAGAAAGGTATCCGCAGTACAAAAATTGCTCTATGGTCTCCTTATGGCTTCAAGGAAACTAAGGCATTATTTTCGTGCCCACAAAGTGGTCGTACCTCTTCGGATATCCCCTTGGTCAAGTCTGGGAAACAGGAGTCATCGGACGAATATCAAAATGGGCGGTTGAGCTTGGGGCGTTCGATCTCCATTTTGTCCCACGAACAGCAATCAAGTCCCAGGTAATAGCAGAATTCATTGCCGAATGGACAAACCCTGAACCCACCCAAGGGCCCGAGTACGAGCACCACGATGAGTGGATAATGTACTTCCATGGTTCCTTGATGTTGCATGGCTCGGGGGCTGGGGTCGTCTTGATTTCCCCTACTGGCGAACAAATAAAGTACGCCATTCAGTTTAACTTTCCTGCTACTAACAATGTGGCAGAATATGAAGGTTTACTGGCCGGACTTCGGGCAGCTCGTTCGCTCGGGATTCGCAGATTGCCAGTGAAAGGCGATTCTCAACTAGTAGCGAATCAAGTAGGGAAAGAGTATCAATGCTCTAGTACCAAGATGTCATCATATCTGGCGGAAGTACGGAAACTCGAAAAGCATTTCTTCGGTTTCGGATCCAACACATTCCTAGAAAGAAAACTTTCTCGCGCACCATTGGCGGATGGCTTCCACACGGACATTCGTCCCGCCCGAGTTTTCTCGATAAACTGATTCACCCTCGGTAGTCGAGCCTTCCGAGGACATAGATGTTAGCAAGGAGGTTGCACAACTCGATTCTGCGAACATGGATGCTCCATAGGTCGATGATGGTTGGCGCCATCACGATCACGGTAGAGATTGGATGACATCGATCTACAATTATCTTCAGCATGACCTAATTCCAGAAGATGATGTAGAGGCTGATCGCATTGCACGAAAAGCCAAATCATACACTCTCATTGAAAGTACCTTGTATAAGCGAGGATCTCACGGAGTGTTGATGAGATGCATATCTCACTCGGATGACATTAAATTGCTAGCGAAATTCATGGAGGAGTCTGCATGGAGCACATCATTCCTCTGTAACTTTGGTTGGTAAAGCCTTTAGGCAAGGATACTCTCGCCAATCGCCTTCATGATGCAAAAGAGCTCGTGACGGCGCGCATAATGTCGCCATAGTCGACAAGTACATCACCGTCTCAAGCTTTGCAAACAATTCCTCTTTCTTGGCCTTTTGCAACCTGGGAATGGACATTCGGGACCTTTCCCAAGAGCACTCGGGGGCTTTGAGTTCCTGTTCGTTATGATTGACACGTTCACTAAATTGATCGAAGCCGAGCCGGTTGTAAAAACTACAACCGAAGCCGCCAAGAGGTTCCTAATAAAAAGCGTGATTACACGGTTTGGTGTACCCAGTCGTATAATCATCGATAACGGTGCCCGCCAGCAGCAATTTCAGAATTCGCGAAGAACTAGGTATCAAGATACATTTCGCTCATTGCTCATCCACAGAGCAATGGAGCAGTTGAGCGAGCCAATGGTATCATAATGCAAGGGATCAAACGACGAGTATTCGATCAGTTAATTCAGCGGTCAGGAGCTTGGGTTCAAGAACTTCCTTCTGTATTATGGGCCGTTCGTACCACGACTAGTAGTGCGACCGGTGAAACACCATTCTTTATGGTTTACGGAGCCGAAGCCATGCTTCCTCCAGAGCTTAAAATTGGTTCTGCTCGAACTGATTCCTTTTCCGAAAGTGATCAGTGTGAACGACGACTTGACGACATCAATTTCCTTGAAGAACGACGAAACCAAGCTTTGCTACGATCAGCGATCTACCAGCAAGCCATGCGTCGATTACTACGATCGTAAGGTGCAACCTCGCACCTAATCAGAGGTGATTTGGTTCTTAGAAAATTCGTAACCAAGCGGTCGCAACAAACTTTCACCTAAGTGGGAAGGTCCATACACCGTGGTCGGTTACCCGCCAGGATCGGTACGATTAGCTATGACCGATGGGCAAGTTTTGTCTAATTCTTGGAATATTGATCAATTGCGTAAGTTCTATGTTTAATTTCATGTATTTCATTTACATTCTTTTTTCAATAAAGATGCTTTTCCTTAAAAACGATAAGTATGGTTGTTTATGCTTATTATTTGTCGCATCTAGTCGTATGTCATTCCCGTTGCTGGTTGGTCGGAGAAGACTCTCATTCTCTCCGATATTCCTTTCAGTAGGATCTCCACTACTCATGGTTGCTGACTTGAATGTCACCAACCACACTGGTTTTAGACGTGATCATTGCTTCAATGATACACACGCATGACCAGACATTCTTTTCTTAAAGAATCATACGAGTATGAGGAATACCAACTCAGACGGTTTACTTGGTTTTCGTTTCTTTCTTGAATTTGAAGATTGTTATTTTATTTCAACATTTTGTTCTAATCAAGTTTGGCTACTGGTCGGGACATAGAAAGCCTCCTGATCGAAGTCTCTCCTCTCTGCACGTGGTCCTGCCCACTGGAAGGAGCTTCCTAGTGACGGTCCTTTTCCTACGATCCTCGCTGCCAGTCAGATTTGAGTATGAGCACGTTTCGCGAAATAATTTACACATCTTCAGTTCTTAAGATTCGGTACGACCAGATCCGAATATTTCCTAAACAACAGTACTTATCTCTTCTTTTCTTTTTCTTTGCATACATTCTTAATGCATATCTTCTTATCAGCAAAATCTGGTCTTTGTTATGTCTTCCGACTACAAGTGGTATTTCATAGTACTTTGATAATGGACAAGATCTAAACTAGTCGAAATCGTCAGCTGGTTCCGACCACATGATTTCCTAGTATTTCCTAGATCGTTGTCATAGACATTATCAGCACTCTTACCATGGTCATCGTTATTACTCAATTTCTGGTCTCATCTTTCTTTTAGTAACGTTCATCTACTAACATAAGCAGTCGAGGGCTAGGAGATATATGAGTATTTAACAACATTGACAAAGCAGGATCTTCTTTGACAAAAGGTAAGTTTTTCATTTTACATAGCCTAATATTACATCTGTTTACATATTAGGACCTCCAGACTGGTCGCTATGAGATGGAGATCCGACTTCCATTTTCCCTGCAACTTTCTCTCCGAGAGGTTTTACTTCCTCGAGAAGTTTTGTTGTTTCACTCTCGAGCGATCAAGTCCTCTTCCACAGCTTTAAGGTTAACAGAGGATCGAAGCCTTTAGTTTTGCTAAAGCAACACTAACTCCATTACAATAGCTTCCTTCATTGTCAGGTATGGTTTTCCCTCATAGTTTTGAGCGCACCTTTGAGATCTTCCAAAAGTTGACCAAAGTAGTCCATCTTTTCCGTTGGATCTCCTAAAGAAGGCAAGCTTGATCCTCGATCCCATATCGAAGATCATCTTGTTAAGAGCCTTGATCTTCTCATCAAGGCCAAATACAAAAGCTTCCTTTGGCCACGCCAAAATCGAGGGTCTTCTCCGCTGCTCAAGTGCTACGCTTTTTACGCGCACGAGTAGATAAACAAAATTAATGTACTCTTTACAATTGGAGTTATGGAATATCGTTAGGTCTACGACCGAGCTACCTTTGATTTTCTTCTCACAAGAGTCGAAAACCTCTTTTTGCCTGGTCATCGCATGCTTGATCGACCGGTCTTTACTCTGATTTTCTTCCCTCAGCTTTATTATTAGGGCTTCCTTGGCCTTGATCTCTTCTTTCATTTTCTCTAAATCTATCAAATATGATAGAAAGAGAAGGATAATCTATAAGAAGAATCAAGATAATAAACCTTAGGAGATCAAAAAGAGAAATGTACTTACTTCTCAGATCGGGGTATTTTTGCTCCAAAGTTTTTATTCGCTGGGTCAGTCCTCCGATCACAACATAGTTTTTGACCAAATGCTACAAAAACAAAAATTCCTTTCTTTAGCAAGCTTTCAAAGAAACTGCAAAAGAAAGAGTTGTAAGGATGGTCGTAGAACACTTACCCGAATTGCTATATCATTATATTCCGAAAAGATGGTATCTGGACCAATCTTGGTTTGATGGTCCGATATCTTTCCCCAGGCTTCATCAAGTTCCTTATCCTCGATAAATCGGGGAGAAAAAGGGAATTTGTTAACCTGAGAAGTATTTCCTGGAGGAGGTGGAACCTGTTGAGGGTCTCTGGGGATGACTACCTCCGGAGAAGGAGTAAGGATTACTAGAGGATCTTGAGTAGATGCTGAAACCTGCTCGGGGGCTTCTTTTGCTACTTCATCCTCGGTAGTTTTTGCTTTAGGAGTATCCTGGTCAGGAGCCTCCACGACCACCTCTACCTCAGGAACTTTTTCCTAAGGGGTGCTCTGGTCGGACACGACCGGAACACCAGAAGATCTAAAACGAGAGAGAGAGAAGGTAAGGAAGATCCAAGGTATGTATAAATACGACCTCTTCATTTTATATATATACCTTGTTGTTTTTCTGAATTTACCCTTGTAGCGCATCGAAGTGAAGTTCGTTGCGCTGGCCTTCCTCTTCTTATCAACTGATTTCACCAGTTCTAAACCGGTAGGGTTGACTAGATCTTGCACATCCACTGATCGGAAATCGGAAGCGATATCCGCGACCATTTGGTCGAGGTCCCTGATCGCCGGGTCAGTAGATGTAGATTCGTCTACCTCCACAACAGTGGCCTCAGTAGGCACTGGAGGGTTCTCAGTGACCTTGCTGGAAGGTATGACGACCGCCTAAATTCATCACCAAAGATAGTTAGACGATGAACATAATTTATCCAGAATATTATTTGTGTTCTGTTACCTACCTCCGAGGGTCGACATCCCGTGTGGTCGAAGGGAGATTGGATCATCAAATGGCTCACATCTTTCGATGGCCTCGTTGATTCTCAACCCAACTGACTACACATCAAAGAGGGTTTATGGTATACCGATCAAAAATAATATGTACGTCAATAAGACAAAGATTGATATTTTTACCTTAAGTCTTTCAATCCTTTCTTCAGCGGAAATAGCCACTAAGATCCGAGGGAAACTAGCCTTATCGCCAGGCTCTCCGGCGCAGATCATCTTGATCCGGCTTCTAATCTCATCAGAAGATAGAGCTGTAAAGGTAAGATGAAAGATTTAAGGATACGAAAATAATTAACTGAGATAGGAAAACTGGTCGGAATCGTTAATGGCTTACCATTTTTAGAATCTCTGGTCGTATCATCACGACCAATGTACCAGAGCATCTTATGTGCTCGGGCCTTCAAAGGGCTAACCCGGCGCGTGAAAAAATCCTTCACCACATGCCAAGATGTTAGACCTTTGACACTAAGAAGCTTGATTGCTTCAGCCCATTTCCCTACATTTCCCTCTTTCTCTGTAGAGGACCGCCGTCTCGGATTCTCGACCGCCTTCTTACCTGAATAATAAAGGCTGTCTTTCTTCGTGATCTTCATATAGAACCAGCTCTTCTTCCACGACGACCACGAAGATTTTGAGTACATAAAAATGTACTCATCAGCTTTTCCATCATGGAGACGCAAGGTGCACTCTCTAGGCGTCCCAATCGCTTTTCCGGACTTTGCCATCCTGTAGTAGTACCTGAATAGATCTAGATCTGCTGGAATCCCCAAGTACGCTTCGCAGAGATAGATAAAAATACTGAGATTGGCGATGGCATTGGGAGCAGTTCACCAATTCAACTCCATAATACTCCAAAACTTGAGGAAGGAAGGAGTGAATTGGTAGCCAAATCGCATTCGATATATGCGAAAAAACAAGAATTTCTCCATCTTCATCGCTCAGGAATGTTCCCAAATGCGGATCTCCAAGAAATCACATCCTTGTCGGGAGCATCCCGATCTTCTCCAGATTCTCCAACTTTTTCTCACTTAGGTGAACCGACTGGGTTGGTGATTTGGTCCGACATGGTTAGGTTCTTTTGGGTGAGAAAAGCAAAGGTGGTCGGAGGTAGTTTTACTCGGAAGATGAGAAAAGAAAGGAGGAAGTGAAAAACTCTAAGTTTACAAAGGGTTTTATAAGCTTCGAAATCCTAAACCGTAATAAGGAGTTACCCAAAAAGTCCAACTGACACGAAACTCTTCAAATCCCAAGGCAAAGTTCTCAACTTTAAAGTGAATACAAACCGCTTCAAATGCCCTTGTTTTAATAAGCGTCATCCCGATACGATTTCATCGGAAGAAAGGTGTTCACACGACCTATTCATTTAAAGTTCGGGGGCTAGCTGACGAGGATTAAAACCTCTATATATTATCTTTAATATATAAAAGACCATACGTCTTCATGGTCGTAACCTTTGAGGTGCACGACCACCGGTCGAGATTCCAGAGGTTACATAATGGGTACCTGTGGACGAAGGCCTGCCAAGCTTCCACCGTGAGAACCGCTCGTAGAAGGTAAGAACTGATTCCAAGGTATATTCTCTACCGTATGATGAATGGAACACGTGCATATTCCATACGACGTATCTTATCCTAGACACACCAGTGAACAACCTCCGTGCGGTTATATGTTTTATAGACATATAACCGCCAAACGGTTGATTCTGTATCAACCGTCACTTAACTCCGACCAGACGCAACGCTTCACATCAGGCGCCTTCTCCGGAAGTAACTGCCACCTCTTCGAGGGCTATTTAAAGATGGAACCTGGGCAGATCAAGAAGGGAGGAAAAAAGGCAACAGAAGAAGGAAGACAAAAAACACAAGCCATAGATTCGTGTAATAGTTCTGAGTTAGCAAGAGGGCAAGCAGAGTCCTTAGGATATACCTTGTAAATTCCAGTTCATATTAATAAAAGAGCAGTCCCATTATTCCCTGAGATTTCCCACGTCATTTTCTCCTTTCTATTTTCGTAAGATCGACGTCTTGATCGTCGACAATGCCCTCTGGTTTATCAGTCACTAAAGAAGACCCAAAAAGCTCGGAGTTCTATGAAGAGGAGTTCTTCGAGGGTTATGCGAACTAGGTCATGTCCTCCACTCAATTGCTTGTGGGCATATCGAATGGCCACTACGATATATTTTGGTTCCGCTGCAAGTTATCTTTTGTTGCTAAGCCCTGCGTGGCAACCGTTGTAAGACTTTGACCATAAGGTCCTTTTGCTACTAAGTAATATTAATTTTTCTGCTTCCTCGTTATCTTATTCTATGGTTATGATTACATCTATGTTGTAACTATGCGAGCTAGCTACTAATCTGGGACTAGTTCAGAATGCACAGAGGGTCCCGGGGTTGCATACCCAAGGTCCGGACAATATGTGATATGATTAGCAAGAGGTTGCTTACCTAAATCACTAGGTTTCTAGCAGTGATGCCAAAGCTCACTGAGACTTAATGATATTAGAATTTTGATCTCACTATATGATGTTAGAGGGAAACATGGTTTAGAACATATAGTGGGAGTATCTTTTATTAAATTGTTTAATAAAATATCTTACATAACCATAGTGCTAAATTTTTGCATATTCTGTTGTAGATCCTAGCACCTACTACTTCTTCTACACCTACCTTTAGTTTGCGATCTATTCTTGAAAAGGAAAAGTTAAATGGTTCAAATTTTATTAACTGGTTTCGTAATTTGAGAATTATTTTCAAACAAGAAAAGAAGGAATATATTCTAGAGGGTCCCTATCCCAAGGAACCAAGTGCCAATGCTCCTCATGCTGAAAAGAATGCTTATGAGAAGCATTGCAATGACGCAGTAGATGTGCACTGCCTAATGCTTGCTACCATGAACTCCGAGCTTCAGAAGCAATATGAGACCACGGATGCTAACAATATGACTGTGAGTCTAAAGGGTATGTTTCAGGATCAAGCAAGGGCAGAGAGGTTTAATATGTAACATCCTAAGTTTTGGCTTGTGTTTCAAATGTAAGAAAATGAGTAGAATTTTAAAAAATTTCTTACATCATGTATTTCATGTATGTTCTAAACAATTCTTGTAAAAGGAACATGGGAATACAAAGTCAGAAGTCTTTTGATCCAAATCTTGACCTTTCAAAAACATTCTTGTCAAATCTTGTGATCATCTCCTGGAAACATTTTTCCCAAGTTCTAGGGTTGGTGTGTGACCCCTCTGAAAAATTTCACAATTTTTAGAAATTGTTTGAATGCATTTGGAGGTCAGTCAAACCTGTTTAAATTTCAGTCAAACCCTAGCTCAGCACCTTGCTGAATTTTTGGAGGAAAATGCACTACATAAAAACCTCTGGACAGTTTACACAAGGTCAATATCCTAGTTATAAAGCTCCTATAAAAATTTCAAAATTTTTGGAGTTGTTTTGCTACCTCAAATAAATCCCTAAGGTCCAGCTCAATATAAAAACCCTAGAACTAAACTCTGGTCTGAGCCACACTTGGGCTCGAGTCAAACCCGAGCCCAAGTCATTTGATTCGGTCGAACCAAGCCACCTCGAATCTAAACCGTTGGTCATGCCCTACTATTGCCCCCATCATTTCTTTTTCGGACCATGGCAACGCTATGGACCAAGCTCACCCGAGGATCTCGTTTTTTGGCCAAACCCTAGTCCTCCATCTATATGAAGCTCCCTAAACCCCTCTTTGAGCTCCTTTGCAGCACCCCTTAGCTCCCCATTGCTTCTGGAGCTCAAAACACCAAAAACACCAAAACCACCATTTTCGACCGTGAAGCTCCATTGTGGATCTTGGTGCTCCAGTGGTTCTTCCTCCCTTCTTTTTGTACCCTTTTGAGCCCCTTAACCCTACATTAATTTCCCCTAACTTAATTTTGGGTTTCATTCACAGGAATCACTCAATTTTAAGTTTGAATCTTTTCGGCCAAAATCATCCCCTTTCTTCTCCAGCTCCGGTAAGGGCTTCTTTTCTCAATTAATTGCTCTTGGAGCTTCTCTGAGCTATAATGAAGCTATAGTGTTGATCTGGTCTCACTCATTTTGCTCAGACCATCATTTTTCACTTCATCTTCCTTGGCTCCGGCGGGCTTCTCCGTGGTCAAAGCTTCTCCGGCCATTTTTGAAGCTCTTCTTTGCTAAGGTAGCTTCTTATTAGTCCTTAGATACTGTGGCACCCGCTTCTTTGGACAATGCGGAGCTTTTTAGCCATTTTTTTTTGCTTTCGACCGTTTTGGTCACCATCACTGATTTCCGACTCGCCGGCGTTTTAGGCCGTCGCCGCTGTCGAAGGCACCTCCTTTGGGTGCGCAAGAGTATTGCGAACCCATTTTTTCCCTTAGTTGCCGTCGTGGTGGCCGGAGCCGCTGGCGACGAGTCTTTCTTTGCGCTCGGGTTTTGTCGGACAAGCCCCTCCCTCTGTTGTTGTCATTTAGGACAAATATCCTCTCCTTTATGGCTAATCATTGTTAATCATTGGTAATGATTGATTAGAAATTAATGACAGTCCTTTACTGTGCGTGGCTGCCACTTTCAAGTGGGCCCAGCCACGTAAACACCCCCCGCTGGCACTATGCAATGTCTTTAAGACATCATTAATGTTAATCATTGACAATCTGTGTTTAGCAATAAATAAGGTTTCACGAATCGATACACCAGCACCCATCTGGTCCTTTATGTAAGTTTCAACAATTTTAGCATACCAGGAAATAGACAAATCTAGCTCTTACGTAAGATCTATAGGTTCTGAACGGATATGGACAATCTTTATTTGACATACACCATGTATGAAATACAAGGACATTTCAAATTAATTAATTTCACTTTCATGGATGGTAGTTAAGAATAATTGATTTGCACCATGCTAATAACCCAACTTGGTAACTCATATCGTAACAATTTATTCGTTTAGTTATAACTTCTCATTTTAAGCATGGCAAGACATCACAAAAGGATTCTAACACCTTACTACAACAAAAGAGAGACTTCAAACCTCAACGCTCGAAGTAATCCAAAAGAAACGCATAAAGCCAAAGCTTTCCCATGCAAACGAACTTACAGCGGAAAACTCTCACTAACCAAGCTATCAAACGAGTAAATGAGTCATTCTTTTTCAATGAGAAAGAAGGAGCAACCATGAAAACATCAATCTTGTCAATTGACAACGACCACAAGTGGTAAAAGCAACTCAACAGTTGAAAAGCAATATTTGTTTGAGAGAACCAAGAGGATCTATTGAAAACCATAAACTATCATGAACCACAAACCCGGAGAAATTCATCAACCACCATAGGACAAGATTGCCAAATTCGTAAATCAAGAAAGAGAACAACTTTCTAAAGCAACTCACGCTTAACACCAAACTATGGTACTGGGGTAACTACTCCTCTAACCACGTTCTGCGAACAGTGGTGTAACCTGGTGAATCCCAAAGTAACAACCACGACCCCCACTTCTTATCATTCATTAACAACACGCTTCACCAAAATACTCCATTATGAATATACATGATCATCTCATGACAATCATAGAATTAGTTCATAGATATTGAATATCACAACAGATCATAGATTAACCACAAGAATGATAGTACGGAAGCAATTCAAGAACAGTTCAACATGATGAATCACATCACTAGAAATACGGATATGCTGGATTACCCAAACCCCACCTACTGTGCACAGTGTGTCATTTTAATATCTTAATTACCACGGACCTAAAGCCCGCTCTGATACCAACTGTAACACTCTGGCTATTCGGAAGCCAAGATGTCACCTAAAACATCTAACATACATCCATAATGCGGAAGAATTTGAATAAAATCAACTAATGATAGTATCAAAACAACCAAGACATGATGAAGGTATCCTTCCTTCACCATCTAATCTATTTATTTCAGTTCATTGATAATGAAAGTTCACATGCGATAATAATTCAACATCAATGTGGAGAAGGTATCCTTCCTTCACCAATTATAAATTTATTATTACAGTTCATCATTTACGAATGTAAAATAGAACTAAATTTAATCTTCAACATGAATTGGATGATGTGAACAAGTAGTGCGTGTCTACTCCTCCCAAGTGAGCCAACATCAGGGGTTACCTAAAATAAACAAACAACGCAAGAGTGAGTCCACGACTCAGGCAAGTACATAAAAGGGACATAACACACATATGAACAAGTCATCATCATAAGAGAATATGAGCATACATCGAATGAAAACTTAGGAATGCATGGCATGAATGAATGTACTCAAGGATGGACTGCACACATGCTTATACCGCAGATAGCGAGTGACACACCGTCGGTGTTCACTTAAGCCCGCACCTTAACAAAAGTGCGGGGATCCAAGTCCTATATGAAGAACGTTTCATATAGGTGTCCAAAGCTGCCCATACTGGAATTTATGGGTCTTACGTGCCCATACTGGAATTTATGGGTCTTTCAATCCACTCCGTGGGCGGGACATGACAATGTCCAAATCGCCCACATTGGAATGGTGGGACTTACAATCCACTCCCGTGGACATAACATGAATAAAAGGATGCATGATATGAACATGAACAGGGATAATACCATCTCTCAGTATATACTCCACATAATGAAAGAACATAACCAGTTCATCATCTCGGGTAACACAATATGTCACATTATATTCATGTAAACACTCACAATCACAGCACTTAAAATCAACAAAGTACTTCCCTTCCGCGTTACGACGCGTTAGCAGGCAACGATGGCGCTCCCAAACCCGTAGCCTCGCGGCCTAAACAATTAAGTAACCGAAATAAGAACAACATACAGCCCAACATGAATTAATATTCTACAATACCCTCTTGCACACCCAAAACATAGTCATAACCCAAATCTGAAATTCCAGCAGCAACATGGAATCCCATCTGGACAGCAGCACGGTAAAGACCAAAACTAATGATCTGGGACTCCAAAAGAGATGAGCCCAGATCCTACACGAGCTTAACAAATATATCTACAACTTTGTAGTTGACGAGATAACCCAATTCGGCCAAACTAAATTGCTAACTGTCAAACGAAACAGCAGAACAGAATCTGACTGAGCAAATAGAACAGCAGAGCTAAAACATCCATAACTTTTAAACTACAACTCCGAATTGAGTGTTCTTTAACAATCTGAAAAGGTCATGAAATTATCTACAATAACCTAGTTGGCACGACATTCATAATTTGCCTTTAACAAAAAGTGGCACACGGGTCAAAACTAAAGATAGAAACTGACATACAATCTGGACAGACTGCCCTACAATCTGGACAGTCACAATGAAAAGTGCATAACTGTTGATCTATAAATTCAAATGAGGTTTTCTTTATCAATCCTGAAAGCTAGTGTTATCACCTTCAAAATTTGTTATGGGCAAGACCTCTGAATCACCCTCTAACTAGGTCATATATCAACCTATACAGAGACTGCTAATTCTCGTCAGGATTCTGGACAGCAGATAATAAATCTATCATAACGTTTGACTCGAAAGTCGGAATCTAGTGTTCTTGGCGGCCACCGAAAGCTAAGAACAAAACCTACAATACTCTAGGAGATGGGATCCTCTGATTCGGCCTCTAAGATTGCGAAAACAGCCGCGCAAACTACTGGACAGAATTGAATTTCCAACAGACAGACTTTGATCTAATCAAATTTAATCGGTTTCACTTCTACGACTAATCAAACAACAACAACCGGCAATCGTTACCCTTGGAGACACGCGTGCCGCTGAAATACCCCGCTAGATGCTCATCTCCTCTTCTTCTCCTCTCTCCCTCCACCTTTCTCCTTGGCCGACAAAGAATGGGAGAGCACCACCAAGAGAGAGCAACGGAGTGCAAGGAGGCGCGCATCAGAAGCGGCATCAGAAGCGGCGGCGAACACTGTACAAATGCATGCTACAGTGGTGGGCTAGGGTTTCCCCTCCTTTATTAGTGACCGGCCCTCATGGGCCTCCTAGGCCAAAGCCCAAGCCCAGTTGTCAAAGAATTGCAGATTTTCCCTTGTCTAAAGTTTAATTTCTCTTTTCACTTTGCTTCCTTCATTACAATAAGTTGGAGTATTACAGAAAACCCCTTTTCGTTTCTCGTCCTTCCAGTAGAAACATTCGGGTATTACATTCTACCCCCTTAATGTGATTCGACCCGAATCTAAACACACTAAGCGAAAGAACAATCACGATCGAGAACGAACAACGGTAACCACGCACTGCTGTGAACAACACCGCTAAAGCTCATGCACGCGAAACTCCAACTTCCCATGAGCCTCTCCTCGGATGAAAATACCACAACACAACGACGTAACACGACGCCCGATCTAACACTCAACCGGTACTTCCGGTACACTCATCGGACAAAACTCGAAGGTAAGATCTCACTCGATGGTCAACGACGCAAACGAAACCTCAAACTCGGATCTCCTGTACTCACTCAACACGAGAACATACAAGGCGTTACGTGCTCGGCGTAAGGACTCGAGACGATCCGGCGATCGCCAACTAGCTTAAAACAACCCAATATATCTTGGGTTAACCTTCCCAATGATACCGAACCACACGACAAGCACAAAGAACACGGAACTCGTGTTCCACCTCTCAATTGAACTCTTCACTAAAGCAAGGATCACCTCCTTTAACGAAACATACGACAAAACTCTCTTTAAGCAAACTCTTTTACCAACAAAACCCATCCGAAAACGAAGATTCACATCGCAACTAAGCGTTACCACTTCGGTACTAAAGAGTCAAATCCAGAATCGAATTTCATCACGAAAACCTTTCCACCTTCCAAGTGGCAGTTTGCGAATAAACATCACGAAAACTAAAGGAAGAATAATTTTAAATGCCCAAATCAAAAACTTCCTTTATTCTTCCTAAACCGATAAGAACCACACATACCAAAATTGAGTCAAACTCAACTTACGAAAGACATTGGTCAACAAAGACAAAGCTCATGCGAGAATAAAGAAAATGCTTCACTAATCAAGAAGACATCTTTTCCTTGGTTTCACTTTTGGAATAAAATATCTCTCCAACCTTGGAATTCGAATTCATCGCATCCCACACGGTCTCAAACCTCTTAATTTAACATCCTCAAATTAGGCTTAAACCGAAATACATCATCACCTCCAACTTTCAAGAATAACACATCAGAATCCTCAGTATACCCGCTCACGAACTACATCAGAAGGGTTCTATCGACAATCATTCCACTACTCAGAATACTCCAGTTTTCTATCTCCTCTACACACAAATCTTTGGGCGACCAAAAGTCTAGCATGAAAATGGAAAGCCCAAATTTGACCTCCAAGACCCCTACAACGAATTCATCTTATAACACATGGTGAAATCATCGGATTAAATCTCTAACATCCCCACAATTCCGACATAATCACTCATTAACATCATCAGGAATCACTCACACAACATCGCAATACTTTCCAATTGTGTTACTCTATAAAATTAATTAAGGTTTCCATACATTTGATAATCCCCAACATTTCAACATGAACCAAAGTTCTGGAACTACACTATACCATAGGTCCTACTTAGTCGAACACTATACGCTTTTACTTGAAGCCATACATTCCATCTGAATCAACTTCCTCCAAGAGGTTCAGTCAAAACCAACTCATCTTCTATTACTCCTCCAATAGCTTGGTAGCAAAAATCTCACCCCTACAATCACTTAACTACCACCAAACAATTGACAACTTACGCTTTGTAAAACTTTGCAACACAAAATTGTTGATCCTTTCTCAAAAGAAAGAGGCGAACAAGGGCAAGTTTCACCACACAGGAAAATATTGCTGCTCACGGTGAGCACGAAACCAAAAGAAATAATCGATAATGAAGATATGGAAAACGAAAGTTGAGTTCACAATGAGGGTACGCATCCTCAAAAGGGAATAGCAAATAACCACCAATAAGAGAAAAAATGACATTGCGATTGAAACTCGACAACTCTTGAGTGAAAAGAGCAAAAAATTTATGAACAATTCGAATAACTACAAGTTACAAAACTGGACTCAAATTCTCAAATATTCCTCTGCACTCTTTCCTTAACACCTGAAATTAATTCTTTGACTAACATCGCTTTGCCACAACGTACAAGATAAGATCTTTAGTCCAAACCACAAGGACTGATTAAGAACCAATGAAATTCTTCAATACGTCATATTTGTTCGAACTGTTCAACTATACAAGAAACATGAGATCCAAATAATCTCAATCACCAAACTCAAAACTTTTCCAATTACGGATTTCATGAAAAGCAAGCGATTAATCTCCTTTTAAGGAACCAACATAATTTTCTTTAATTCCACTTCACGTTGCCAACTCAAACCAGAAATCCGTTAAGATTCAATCACATGAATCTCTTAAGAAGCAACAAGACAATTCAATACCTCAATTTATTTAAAATAATTTCAGCTACCGGTGATTCAATAGCTCAAAGAAAATATCACGAAAGCTAAACTTGAAATATGCTCATCGAACGATATCACCAAAGGCGATCAAATTTACTATGGGTATTAACATCAATTTCACAACAACAATTAGAAAACACTTCGAAAGACCCACGTGAAAAGAATGGGTTGATTCTTTCTCAAAAGAAGAGACAAATAGAAATGACTTTCACCAACTAGAAAACTCATCTACCACTCAGACCAACACGGGACCAAAGAAGAAACCAATTAAGCAATGAACTTATAGAACATAAGTGAAGTCCACGATTGAAAGCATAAGCCTCACAAGAAGAGAATATCGAATCTTAACAGATAAGAACAAATAAGTATTCAAAATCAAGCACTTGCATCATCAAGAACCATTATAACTTTGCAACATAACGTGACTCGATAAACTTCATTTACTACATAAAAGCCTGAACCCTCAAAAGATCATGAACATAAAACTTGAAATTTGACCATTTAGAGAATATCACCATAGGTGATCAAATTACTACAAGAATTAACCTCATTCTCACATTTTGACGAGTTAATAACATCGACAACATACACTAGTACTGAGAATCATCAAACTTTATTACTCCATCCTAAAACTTCCCAAAGGGAATACAAACCACAAGGTTGAAACAAATTTATTATAACAAGATTATGCTAAGCAATATCAATATCACAAGGCACGAAAGCAAAGACTACTTACGAAATTAATCTACTCAACTATTGTTGTTGCTTAGCACCTTCTTCAGCGCTCATTAACAATCGATGATGGTATTAATCATGTGTGTACATACAGTACTAATTCCATTTGCAATCACATAACCATATGTAAACATAGATTCACATTTCACCTTTGTTCAGAAATCATTTCAAAACATGATTAAAGATTCACTAACATAATTTTCTATAAACAAGGTTTCACGAATCGATACACCAGCACCCATCTGGTCCTTTATGTAAGTTTCAACAATTTTAGCATACCAGGAAAAAGACAAATCTAGCTCTTACGTAAGATCTATAGGTTCTGAACGGATATGGACAATCTTTATTTGACATACACCATGTATGAAATACAAGGACATTTCAAATTAATCAATTTCACTTTCATGGATGGTAGTTAAGAATAATTGATTTGCACCATGCTAATAACCCAACTTGGTAACTCATATCGTAACAATTTATTCGTTTAGTTATAACTTCTCATTTTAAGCATGGCAAGACATCACAAAAGGATTCTAACACCTTACTACAGACAAAGAGAGACTTCAAACCTCAACGCTCAAGTAATCCAAAAGAAACGCATAAAGCCAAAGCTTTCCCATGCAAACGAACTTACAAATGAAAACTCTCACTAACCAAGCTATCAAACGAGTAAATGAGTCATTCTTTTCAATGAGAAAGAAGGAGCAACCATGAAAACATCAATCTTGTCAATTGACAACGACCACAAGTGGTAAAAGCAACTCAACAGTTGAAAAGCAATATTTGTTTCAGAGAACCAAGAGGGATCTATTGAAAACCATAAACTATCATGAACCACAAACCCAGGAGAAATTCATCAACCACCATAGGACAAGATTGCCAAATTCAGAAATCAAGAAAGAGAACAACTTTCTAAAGCAACTCACGCTTAACACCTGAAACTATGGTACTCGGGGTAACTACTCCTCTAACCACGTTCTGCGAACAGTGGTGTAACTCAGTGAATCCGAGTAACAACCACGACCCCCACTTCTTATCATCCATTAACAACACGCTTCACCAAAATACTCCATTATGAATATACATGATCATCTCATGACAATCATAGAATTAGTTCATAGATATTGAATATCACAGCAGATCATAGATTAACCACAAGAATGATAGTACGGAAGCAATTCAAGAACAGTTCAACATGATGAATCACATCACTAGAAATACGGATATCTTTGGATTACCCAAACCCCACCTACTGTGCACAGTGTGTCATTTTAATATCTTAATTACCACGGACCTAAAGCCCGCTCTGATACCAACTGTAACACCCTGGCTATTCGGAAGCCAAGATGTCACCTAAAACATCTAACATACATCCATAATGCGGAAGAATTTGAATAAAATCAACTAATGATAGTATCAAAACAACCAAGACATGATGAAGGTATCCTTCCTTCACCATCTAATCTATTTATTTCAGTTTATTGATAATGAAAGTTCACATGCAGTAATAATTCAACATCAATGTGGAGAAGGTATCCTTCCTTCACCAATTATAAATTTATTATTACAGTTCATCATTTACGAATGTAAAATAGAACTAAATTTAATCTTGAACATGAATTGGATGATGTGAACAAGTAGTGCGTGTCTACTCCCTCCCAAGTGAGCCAACATCAGGGGTTACCTAAAATAAACAAACAACGCAAGAGTGAGTCCACGACTCAAAGAAATCTGATAAAAGGGACATAACACACATATGAACAAGTCATCATCATAAGAGAATATGAGCATACATCGAATGAAAACTTAGGAATGCATGGCATGAATGAATGTACTCAAGGATGGACTGCACACATGCTTATATTGGTATAGCGGTGACACACCGTCGGTGTTCACTTAAGCCCGCACCTTAACAAAAGTGCGGGGATCCAAGTCCTATATGAAGAACGTTTCATATAGGTGTCCAAAGCTGCCCATACTGGAATTTATAGGTCTTACGTGCCCATACTGGAATTTATGGGTCTTTCAATCCACTCCGTGGGCGGGACATGACAATGTCCAAATCGCCCACATTGGAATGGTGGGACTTACAATCCACTCCCGTGGACATAACATGAATAAAAGGATGCATGATATGAACATGAACAGGATAATACCATCTCTCAAGATATACTCCACATAATGAAAGAACATAACCATTCGACATCTCGGGTAACACAATATGTCACATTATATTCATGTAAACACTCACAATCACAAAGACTTAAAATCAACAAAGTACTTGCCTTCCGCATTACGGCGTTAGCGGTGCAACGATGGCGCTCCCAAACCCGTAGCCTCGCGGCCTAAACAATTAAGTAACGAAATAAGAACAACATAGAGCCCAACATGAATTAATATTCTACAATACCCTCTTGCACACCCAAAACATAGTCATAACCCAAATCTGAAATTCCAGCAGCAACATGGAATCCCATCCGGACAGCAGCACGGTAAAGACCAAAACTAATGATCTGGGACTCCAAAGAGATGAGCCTAGATCCTACACGAGCTTAACAAATATATCTACAACTTTGTAGTTGACGAGATAACCCAATTCGGCCAAACTAAATTGCTAATCACAAACGAAACAGCAGAACAGAATCTGACTGAGCAAATAGAACAGCAGAGCTAAAACATCCATAACTTTTAAACTACAACTCCGAATTGAGTGTTCTTTAACAATCTGAAAAGGTCATGAAATTATCTACAATAACCTAGTTGGCACGACATTCATAATTTGCCTTTAACAAAAAGTGGCACACGGGTCAAAACTAAAGATAGAAACTGACGTACAATCTGGACAGACTGCCCTACAATCTGGACAGTCACAATGAAAAGTGCATAACTTTTGATCTATAAATCCAAATGAGGTGTTATTTATCAATCCTGAAATCTAGTGATATCACCTTCAAAATTTGTTATGGGCAAGACCTCTGAATCACCCTCTAACTAGGCCATATATCAACCTATACAGAGACTGCTAATTCTCGTCAGGATTCTGGACAGCAGATAATAAATCTATCATAACTTTTGACTCGAAAGTCAGAATCTAGTGTTCTTGGCGGCCACCGAAAGCTAAGAACAAAACCTACAATACACTAGGAGATGGGATCCTCTGATTCGGCCTCTAAGATTGCGAAAACAGCCGCGCAAACTACTGGACAGAATTGAATTTCCAACAGACAGACTTTGATCTAATCAAATTTAATCGGTTTCACTTCTACGACTAATCAAACAACAACAACCGGCAATCGTTACCCTTGGAGACACGCGTGCCCGTTGAAATACCCCCGCTAGATGCTCATCTCCTCTTCTTCTCCTCTCTCCCTCCACCTTTCTCCTTGGCCGACAGCAATGGGAGAGCACCACCAAGAGAGAGCAACGGAGTGCAAGGAGGGCGCGCACTGTAGTGGCACTGTAGCAGCGGCGGAACACTGTAGCAATGCGTGCTACAGTGGTGGGCTAGGGTTTCCCCCTCCTTTTATTAGTGGCCGGCCCCTCATGGGCCTCCTAGGCCAAAGCCCGAAGCCCAGGTTGTCAAAGAATTGCAGATTTTCCCTCGTCTAAAGTTTAATTTCTCTTTTCACTGCTTCCTTCATTACAATAAGTTGGAGTATTACAGAAAACCCCCTTTTTCGTTTACTCTCCTTCCGTAGAAACATTCGGGGTATTACACTGTGATTTTGGGTTCGTTGGATAAGCCTTTGTCACTTAGTAGTACGAGTTAAAATGCTTAGTCATGCTTAGCTATCAGTTGAAATAGGTGGTTGTCAACTTAGTCGATGACCTTGATCACACAAATGCTTATTATGACTCTATGTTTCAGCTTTGTGCTATTTTTAATTGTGAAAACGAAAAAGGAAAACAAAATGTTTTGGACTTGGGCACATTGATATGTTGGTGTGATTTTGGGTGTAACTGGAATGGTGCCCGAGTCAACAAGGATCGAACATCTTGTTACACTAAACCAAGCATTCTTGCGTGCTAACCACACTAGAGGGTATGGGACCTCTCTTGACTTAGTACTTTGGTGTGAGTTAGCTACGAGTCGCAGGAGAGCGTGTGTGTGTTGTGTTGTGGTAAAATGAGGTGGTTTATGCGTTGGGAGCATTGTAGTTGTCCGAAAAGCTTTACCCCGAGGGGTAGTTGTCTTTTCGGCTTTACAATGTAAGCATATGGGTTTCTATCCATACGAGTGACTCGTAGTTGATTCACAATATTGGAAATATCTCGTAGGACTTAGCTGTGCCGACATACCTTCGGAAGTGTGCTTCATCTAGTGGCAAAAAGGCGGTCTGAAGTGTGGGTACATTGGTACACCCCTGCAGGGTTTTGATCTATTCGAATAGCCTCGTTCTAGGTTATGGACACGCTTGGGGAAGTCTTTCAAGAGTTAGACTACAACTTTTAATTAAAACTTGATGGGTGGTACGAATCGGGGATTCGTGCTATGTGGTGGTGGCTTTTGGGTTAGTCACCTCTAGGTGGTTACTTGTTATTTATTGTTACTCGCTGTTATTTGAATGCTTAAAAACAGATTTTACCAATTGCCTTCAATCTGTTACATTATTGCAAATGAAAATTGCTTTACGCGTCCAATTAACCATATAACCAATCTCCTTTGATACAGCTTTCATATAGCTATGTATAGGCTTGTTACTCGTAAGTCTTGCGAGTACATTTTTGTACTCACCTACATTGCTTGTTGTGTGCAGAGGAAGAGGGTGAGCCCCAAGGGCCTCACTTTTGTGAGTTGTGCTGTGGCAGTGTTTGGGACGACTAGCTTGGTGGTTCGGTTGGTTGCCTTGTGGGTTAAGGCACACTAATTGGCTTTTGTGTATAGCCATGTTATGGCACTTTTGTTTCCGCTGTTATTTATACTTTGTTGTCATTTGGCCGGTCGGCCCCTCTTTTGTAATGACTCTATATTATGTATGTCTTTTGCTAGACTTGTTATTATGTGATGTATGGAATTGATGCATGATTTTGTAAAGATGTATATGTGCTGCAATTCTGGGAAGCACATGTCCATCGAGGCACGATGTATTTTGTTTGTGATGCTAGAGCCAATGGAAGGCTAAGTATTACAAGCTAAATAAACCGGGGTCTCACATAATACCTTTAAGGCGTTGTTTTCTTGATGGCTGTCAGAAGGTAACTCGATCAATCTTCATCTGATCAAAATGATTGGTCTCATTGAGAGCTTGAAAAAGCTTGGTTTTCCCCTTAGCCACGAGTTGACTACTCATGTGACTCTCCAATTGCTCCCTACGAGCTTTGAGCCTGTTATATTGAATTTTCAAATGAATGGCATGGACAAGTAAATGACCGAGTTGCATGGCATGCTTAAAGGTGCTGAGGAGAGCATCAAGAAAAGTTCTAATGATGTGATGATGGTTCAAAAGACTACTAGCTTCAAGAAGAAGGGTAAGTCGGGAAAGGGAAAGGGAAAGGGCAAATGAAAGACTCAAGAGGAGATCGAGAGTTTCAAGGCTGAGCTTAAGAAGCTCAAGCTAGGTCCTAAGCCTGACACAAAATGTTACCATTATCATAAGACCAGGCACTGGAAGAGAAATTGCAAGAAGTACTTGGTATAAATGAAAAAGAACAAAGGAAGTAAGACTTCCAGTTCAGATATAAATATTATAGAAATTAATATTGCCACTTCTCCGACCAATTCTTGGGTATTTGATACCGGATCGGTTGGCCATATTTGCAATTCGATGCAGGGACTGATAACGAGTAGAAGTTTGTGCAACACCCCAGCCCAACATGAGCCTGGAATGCTACTAAACTAACATTATAACAAGTTAAAACCAAGACACTTTACTAAATTTCGGCAGAATCTTCTTTGTATAGCTAACTATACCGGGGGTTCCAACAGGTACAATTATCAAAATTAAACAATCCAACATTTAGTATAATCAATAAATATTCAAGATATGCTAAACGACTAAAGCTTAATCATAGGTATCCAAAATATGCTACTCATCATTATTACAAATAATCCAATGCGTAAAGCATAACCATAATAAATCCTTTAAGCAGTTTGCTCATTTATTAAGGCATGATTTGAAATTTAATCAACTATAAAAGGTTCATGGTAGTGTGTGTGCGAAATATGGCTACTCCCTCCCATGCATGTCGTTCTTGTACTGGGTACCTAAAACAAATAACAACAAGAGTGAGTCTACAGACTCAGCAAGTACAAATAAAAGACATTATAATACAAAATTATAATCTCAGCATCCACTTCTAGAAACTTTGCATTAAACCATACCACATGCTTATGCAATGCTCAATGCATCCTTTCTCTTTAACTCTTTTTGCATTTTACCGGTAATACAGGGTGTGCAACCGTCACTGCATACCCATGCCTGTGCTTGCAAGTGGAGGGATCAAGAGCCCAATACTCCGCAAGTAATGGGGACCTCAAGCCCATACTCCACAAGTGTTGGGACCTCAATCCCATCATATACATGACGGGGACCTCAAAGATATACATGCTTGGTCATCACGTGACCAAGCCTCAATATGATCTCAATATGCACATGCACAGTTACTCTATTCATCATCAACATGCAATAGCAATACATCATACATGAAAAGAACTTAATCATACTTTGAGAATTCACCATTATTAATACACATATCATGCCAACAACCATGCATTGCTATCATGTATCAAATACACAGGCAATCATGATCAAGCATCCAAAATTAATCTATCAATCAATGTACTTGCCTCAACCGTGTGAGAACGAAGGACGCGAAGAGGGCGCTGCCCCCGGAACCAATCCCCTACCTAAATTAGGTTAACAAGTACTCTAAGATAACAATACTGGACCAAAACAAAGCTAGAAGCACTTATGAAAAAACTATACTCTCTCACGCAACCACAACTCCAAAATGCTAAATAGCAGTTCGTCACCTCGACAGATTGTCATAATAAAAAAATTCATATATTTTAGTAAAAAGATCCAAATGGGGTGTTCTTGGACTTTATAGAAAGCTTATAAAATCCTACATCTAAACCTAGTTGGTGAGCCTTCCAGAATCGGCCATTTACTACCCATACCAAGCTGATTAACAGAACAACTAATTCACGTCGGGTTTCTGGACAATGTATTAAAACTATCATAACTTTCAGTACAGTTATCCAAATTTCACATTCTTTAGCTTCCTCAAAAGCTAAGCCAATTATCTACATATTTTGTTATAGTGAGACCTTCCAAATGATCTTTAACTATCCGCTTATGTCTGATTACTAATAACTGTCATAATTCTAGCAGATTTACCAAACAACAGCGCTACGAAATTCATAACTTTTGAACTGCTCATCCAAACGACGTGATCTTGTACTCTACAGAAAGGTATCTATGTCGCCTACAATTATCTAGGAGGCGTCCTGGATAGATTCTGTCGTTAAACTTCTCAAAAACATTGGCTAACCCTATATGCTCTAAACTGATCTAAAGACCGATATTGCTACTAATCAACTAATCAACTAATCGGAAGGGCATCGGGTCTTACCCTTCAAGAACCACTGCTAAACATGATGAACACCAACCCCAGGCCACGATCTCTCCCTTTCCCTTTCCTTTTCTTCTTCTTCTTGGCCAATCTATCTCTCGGGCGATCCTCCTTCGTCCTCGACACCGGCAGCGGGGAACACCTTCTTTGCCGGCAGTAGGGAGAACCAGCAGGGAGGAAGCATGGGAGATTAGGGGTGGTGGCCAAAGGTGTGGGGGAGAGGGGGGGTGGCAACTACCAAGTGGGAGAGGGGGTTTAGGAGGCGGCGGCTAGGGTTGGGAGGGGGGAAGTGGCGCCTCCCCCCTTTGCCGGCCACCCTTTAGGCCACATGGGCCAAAGCCTAGGCCCAAGTTGTTGTAAAATAGTTGCTTTTCGCCTCTCTAACTACTGAAATAACTATTTTCTATTTGGTCCTTTTCTTAATTCAAGTACTCTCTCCCGATAATTCTTCTTAATACTTTTGGGGTATTACACTCTACCCCCTTAAACAGAATTCGACCCCGAATTCTTACCACGCCTAACGCCAAAGAAAACCATAGTTAAAAGAAAACTTACTAGCTCTACCACATACCTTCTGTGAATAGCTCCGGATATTGCTCGTGTATGCGAAACTCCAGTTCCTAGGTAGCCTCTCTTTCGGTCTGCTGCGACCATAGCACCTTGACATACCTCAATATCATATTCCTTAAGACCCTTTCTGACTTCTCTAGGATTCGTACCGATTTAGATTCAAATGATAAATCTTGCTCAATATTTAAGGGTTCTAGTGAAATAAGGTGCTTTGGATCACGCAAGTACTTCCTCAACATGGAGACATGAAATACATTATGCACACCGCGCATTGACTCTGGAAGGTCCAAACGGTATGCCAGTTTTCCAATCTGTGCCAAGATCTAGAAAGGCCCAATGTATCTTGGGCTAAGCTTCCCTTTTGTACCAAACCTCACCACACCTTTAGTGGGAGACACTCTCAAGAGCACCTGATCCCCCACTTCAAATTCCAAGTCACGTCTCCTCACATTAGCATAACTTTTCTGCCTGCTCTGAGCTGCTAGCAGATTCTGCCTCACTAGGGCCACTCGCTCAATGGTCTTTTGTATCCAATCTGAGCCCAAGACTGCCTTTTCACCCACTGCGTCCCAACAAAGTGGTAACCTGCACTTATGCTCATATAGAACCTCGAACGGTGCGACCTTAATGCTAGAATGATAGCTGTTGTTATAAGCAAATTCTGCTAATGGTAACTGGTCTTCCCAACTACCCTCCCAAGACAAAACACAAGATCGCAACATGTCCTCCAAAGTCTGAATGGTGCGTTCTGACTGCCCATCTGTCTATGGATGAAATGCTATACTAAGACAAAGCTGTGTGCCCAGTGCACTCTACAAACTCTCCCAAAACTTGGTGACAAACTTGGCATCTCTGTTAGAAATGATAGTCATTGAAACACCATGCAACCTCACAATCTCACGCACATAAATAGGAGCCAAATCGCTCACTGAGTTGGTTGTGCGGATAGGAATAAAATATGCAGATTTGTTGAGTCGATCCACTATCAGCCAAACTACATCCTTTCCTTGCGGCGATCGAGGTAATGCAACCACAAAGTCCATGGAGATATCATCCCAAGGCCACTGAGGGACCTCCAATGGCTGCAATAACCCTACAAGATGCTTATGTTCTGCCTTCACTTGCTGACAAACACCACAAGAGGCTCTATAATTAGCGATGTCTACCTTCATCCTTTTCCACCAGAAGTTCTGCTTCAAATCACGGTACATCTTCGTCTCACCCGGATGAACAGTATACGGAGTGCGATGTGCCTTCCTCAGGATATCATCTTTGACCTCTGCCTTTTGTGGCACACAAAAGTGACCTTTAAACCGCAAAGCGCTTGAACTATCCAAACTGAAATCTCCTTCTTTACCCATATCCAACCGTTTCCTGACACTCTGTAATAACCGGTCATTCTACTGTGCTTCCCACACACGGTCTGGGATGGCTGACTCAAGGATCAAATGTGTCTCGACATGTGCCATGCCTGCATAGCAATAAGATATCCCCATGCAGTCAAAATCAGCGACGAGGCAATCAAGGGTAACGGGTGTCGCCTTGTGACTAAGAGTATCAGCAACCACATTTGCCTTGCCAAGATGGTACTAAATTGAGAGATTATAATCCTTAATCAGCTCCAGCCACTTGCGTTGCCTTAAATTCAATTCTTTTTGTGTGAAAATGTACTTAAGACTTTTGTGATCTGTGAAAACATCACAACCCTCACCATACAGATAGTGTCTCCAGAGTTTCAAGGCAAACACTACCGTGGCCAACTCTAAATCATGGGTTGGGTAATTCTGCTTATGCTTCTTCAGTTGCCTCGATGCATAAGCTATTACTTTACCCTCTTGCATGAGAACACAACCCAAACCAATTCGAGAAGCATCGGAGTACACTGTGAACCGCTTCCCAGGCTCTAGAAGAGTAAGAACAGGAGCGGTCACCAGCTTTTCTTTCAAGGTTTGGAAACTACATTCACAGTCATCGTCCCATTCAAACTTCACATCCTTCTGCGTGAGCCGGGATAAAGGCTTAGCAATAATGGAGAAATCCTGCACAAACCACCGATAATATGCTGCCATACCAAGAAAACTCCTCACTTCTTTGACATTAGTCGGTCTCCCCCATTCAACCACTGTAGAAATCTTTCCTGGGTCAATTGATACCCCCTTATCATTTATGATGTGCCCCAAGAATCCCACTTCAGACATCCAAAACTCACACTTCTTCAATTTAGCATAAAACTTGTTCTCTCTTAGTGTCTCCAACACAAGTCTCAGGTGACGCCCATGATCTGCTTCCGTCTTTGAATAGATCAAAATATCATCAATAAAGACCACTACAAAATCATCCAGATACTTATGCAACATCCTATTCATTGTCTCCATAAAAATAGTAGGGGCATCCGTTAGTCCAAAAGACATAACCTTGAATTCAAAATACCCATACCTTGTGGAGAACGTTGTCTTCTCAATATCCTCCTTTCGGACAGGAATCTGGTTGTATCCCGACTGGAGATCAATCTTTGAAAATATCTTAGCTCCTCTCAACTGATCAAATAAATCTTCAATGCGGGACAGAGGATACTTATTCTTGATGGTTAACTGGTTGAGAGCACAGTAATTGATACACATGCGCCAACTACCATCCTTCTTCTTTGTAAAAAGAACAGGAGCTCCCCATGGAGACACACTGGGATGAATGAGATCTTTAGCTTTTAGATCATCCAACTGCTTCTTTAGTTCCTCCTGGAAAGGACGAGCCAAACGATATGGAGTCATGGAAACTGGTCGAGCACCCAGTACTAAATCAATTTTGAACTCTACTAGGCGAGGTGGAGGCATCCCTGGCAACTCCGCTGGAAATGCATATAGAAATTCTCGAACCACCGAAATATCTTATGCTATTAGGATGAACTTGGCTTTTCCACCAGAGACAAAAGAAACCCACTCTTCACTGCACGGATACCAGGAAATAAACTAGCCATCACAAAAAAAAGAGTGAGATAGGGCGCTACCCTGTAAGACTGTCTCCTGCCCAGACGGAGCTTGCAAGGTTACTGTCTTCCAAAAACAACAAATGACAGCATGGTAACTATGCATCTAGTCCATACCTAAGATAACATCAAACAGCTCCATCTTCATAACCATCAGATTAGCAATAAATTCTTCCCCATCTAAAGAAATCACATAACCAGGACAGACTGTGGAACTAGAAAGAATTCCCCCTGGAGAATTAACTAGAACTGACTGAGCTATATGCTGCATACTCAAATTTGCTCTACTAGAGAAATCTAGTGATGCAAAAGAGAAAGTAGCTCATGAATTAAAAAGAACAAATGCCTCCACTAAATCCACTAAGAGCGTACATGTCACCACATCGAGACGACCCACTGACTCAGTCGTCGGCATGGCATAGGAAACTGATGCTGGGGCGGCGGGAGCTCCAACACCCTGGTATGGTGGTGCGGCAACTGCTTGAGGTGCTGAAGGCGCCACAACTGGAAACGGTGCCACGGGAGTGGGCAGCCACAAGTAACCTGGTGGTGGGATCCCTCCAGGAACAGGGAGGTAAGGCTGGGGAGGTGTCCAAGTCTGAGTAGGGGTAGTTGCTAACATCTGCACCGATCCCCAAGAAGAAGCAGCTAGCGCTGGCGCTGACAATGGAACAGGCTCCTACTTGATGATACTGGCGGGATTCCGCCAACAAACGACCGCCTTGTGGCCCTCCCGACCACAATGGTGAGAAGAACCAGACCAGGTACACTTTGAAGCGCAATGCTCATTGCCACGCTTGAAGCACTTCATGCCTTGCCCTGGACCGACATAGCATAGGAGCACCCGCAGACGGTCGAGAAGTGACAGAAGACTGCGACTTCGTGAACTTGGACTTTAATGATCTCTACGGGCCTTTGAACTTCTTGGAAGCGGGTTTCACCCACCCCCACCCCCTCCACCGAAACTCCTCTTCTGACTGCCACCTACACCATCGGGAACCACGATACCTTCCACACCTGGTAGCTCCTCACCGAGCTGCATCTCCAGCTCCATGCCCCTGGTTTGCTCTACCAGGGAGCTAAAATCGTGGAACTCCTGCCTGAGCCCTCTACGAAATCTCTTGGCCTTCTTTTCATCATTCATGGCCACAGCTGGAACAAAGTGGATTAGGTTGTTAGAACCCGCTTCGTATTGTAACACTAACATCTTGCCTTTCTTGTAATTGTTCAAAGAAACCTCCATCCTCTCCACAAATGAAGCTGGATAAAACCTCCTCCTGAACTGCTCAACAAACAGTTCCCAGGTAACTGGTCCATGGGCAGCGGTCCTAGCTGACAGGACTCCTTTCCACCAGATATCCGCTTGACCTTTTAGTTGGAAGGCCACAAACTAAGCCCTCATCTCTAAAGTCATCCCCTGCGCTCCAAAGTGCCTCTCCATTTGTCGCAGCCAGTTAGCAGCATCAACCGGCGTGTCCAACCCGTCAAAGGTATCCAACCTCAAAGCATTCCACTGATGCAGTCCCATAGCAACCACCGTAGGTACCGCCGCAGGGGCCACCATAGGAGCAGCAACAGGCACAGCTGGTGGAGCCTGGTTCCCCTGAGCCGCTGAAGCAAACTCTTCTTCTAACCCCGCAGGACTAACTCCCCCAGCTACAGAGTTCTGAACATCGGGAGAGGGCATTGCCTGGCCTCGACCGGCACCCTACTGTTCTCGACCATGGCCTCTACCCCTTGCCATCGCTAAACACCACAATAAGAACAATCAAACAATTACCACAATATCAACTAGTAACTATAGCATAAGATTAACTATATGCTCAACGGAAACGTATATGCAATGCAATGACCCAACCCCACCTATTATGCATAGTATGTCAAGATTAATAGTTCGAGTACCATGGACCTACAGTCCGCTCTTATACCAACTGTAACACCCCAGCCCAACATGAGCCTGGAATGCTACTAAACTAACATTATAACAAGTTAAAACCAAGAAACTTTACTAAATTTCGGCAGAACCTTCTTTGTATAGCTAACTATACCAGGTGTTCCAACAGGTACAATTATCAAAATTAAACAATCCAACATTTAGTATAATCAATAGTCATTCAAGATATGCTAAACGACTAAACCATAATCATAGGTATTCAAAATATGCTACTCATCATTATTACAAATAATCCAATGCGTAAAGCATAACCATAATAAATCTTTTAAGCAGTTTGCTCATTTATTAAGGCATGATCTGAAATTTAATCAACTATAAAAGGTTCATGGCAGTGTGTGTGCGACATGTGGCTACTCCCTCCCATGCATGTCGTTCTTGTATTGGGTACCTAAAACAAAAAACAGCAAGAGTGAGTCCACAGACTCAGCAAGTACAAATAAAAGACATTATAATACAAAATTACAACCTCAACATCCACTTCTAGAAACTTTGCATTAAACCATACCACATGCTTATGCAATGCTCAATGCATCCTTTCTCTTTAACTCTTTTTGCATTTTGCCGGTAATACAGGGTATGCAACCGTCGCTGCATACCCATGCCTGTGCTCGCAAGCACAGGGACCAAGAGCCTAATACTCCGCAAGTAATAGGAACCTCAAGCCCACACTCCACAAGTGTGAGGACCTCAAGCCCATCATATACATGACGAGGACCTGAAAGATATACATGCTTGGTCACCACGTGACCAAGCCTCAACATGATCTCAATTTGCACATGCACAGTTACTCTATTCATCATCAACATGCAATAGCAATAACATCATACATGAAAAGAGCTTAATCATACTTTGAGCATTCACCATTATTAATACACATATCATGCCAAAAACCATGCATTGCTATCATGTATCAAATACACGAAATCATGATCAAGCATTCATAATTAATCTATCAATCAATGTACTTGCCTCAACCGTACGTGAACGAAGGACGCGAAGATGGCGCTACTATCGGAACCAATCCCCCACCTGAATTAAGTTAACAAGCACTCTAAGATAACAATACTGGACCAAAACAAAGCTAGAAGTACTTATGAAAAAACTATACTCTCTCACGCAACCCCAACTCCAAAATCCTAAATAACAGTCCGTCCCCTCGATAGACTGTCATAATAAAAAATTCATATCTTTTAGTACAGAGATCCAAATGGGGGTGTTCTTGTACTTTCTAGAAAGTTTATCATATCCTCCATCTAAACCTAGTTGGTGAGCCTTACAGATTCAGCCATTTACTACCCTTACCAAGCTGATTAATACAACAGCTTCTAGATAGTGGTATTAAAAATATCTTAACTTTCAGTGTAATTATCCAAATTTTGTGTTCTTGAGCTTCCTCGAAAGCTAAGACAATTATCTACATCTTTCGTTATAGTGAGACCTTTCAAATGATCATTTTACTATCCCCTTATGTCTGATTACTAATAACTGTCAGAATTCTAGCAGATTTACCAAACAGCAGCGCTACGTGATCTTGTACTCTACAGAAAGGTATCGACGTCACCTACAATTATCTAGGAAGCGTCCTGGACAGATTCTGCCATTAAACTTCTCAAAAATGTCAGCCAACCCTATCTGCTCTAAACAGATCTAAAGACCGACATTGCTACTAATCAATTAATCAACTAATCGAAAGGGGATCGGGTCTTACCCTTGAAGGACCACCACTGAACGCGATGAACACCAACCTCAGTCCACGATCTCTCCCTTTCCCTTTCCTCTTCTTCTTCTTCTTGGCCGATCTATCCCCGGGCGATCCTCCTTCTTCCTCCTCGACACCGATAGTGGGGAACACCTTCTTGGCTAGCAGCAGGGGAGAACCAGTAGGGAGGAGGCATGGGAGATCAGGGGTGGCGGCCAAATGTGTAGGGGAGAGTAGGAGAGGGGGTTTGGGAGGGGGCGGCTAGGGTTGTGGGGAGGGGGGCAAGTGGCGCCTCCCCTCTTGGTCGGCCACCCTTTAGGCCACATGGGCCAAAGCCCAGGCCCAAGTTGTCGTAAAATAGCTCCTTTCCCCCTCTCTAACTACTGAAATAACTATTTTATATTTGGTCCTTTTCTTAATTCAAGTAACTCTCTCCTGATAATTCTTCCTAATTCTTTTGGGGTATTATAGTTTGGCAAGAGGAGATGTTGATCTTCGTATAGGCAATGGAGCAAGAGTTGCCACATTAGCTATTGGCACTTTACCATTAGTGTAATACCCCAAAAGTATTTGAAATGATTATCGAGAGAGAATTAAGTTATTTAAAGAGAAGGACTATTTAGAAATTGAATTGAGGGAAGGATCAAATAGAAAATAGTTATTTAAGCAGTTAAAGAGGGGGATTACAGCGAAATTTGGACAACCTGGGCCGAGGCCTCAGGCCTATTGGTATTTGGCCCAAAGGTGGGAGGTGGTGGCCGGCCATAAGGGGGGAAATTAGCCATAGTGACCCATGTGAAAATCAACCACCAACAAAAGGAGGAGGGGAAACCCTAGGTTTGCTACAGTAATTCCATGCTACAGTACCGCCGCCATCACTGTAGCATGGTACTGTAGCAATCCCTCTCCTCCATGGTGGTGCCCCTCTCCTCCGATGCCTCTTCATTGCGGTGGTCGGCCAAGAAAAAAAGAAGAAGAAGGAAGAAGGGAGAAGGGAAGAGGAGAGGAAAGGGTGAAGGTTCGTGGGTGGCATCCTGGTCATCGGCGTTCGTCAAGGGTAACCCCGGATTCCCCCGAGTAGATGCATCTTTTGATTGTTGTAGCAATGTCGGTATTTCTGTCTCCTCAGGACAAATCGCATTAGACAGACGTTTTGATATAGTCAAGTGCTGATTCAGTCTTGGGCTTCTCCTAGAGAGTTGTAGAGGACGTCAATAGCTTTCGATGAAGTGCTAGATCATATTATTTGGACCTCTGTAGCAAAAGTTATGAATTTATTAGTGCGACTGTCCTGCGAATCAGTCAGTGTTTTGACAGGTTTTAGTAATCTGACTTGTACGATAAGTTAAATGGGTAATTAGAGGATCTCAGTATAACGAAAGTTGTAGATAATTATCGTAGCTTTCAGGGAAGTACAAGAACGCAAAATTTGGACAAACGAGCTGAACGTTATGATCAATTTAGTGTACTGTCCAGAGAACCCGACGTGAAAACGATGTTCTGTTATTTCGAATGTTAGGGGTAGTAGATGGCCGAAACTAGAAGGCTCACCAACTAGGTTTAGTTGGGGAATTTGATAACCTTTCAATGAAGTCCAAGAACACCTAATTTGGATCCCTGTACGAAAAGATATGAATTTTATAACATGACTGTCCACAGAGGGGACAAAGCGACATCTAGAAATTTGGGGCTGGGTTTGCGTTAAAGGAACTTTTGTGAGTCCGTGTTTACTTTTATGGTTTGAGTGGTCCTCTATTGATGTCTTAGCATTTCTTAATTGAATGTTTAGGTGGGGGACTTGTTCCAGAGGCGGCACCCTCTTCGCGTCCTTCGTTCCCGCACGGTTGAGGCAAGTGCATCGTTTGATCCTTGTTTGTGATTGCTTGGACATGAATGCGGGTTTGATGCTTGTTAATATCGTATGGCTGTTGATAAGTGTGCATAATCAGAGTGGTGAATGTTCAAAGTATGGATATGCTTTATTCATGAATGTTGTTATCGCCTTAATTCATGAATGTCGTTATTGCCTTTATTCATGAATGTTGTTACCGCCATTGGTGCTTGATGTTGAAAAGAGATGGTGCATATGCATTTTGATATCATGTTGAGGCCTGGTCTTGTGATGACCAAGCATGCACATCTTTGAGGTCCCCGTCATGAATGTGACGGGCTTGAGATCCCCACACTCGTGGAGTGTGAGCTTGAGGTCCCCAATACTTGCGGAGTATTGGGCAATTGGTCCTCGTGCGTGCGCACGCATACAGCATGGGTATGCAATGACGGTTGCATACCTTGCATTACCGATAAAATACACAAAGAGATAAAGAAAAGGAATCCTTGAGCATTGCATTTGCATGTGGAATGATTTAGTGTTGTGCTCCGAATATGGATGCGATGTTATGGATTGAATTATCGTCTTTTTATTTATGTACTTGCTGAGTCTGTGGACTCACTCTTGCTTTCTTGTTGTTTTTAGGTACCCGTTCAAGCGCAGATGCATGGGAGGGAGTAGCGTTATGCTTTGCACGCTTCGTCATGAACATAAATTCTCGGATCATGCCTTATTAATTAAGCTACTGATCAAAGATTTGACCTATTTATGTTTCCGTATCGGATTATTTGTAATAATGATGAGTAGTCTAGTTGGAAGTTTGAGGATTTGTTCAGTCGATTAGTAAGTTCTTGAGTACTTATTTTTGATCATGAATATTGCAGTACTTCGTTATAACTCCCTTTTAACTGTTGAAACCCATGTAATGTTAGAAATACAAAGGAGACTCTGCCGAAATTTAGTAAATTATCTTAGTTTAGTTTTGTGTAAGGTTACTTTAGTAGCATTCTTGGCTCTTGTGGAGTTGGGGTGTTACAATTAGCTTTACCTTCAGGATTAGTTATGGAATTAAATAATTATTATTATGTTCTAGCTTTAAGCAAACACATTATTTCTTGTTCATGTTTAGAGCAGAAGGTTATGAGTTCAGAATAAAGAACAATTGTTGTTCAATTTATTTTGAAGATATGCTTTATGGCCATGCTCCATTGGTGAATGGATTGTATGTTTTGAATCTTGAGGATATGTCTATCTATAACATTAATGCTAAGAGAATTCGACCTAATAAAATGAATCCCACTTTTATTTAGCATTGTTGTCTAGGTCATATAAATGAGAAGCGCATGATGAAGCTCCATAAAGATGGTCTTCTAAACTCAATTGATTTTGAATCATTTGAAACTTGTGAATCTTGTTTACTTGGGGCAAGATGACAAAAGCACCTTTCATGACTAGAGGTGAGAGGGCAAGTGACTTGTTGTGTAATACCCCAAAAGTATTCGAGAATATTCGAAAGAGTATTCGGAAGAGATTATGTGAATTCGGAGAAGGACCAAATATAAAATAGATTTAGCAGCAATTAGATAAAGGGGTTTTCTGCAGTTTTTTGGCAACCTGGGCCTCAGTCCTTGGCCTAGGAGGCCCATGAGGGGCTGGCCACCAATAAAAAGAGGGGGGAAACCCTAGTTGCTATAGTACTGTGCCCCTAGTACTGTAGCACAGCACTGTAGCAATCCCCCCCTCTATGCAAAGAGGAGAAAAGAAGGAGAGAAAGGAAGAAGAAGAAAGGAAGAAGAACAGAAGGGAGAAGAGAAGGAAGAGGGATCACCATCCGTGGTTCGCGACCTTCAGCGGCATCAAGGGTAACGCATTGTTGTTGTTGGGTAATTAGTCATAGAAGAGTAATCGGGTAGTTTTTGGCTAGGTTGCAATCTGCCTGCAGTTCGTGCAGATTCGTCCAGAAGCTTGCGGGGTTATTTCATGTGGTTAGAAGCCGAATCAGAAGTTTTGGTCTCCTAGAGAATTGTAGGATATGTTCTTAGCTTTTGTTGGCTTCCAAGATCGCCCAAATCCGATTGACGGTCTGGGAGTTATGAATTTTCTAGTATTGCTGTCCTGTTGTTCTGTCAGATTCTGGACAGTCTGTAGAAAACTAGTTAGAACTGCTAATTAAATGGAGAATCAGGGGACCTCAATATAACGAAAAATGTGGGTAATTTCTGTACCTTTTCATAGCGATAAAGAACGCAAGATTTGGATTCTCTTAGCAAAAGTTATGGAGGTTTTAGTGTATTGTCCAGAGAACCCGACGTGAATTCTGATGTCTGATAGATTGGTTTGCTAGGGGCAGTAGATGGTAGAATAAAAAGGGCTCCCCAAATAAGTTTATTTAGATAATTTAATTACCTTTTCAGAAAGTCCAATAACATCTTATTTGGACACCTGAGCAGAAAGTTATGTATTTTAGAAGTTGACAGTCCACAGTGTGCGCCAATCTGATCGCTAGAAATTGGGAGTTGGGAAACACTTGGTAGTTTAGCAAGTTCATTTGTGTTGTTATTTTTGCTCTTGGTTCAGAATGTTGGTCTTAGTTTGGGGTATCTTTATATTTAGGTGGGAGCGTAGTTCCAGGGGTAGCACCCTCGTCGCGTCCACCGTTCTCGCACGGTTGAGGCAAGTATTCGGGCTATGGTATATGTATGCCTGCATGATGTGATTGTGATGTGTCTTGTTCTCTTTAATCATGCATACCTGTTTATGAGATGAGTTACTATTTAACTTGATGACTGCCAGTTGGTTAAAGATTTTTTCGCATGTTGTTAATGCTTACATGTTAATGAGAATATGTTGAATTTCTGCATATGAAGAATGTTGTCATGGTGCATATGCATGTTGAGAGCATACAGGTGCCTTGGTCACGTGGTGACCAAGCACATCTGATTGAGTCCCGTCATGTAGATGGCGGGCTTGAGGTCCCCACATTCGTGGAATGTGGGCTATGAGCAAAGAGGTCCCCATCATTAAGATGATGGGCAAAGGTCCCTATACATGTGGTGTATAGGCTCTTGGTCCCTGTGCCAGTGGGCACAGGCAAGGGTATACAGCGACGGTTGTATACCCCGCATTACCGGTAAAATGCGAAAAGAGATAAAGTTCAAATGAGCATTGCATTGATTGCATATCATGAGAAAAATGGCTATATTTAGTATAATGTTATTGTGGATTATCGATGCTATGCTAATGTTCTTGTTTATAGCCTTGTTGATACTTGCTTGAGTCTTTGGGCTCACCCTTGCTTAAATGTGTTTTAGGTACCAATGGCAGGAACGACACGCATGGGAGGGAGTAGTTGTTGGATGCACTCACTACCTCACACTCATAAGGCGTTTGCTACTTAGCTTCAATTTAGAAATAAATAAACCATTTGATTATCACCCATAGATGGTTTGGTTTGAGTAGCTGCTTATTTGTAATAATGAGATTGCAGTCTTGGTTGGTTCATTTGATTATCATGTATGATAGAGTAATTTTATTATGAGAACTTTGTTATGCCATGCGTTATTGTTGAACTCTCAGTTTAGCTGATTAAACAAAGGAGATTCTGCCGAAAATTTGTAGTTGTGCTAGAATAGTTTAGTTTCAGTAGCATTCTAAGCTCTTTGAGAGTTGGGGTGTTACATGTTGGCCCTTCGAACCCCGCCCGCTAACCTGCTAGCAAGACCGCCGTGCTAGGTAATCGTACCACGCGTTGTAGGTAGTATGTGTTCATGTCGCCCGATATAAATGGATTCTATGCATAACTCATTTTTGCATGGTTTGATGTGAATAGTATGGCCCATTGTGTATGTGATGCATGAATGGATTTTGATGGCCTGCTTGTCATGCTGTGAGATAGCCATCGAGCTACATATTATTGTATAACGGTCTGCGTACCGACATGTGATGCTTGATATTATCTTATATAATTCATTACTAGCTTTTAGGAGTAAATGCTTAGTAGATGAATGCGATCAGAGACGTCAAGCATGGTGGTCGGAGGACAGGAAGCATGGTGATGGAGATCGTCATGTTAAGGGCCATACTATTTCATAGTTTAATATGATTATCTGTGAATGTTTCTATTTATTCCTGTTATGCTATTTGATCATGTTTTATCATTAGATGTTTTGACATGATAGAGTAGTATCCCTCAGAAAAAATTAAGTAAAATTTATGCTTTTCTAATTGTTATGCCTATCACAATTTTGATCGTTAATTGGCAGGCCTACCAAAGTAGGGTGCCATTAACTATGTTAATAAGATGGGGTGGGTGTCGGACACCCACATGCATAGTATTGGTTTGACTTAACAAGGCTTTCAAAATAGTTTTGGGCCTTGGGGCATAATGTTGGTCGCCGGGGAGTAGAGATGCTACCCAACAAACAAGAGTCATATGTGATATGATTAGCAAGAGTATGCTTACCTAAATCACTAGGTTTCTAGCAGTGATGCCAAAGCTCACTAGGACTTAATGATATTAGGATCTTGATCTCACGATATGATGTTAGAGGGAAACATTGTTTAGAACATATAGTGGGAGTATCTTTTATTAAATTGTTTAATAAAAGATCTTACATAAACATAGTGCTGAATTTTTGCATATTCTGTTATAGATCATGGCACCTACTACTTCTTCTGCGCCTACTTTTAATTTGCGATCTATTCTTGAAAAGGAAAAGTTGAATTGTTCAAATTTCATTGATTGATTTCGTAATCTGAGAATTGTTCTCAAACAATAAAAAAGGAATATATTCTAGAGGGTCCCTATCCCGAGGAACCGAGTGCCCATGCTCCTCGTGCTGAAAAGAATGCTTATGAGAAGCATTACAATGATGCAGTCGATGTGCACTGCCTAATGCTTGCTACCATGAACTCTAAGCTTCAGAAGTAATATGAGACCACGGATGCTTACGATATGATCATGAGTCTTAAGGGTATGTTTTAGGATCAAGCAAGGACAGAGAGGTTTAACACCTCTAAGGCATTATTTTGTTGTAGGCTGTTAGAAGGTAACCCGGTCCGTCCTCGTATGATCAAAATGATTGGTCTCATTGAGAGCTTTGGAAAGCTTGGTTTTCCCCTTAGTCAAGAGTTGGCTACTGATGTGATTCTCCAATCGCTCCCAGCGAGGTTTGAGCCTGCTATACTAAATTTTCGTATGAATGGCATGGAGAAATCAATGACCGAGTTGCATGGCATTCTTAAAGGTGCTGAGGAGAGAATTAAGAAAAGTTCTATTCATGTGATGATGGTTCAAAATACTACAAGCTTCAAGAAGAAGGGTAAGTCAAAGGGAAAGGGAAAAGGCAAAGGCAAAGGAAAGACTCAAGATGAGATCAAGAGTTTCAAGGCTAAGCTAAAGAAGCTCAAGCTAGGTCCTAAGCTTGACACAAAATGTTATCATTGTCGTTTGACTAGGCACTGGAAGAGAAATTGTAAGAAGTACTTGGCAGAAATGAAAAAGAATGACGGAAGTAAGACTTCTAGTTCGGGTATAAATGTTATAGAAATTAATATTGCTACTTCTCTGACCAGTTATTGGGTATTTGATACCTGATCGGTTGCTCATATTTGCAATTCGATGCAGGGACAGATAAGGAGTAAAAGTTTGGCAAGAGGAGATGTTGATCTTCGTGTGGGCAATGGAGCAAGAGTTGCTGCATTAGCTACTAGTACTTTACCTTTGGCTTTACCTTCCGGATTAGTTGTGGAATTAAATAATTATTATTCTATTTTAGCCTTAAGTAAAAATATTATTTCTGCTTCATGTTTGGGAGCAGAAGGTTAGGAGTTCAGAATAAAAAACAATTGTTGTTCAATTTATTTTGAAGATATGCTTTTTGGCCATGCTCCATTGGTGAATGGATTGAATGTTTTGAATCTTGAGGATATGCCTATCTCTGAGTCATGGCTTGAGGCCATGGGATCCGAGATAAAATTCATGCATGATAATCATGTTTGGAACTTAGTTGATGCACCTGATAGTGTTACGGCCGTTAAAAGCAAATGGATTTTTAAGATAAAGATAGATATGGATGGAAATATTCACATTCATAAGGCACAACTGGTCGTAAAGGGTTTCAAACAAATTCAAATTGTTGATTATGATGAAACATTCTCATCCATCGCTATTCTTAAGTCTATGCGGATTATTCTAGCTATTGTTGCATATTTCGACTATGAGATATGGCAAATGGATGTCAAAATAGCCTTCCTAAATGGAAACCTAAGTGAGGATATGTACTTGACACAGGCTGAGGGTTTTGTTGATCCGAAGGAAGCTAGAAAAGTATGCAAGCTTAAGAAAATCCATCTATGGATTAAAGCAAGCATCTCGGAGTTGGAACATTTGTTTTGATGAAGTGGTCAAAGGGTTTGACTTCATCAAAAATGAAGAACATCCTTGTGTTTACAAGAAGGTTAGTGGGAGCAAAGTTGTGTTTCTGATATTGTATGTGGATGACATACTACTAGTCGATGACATACTACTAGTCGAAAACGATATTCCAATACTTGAATCTGTTAAAACTTCATTGAGAAAGAGTTTCTCTTTGAATGATTTAGGAGATGCAGCTTATATTCTTAGTATAAGAATCTATAGAGATAGATCTAAGAGGCTAATTGGATTAAGCCAAGATGTGTACATTGACAAGGTGTTGAAACAGTTCAACTTGCAAGATTCTAAGAAAGGTTTCTTGCCCATGTCACATGGTATTAATCTTTGCAAGAGTCAGTGTCCTACGACTACTGATGAGCAAGACAAAATGAGTAGAATCACATATGCTTCGGCTATAGGATCTATCATGTATGCCATGATGTGCACACGACTAGATGTGTCGTTTGCTCTAAGTATTACGAGCAGATATCAGTCAGATCCAGGTGAAGGTCACTTGATTACAGTCAAGAATATCCTTAAGTACTTGAGAAGGACTAAGAATGCATTCCATGTTTATGGTGGTAAGGAAGAGTTGGTTGTAAATGGTTATATCGATGCTAGTTTCCAAACCAACAAAGATAATTTCATATTGTAGTCTGGGTTTGTGTTTTATCTTAATGGAGGAGTAGTAAGTTGGAAAAGTTCTAAGCAAGGAATGGTTGCTGATTCTACAACAGAGGCTAAGTACATTGCAGCTTTAGAAGCTACAAAAGAAGTTGTATAGACTAGAAAGTTCATTAATGAAATAGGTGTGGTTTCAAGTGCTTCTAGTCCAATGGATCTCTATTGTGATAATAGTGGAGTCATTGCACAAACTAAGGAGCCTAGATCACATCAAAAGTCCAAACACATACTTCGACGATATCACATTATTCGTGAGATCGTAGATAGAGGTGATGCGAAGATATGCAAAGTGCACACGGATTTGAATATTGCTGATCTGCTGACAAAGCCTTTCCCGCAACCTAAGCATGAGGTGCACACAAGAGCTATGGGTATTCAATACCTGTATGATTGACTCTAGTGTAAGTGGGAGACTGTTGGTGATATGCCCTAGAGGCAATCATAGAGATGATTGTATCACATCTATATTTATGAGTAATTGAATAAATATTATTCTGTTCCTTGAATGAATCATTAGTTATAAAGATTAACAAGTATGTGACTTGTTGGCGAAGCTCTCTTTAACTTATATGAAGTCATTCTAAATGAATCCCTGGTCGAATGTCACTAGTCGGAACATTAGTGACTTATCGACCATCACATGTGTTGATTGATGATCATGTTTCACAGGTCATGGATATCGGTATATCAAATTGATAATGTGAACATATGTTAGAGAACATGGTGTTGGATAAGACCCACCTTGAGATACTATTGGAATTGTTATGATTCTGTATGTCATTAGTTGGTCTCAAGTAATGCTGATGTATAATCCTTAGACCTGAGATCAGCATGGTTCCCTACATGTGTCATAGCACTCTTAGGGGTTACCAAATGCTACTCGTAACAGGGTAGTTATGAAGGTAGCTTTCAGGTATGCTACGAAACATGCAGAGGGATGTGACTGGTTGGATATGGAATTTGCCCCTCCTAACATAACAGGAGAGATATCTCTGGGCCCCTCGAAGTGGTCGGGTAAAGAAAGTGCATGGCCATGCCACTAGTGGTCGAAGAGTTCGACCACAAAAAGTTATCCGACACTTGATCGAGAAAGTATTGAACAATCCATGGATGACAAATATCTCACATAGAATTCAAACCAGATATTGTGAGGCAAAGGGAGAATGCACAAGTAGGTCACTTAGTTCGATCAGTTACAGACTAATCGTATGGAGATATGAGCTGGTCGTAGACTGGTCGAACATATTCACAGAGTGGTCGAAACCTGGTCATAAGGACGAACTGGTCGTATAGAGATAGGACCTGGTCGTAAGTGATGAGGACCTGGTCATAAGTGATGAGGACCTGGTCGTAGATCATATTGCATTAAGGTTCGTCCGATATAATTTGTGTGTATTCAGGAATCGTTATGTCATGCTAGGAACCGCTAACAACTCGTGGTCAGAAAGGGTTTCTGAGTCACAACCGATTATGCATGAACCTAACGGGTCACACACCTAACGGGTTTGAACAAAACATGTTCAGATAGGATCCATCATGGGCACTATATAAGGACATGCTTGAGGCTGTTGGGAGAGACACATCATAGGTGAGACACGTGAGTTGCTCCACCGAAACCCTAGCTGCCATCTTCTCAAGAGAGCCCTGCCGTACGACTTGGGGCTAGCATATCGGCATTCGGTGTTCCTTCCCTAGACGTGTGGATACTGTAGAGGTGCTACTGCGGTTGCTGTTATGCTTGAGGATGATCCGCGATCTTCACAAGGAACTGCAGAGGTTGCTGGAGGAGACGATTGATTACGACCACTACATGAACGTGCTCAACATTGGACGATCGACTACGACCACTTCATCGACGCGCTCTATGTTGTATCGGTCTGCTCCAACTCTTCTTCCGCTGCGCTGCGTGTCTGGTGGTAATGATCTATGATCTCTTGCTTGCATGGCTTCTTGGTTTATGTGGTAGAATTTTTAAATTACCAGCTATCATAGCCTACCCATATACCTTTCACTATGATTCCCCTTGTCCATTCATCCCGGGGCCACCAAGATGCACCAAGACCTTCGTTAGAGATTCTAGTGGACTCGAATGAAACGTGAGATCGCCAAGTTCGTTGCCGAGTGCGACATGTGTTGTCGTGTTAAGGCCGAGCATCAGCGTCCAGTAGGTCTTCTTCAGCCTTTACCAGTGCCTGAGTGGAAGTGGGATTCCGTCGGCATGGATTTTATCACCGGTCTACCCCGCTCGTCCATGGGGAACGACGCCCTTTGGGTTATCATTGATTGGTTGACTAAAGTGGTACATTTTTTTCCGGTCAAAACCAAGATTTGTACTGGTCACTTGGCCGAGCTTTATGTCTCCCGGATCGTGAGTTTGCATGGTGTACCTAAGACGATCCTTTCAGACCGTGACTCTATTTTCACCTCCCAGTTCTGGAATAGCTTGCAAGAAGCTAAGGGGACCAGCCTTCTTTTCAGCACGGCATACCATCCTCAGACTGATGGCCAGACGGAGAGAGTCAACCAAGTCCTGGAAGACATGCTCCGTGCTTGTGTTCTTTCCTATGGGAAGAAGTGGGAGAAATGCCTTGTAATATCCCGTTTGTCGTTAGTGGATGTCATAAAAAAATTAGAGAGTGAATTAAGATAATTAAAAGAGAAAAAAATCAGAAATTGGTAGAGTAATGGGCCACGCAGCCCATAGTCAAGTGGAGGAAAAACAGACTTAGTGGCCCATGGCCCATGAGGAAACCAGGAACCAACTAAAGAAGGAGGGGAACCTAGGGTACTCAGATGCCGTGCCACCGTATGCACGATCTTGTAGCAACCCATCTCCTCCATGGTGGTGCCCCTCTCCTCCGATGCCTCTTCATTGTGGTGGCCGCCCAAGAAAAAAAGGAAGAAGAAGGAAGAAAGGAGAAGGGAAGAAGAGAGGGAAGGGGAAGATTCTCGGATTGCATCGTGGTCTACAGCGGTTCGTCAAGGGTAACCCCGGTTTGCCCCTGAATAGATGTATATTTGATTGTTATAGCAATGTCGGTATTTCTGTCTTC
This sequence comes from Ampelocalamus luodianensis, assembly GCA_036346255.1. NCBI lineage: Eukaryota > Viridiplantae > Streptophyta > Magnoliopsida > Poales > Poaceae > Ampelocalamus > Ampelocalamus luodianensis. The sequence goes on along the minus strand of CM070639.1, from coordinate 32,767,944 downwards.
TCAGGACAAATCGTGTTAGACAGACGTTTTGATATAGTTAAGTGCGGATTCGGTCTTGGGCTTCTCCTAGAGAGTTGTAGAGGACGTCAATATCTTTCGATGAAGTGCTAGATCGTATTATTTGGACCTCTGTAGCAAACGTTATGAATTTATTAGTGCGACTGTTCTGCGAATCTGTCAGTATTCTGACAGGTTTTAGTAATCTGACTTGAGCGATAAGTTAAAGGGAGAATTAGAGGATCATAGTATAACGAAAGTTGTAGACAATTGTCGTAGCTTTCGGGGAAGCCCAAGAACGCGACATTTGGACAAACGAGATGAAAGTTATGATTGTTTTAGTGTACTGTCCAGAGAACCTGACGTGAAATCGATGTTTTGTTAATCAGCATAAAAGGGTTATTAGATGGCCGAATCAGGAAGGCCCACCAACTAGGTTTAGTTGGGTAATTTGATAATCTTTAAATGAAGTCCAAGAACACATCATTTGGACGCCTGTAATAAAAGATACGAATTTTAGAACATGACTGTTTACAGAGGGGACAGATCAGCTTTTAGGAATTTGGAGTCGGGGTCGCGTTACAAGCTATTGCTAGATTGTGGTTGCTTATATTGTTTGTTCAGTCCATTACCTTTGGCTTAGTATGCCTTTAAATGAATTTTAGGTGGTGGATTAGTCCCGGAGGCAACGCCTTCTTCGCATCCTCCGTTCTCACGCGGTTAAGGCAAGTGCATCGTTTGTACCTTGTTTGTGATTGCTTGGACATGAACGCGGGTTTGATACTTGTTAATGACATATGGTTGTTGATAAGTGTGCATAATAAAAATGGTGAATGATCAAAGTATGGATATGCTTTATTCATGAATGTGTTATTGCCTTTATTCATGAATGTTGTTATCGCCTTTATTCATGAATGTCGTTATTGCCTTTATTCATGAACATTGTTACTGCCATTAGTGCTTGATGTTGAAAAGAGATGGTGCATATGCATATTGATATCATGTTGAGGCCTGGTCTTGTGATGACCAAGCATGCACATCTTTGAGGTCCCCGTCCCGAATGTGACGGGCTTGAGATCCCACACTTGTGGAGTGTGGGCTTGAGGTCCCAATACTTGCGGAGTATTGGGCAATTGGTCCCTGTGCGTGCGCGCACAGGCATGGGTATGCAGCGACCGTTGCATACTTTACATTACCGGTAAAATGCAAAAAGAGATAAAGAAAAGAAATCCTTGAGCATTGCATATGCATGTGGCATGATTTAATGATGTGCTCCTAAATGTGGATCTTGATGTTATGGTTCGAATCATGTGTCTTTTATTTATGTACTTCTTTGAGTCTGTGGACTCACTCTTGCTTTCTTGTTGTTTTAGGTACCCAATCCAAGGGCGACATGCATGGGAGGAGTAGCTTAATGTTCACACACACTACCATGAACCATCTAAAGTTGAATAAACTTCAGACCATGCTTAAATAAATGAGCGAGTTGCTTAAAGGATTTATTATGATTATGCCTCATGCAATGGGTTAAGTGTAATAATGATGAGTAGTGTACTTCAGATTTCTTTGGATATACTAGTTGCTTAGCATACTTTGAATACCTAATGATGATTACGTTGTCGGATTATTTATTTATGATTCATCTATGTGTTGGAACCTCTGTGTAGTTAACTTTACAAGGGAGGTTCTATCGAAATTTGGTAGTTTGCCTTGGTTTAGAATTGTTTAATGTTAGTTTAATAGCATTCCAGGCTCATGTCGGGTGAGGTGTTCTGATTGGTATCGAGCGAGCGATGAGGTCCGTGGTGATTGGATTTACAACTTATGTAACTTAAATTGCTAAAATTTTGTAATGGTTAATGAACTTAAAAACCTGACACACTGGTGCACAGTTGGATGGGATGGGTCAAGCATTGCATTTACGCTTCCGTTATATTGTATTGATGATTCCTATTATGAGATGATCTTATATACCTATAATATGATTCTATGATTAGTATGAGTGATGGTAGCGCATGTTGAGAGGTTGAGGTCGTGGTTGTGGCCCTGGGCTTTACCAGGCCACACCATCTTTCGTGGTATGAAAATAGGAAAGTGGTTATCTCAGATGTCTTAGTACGGGCATCGATAATGAGTATCTTTAGAAATTTGTTCTCTTCCTTGAGTTCGAATTTGGTCAACTCTTGTCCAGTTGTGGTTGATGGATTTCTTTGGGTCAGTAGTTCATTGCAGTTGATGAGTTTCTTTGAGAAAGGTTGATATGTTTTATTGGCTTAACTTGTTCCCTAAAGTAGTTATTGTTTTTTTTTCTATTGTTGAGTTATTCTCGTGGCTGGTGGACTTGGATAGTTGTCAATGCTGACTTTTGTATTGGAGTTTTGTTTTTCTTACTGGAAAGCATAACCCATTTATTTCACTTGATGATTTGGATAATGAAAGTTTCCTTTTGCAAGTCTTGTAGTACGTGAAAGTTTTGATTCAATATATCACTTTTGGGTATCTTGAGTGTTGAAGTTGAAAGGTTCTTTTATGGAAGAAAATGCTAAACCCTTTAACGATGTCGTCTCATGGTTAAGTGAGAGGTTATAATCGGAGAAATTAGTGGATATGATATGGGTTATCAAGTTGGGTCTGTAGTGTGGTGTATAATCGATCCTAACTAAGATCTCTGGAAGGAAAGTTGATTAATTTGATGGTGCCATGTAGTAGTTCTTGTTGAACTGTGATTAAGGGTATGGCTATACCTAATTGGAATCAATCGAGTTATTAAAAAGTGTGGAACTTTGATGAAAACATTGATCATTAGAATTTTTTAGTTTGCTAAACTTGTTAGATTATTTGATCTCAATGGATTAATCTAACTGTGTAGGAAGGGGAAATATAAGGATGTGTTTCATCGTTATCTTAATAGATGATAATATGAAATTTTCTTTAATTGGCGATTTGATGATCTTATTTTTGCTCGTGGGAAAACAAATAGAGAAAGGACCATCAATTTTGCCCATGATTGAATAATCATCAATGGTTTATGATGGGATTTAATAAGTGACCTGTGTTTGCATGATGGTGAAATTGTCAGATAATAGTATGTCTTTGATGAAAGGGTTTTGGTGTAACCTTTTAAATTGTGTAGTAGGTTCCCTCTAAAAAAAATAAATAAATAAAGTGGTTGCTGTAGTGAGGTTGTAAGAATTTGGTGTACTCTCAATCGAGGATGAGATGATAAAGTAATATGTAACAGTTTGGTTAGCTTTTGGGGACTTTATAAAGGAAGAGTGGATGATAACAAACCTTGTTAAGAGTGAATTATTCTTGATGTTAGTAATAAGGTCTACAAGAGATTGTGACGCGTTGGAGTGGTGAGGATTCTTCTAGATAGAAAGTAAGTTGATTATTTTAATAACGGTTAAATGAAATGTTTGGAGTTTTGTATTCGTGATCTTTTGGGGGTTCATGATTTATGTAGTAGATGAAATTAGCTGAGCAATGTGACATATGGAAAGGTTCCGTTTGGTTCCGATGTGATTAATGTGATTTGGTATTAAAGGCATTTCTTGTTTAGTTTGACAAGTAATATTGTAATCAAAGAGGTTGCTTTCGTTGTGTTAACGAAATATGTTTGCCATAAGTATTTGAGGTTGGAGCTAAAAATCGTAATCTGCAACTTTCCTGTTGTCACAGCTTAAGAGTTTCTTGGGTTTGCATAGCAATGTTTTATTATGATTTATGGACGTGGAAAATTTCTTCTTATGGGACTTGTGCCCTCGACTGTGGACTCGTATTTTGTTTTCCGAGATCATTTCTATTTGACTGTTTCTCTTGGTCTCCTGCTCACTTCGAGGAGCCACGATTTCTTATGCGTCGAACCTTGTATCTGTTTATTTCTTCCTTTTGAGTAAGGAATTAACCAAGTTGTGATGCCAAGTGTTATAAAGAGTTGTATGGTTTGGTTGGTGGTGGTCAAGTAAACGACAGCGGTAAGAATTTTGGAGACCAAGCTATTTGAAGAACATCAGAAAGTAAATTGGTTTTGACCTATAATTCTTGGAGAATTTGATTTAAATGGAATGATTGTCGTTGAAATAAAACTGATTAGTGTTACAACTAGCGGAACCCATAGCGAATTATAATCCAAGAACCTTCATTCATGCTAGAATGTTGGGTTTATCGAAAGTATGGGAAACTTGATCATGTGTTAGAGTATCGCGATTGGGTAATTTTGAGAGGTTGTGTAGGTGATCTATGGCGATGTAGTTTAACAGAGTGGGGACTAGCAAATTAATCCAATTGTTATGCCAATTAATGAGATAGCAGGGATTGTTGAGCTATTGTTAGGAATGTTTTGGCATTAGCGAGTAACCCTCTAGGAGTTAGTGTAACATCCCAATTTTAGGCTTGTGTTTCAAATGTAAGAAAATGAGTAGAAATTAAAACTTTTTCTTACATCCTGTATTTCCTATTGTACCAAGCAAGCATTGTACAAGAAGTTATGGAAATACGGAGTCACAAGTCTTTTGATCCCAATCTTGAACTTTCAAAAACAATCTTGTCAAACCTCTTGATCATCTCCTGGAAGCATCTTTCCTAAGTTCTCGGTATGGTATGTGACCCCTCTGAAAAGTTTCACGATTTTTAGGAGGAGTTTAAATACTTTTGGAGGTCAGTCAAACCTACTCCAATTCTGGTCAAACTGTGGGCCAGCAGCTTGTGGAATTTTTGGAGGGAAAAAGCATAGCACGAAAACCTCTGAAAATTTTATACAAGGTCATTAACTCAGCTAGCAAGCTCCTGTAAAAATTCCATAATCTTTGGAGTTGGTTTGCTACCTCAATTAAATCCCCAAACTTGAGATCAGTTGAAACCCAAATTTGGGGCTGAGTCAGACTCGGGCTCGAGTCGGACCCGAGTCCGACCCAGCCAACTGGCACGGTTGAGCCAAGTTCGGCCAGCGCCATGCTCGGTCTCGGGCACGCAGGTGCGGGGCCGTCGGATTGAGATCATGGGGCTCGCGACCTCCCAGGGCGCCGCTTCTGTTCTTCTTCCTCCTCCGCGTGCGCGGTGGCGGTGGTGGCGAGCTCGATCGCCGTGGGGCCTGCAACGGCTCGGAGCCCCTGTTGTCAACCATGTCAGCCTTGCTCTGACCTTACCTGCCTCCTTGCCTCGTTTTCCCGCGCGGCAGTCGCTTTAGGTCACTTCACCATTAGAGCTCCGTCCTCGTGCTCCGGGGACCTTCAGTACTTGAGCACCTCAGAGCCTTCCTCGAGTCTCCTTCGCTCTCACAACCTTCTACCCAAGCTCACCCACTGCTGTGGAGCTCGAAACCCTTGAAAACACCAAACCACCATTGTTGGCCGAGGAGCTCCATTGGTGAACTTGGGGCCTCGGTGGTTCTCTCGCCACGATTTCGTTTCCACAGGACCTCGGTCATCGCAAAGTCGGTCCCTAACTCCTTTTGGGTTGTTTTCTCAGAGCAACTTGAATCGAAGTTTCGCGGTTTGCGGCCGAGAAGGGGGCTTCGTCGTCTCGGTAGCCACGTAAGCCTCCTCCGTCCCATCGTGTGGTTCTGGACCACACGGTGGTTTGTGCGAACCCCTCGACCATCCCTTTATTGTTGGTTGATCAGAGGTCCGTGCCGTCGTCATCTCCTCCGCCTCCGGTGAACTGCTCTGCCACCGGCACTCCTCCGACCTCCTCTGGACCACCCCTGTGCCCTGGTGAGTCCGTTTTAGACCCTTAGAGCTTAAGGTCTAGCTAGGTTAGCTCCTAGCGCCCTTTTCGCGTTTCCGGATTTTGCCGAAAGCTTGTCCTCCGCCTCGCTCCGGCTCGCCGGCGTTCAAGGCCGTCGCCGCCGTCGAGAGCACCTCTGATAGGTTCGCAATAGTATTAGTTTCGTTTTGGTGGCCTTGGTCCCCGCCGCCGTGGTCTTGGTCGTCGGCGACGTGCCGGCGATCTCGGTAGCGGTGCTTTGTACTTTGTCGGGTTTCCGACAAGTCCCAGAACCTCTAGGGTAAATCTTAGCCGTTTAAGACTACCCCTAGTTAGATCTGTACCATAGAGGGTTTTCCGCGTAAAGTTCTAAGTCCTAGGACCTCTTTGGGTCGATCTTAACCATTGAGGACCTCCCCAGGATTAGATTTGGACCTTTAGATCTTTCCCGTAAAGCTCTTATCGCACTAGGACCTCCCCTGGTTAGATCCTAACCGTTTAAGACCTCGTGGAACTCCATCTGAGCCGATAGGACCACTCTGCAAAAAGACCTCCTCGAGGTCATTTTTGTAAAAGCCACCTTGTGGACCTCCACCGAGGTCCTCTTTGCAAAGACCTCCCGTGGTCATTATGCAAAGACCACCTCGAGACCACCCTCGGGTCGTCTTTGTAAAAGCCACCGTGGCCTTTTACAAAGAAAACCACCGCCGGGACCTCTTAGGCTCGATCCTAGCCGTTCACGACCTCCCGGGTTAGATCGGCGTTAGATCTCTTTGTAAAACCTTTAGCGCTCGAGACCTCCCTCGCGTTGTTCGGACCGTTCAAGACCTCCTAGGTCTAATCCGAGCCGTCCGGATCTCCTCCGATTAAAACCCTATCGCTTAGGACCTCCCGAGAAGATCTTGGCCCTCCAAGACCTCCTCGTGTCAATCTCGGCCGATCAAGACCTCCCTCGGAAGATCTTGACCGCCTAGGACCTCCTCCTTTGGATCGATGGCGTTAGGACCTCCTCCTCGGTCTAAACCGTTAGATTTAGATCTAACGGATCGACCTCCTTCCGTGGATTTAGCCGTGGGAGTAGGACCTCTCTCGGAGATCTAGACCGTTGAAGACCTCCTCAGTGAGCTTTTAGCCGTCTAGACCTCTCTCAGAAGGTTTACCCGTTGGACCTTCTCTAGTGCTCGGGACCGCGGATCTCGATCGGCGGTCCACGACCTCTGATAAGCGCGTGAGACCTCCTTGCGTGCGCGTGTGCGCGCCCGGTCGTGATCGTTGGATCAGATCTCAACGGTCCGAGACCTCCCGGTCTGGGAGGAGGTCTTGTGCGCTGGCTGCTTGAGGCTCGTGGCCGTCGGACCTTGATCTAACGGCCCACGACCTCTCCTTGTCTTCGATTCGTTTGGACCTCCGAGAGCTCAAAGTTTCCTAAGTCTTTTCTTTGTTTCAAATTTCAAAAGTGCATAACTTTGTCATTTTAACTCCTTTTGAATGATTCCATTCTTTGTAGCTTTGTTATGGTATGAACTTTAATCGAGAATGAAATTAGGCCCTGTGTTGTAGCAGAAAATGATTTTAATAGCATGATCTTGTTTAATAAAAATGAGGTCTAGAAATTCATGAAAAATTTGTAAACCACATAACTTCCTCTCTGTAGTTGCAAAGTGAGCAAACTCAACCTGTAAATTTGGCCTATAGACATGCTTTAAATTGATCTAGGCTTTGTCTTTATTCATGTTCTGAGAAATGATATATGCTGGTTGTAGAACTTAGAAAAATCATAACTAAATCATCTTAACTCCAAATGACCTAAAATTTTATATGGGTTACCACTATACCAGTAGGTAGCTACCATAAAATTTCAGCTTCAAAATCTTTCTAGAAAATATTTTTGCTACAGTGCTAATTATGGCCGAAAATGAGTTTTTAAGTAATATCTTTTCGCCACAAATCCAAATTAGGTTTTCCAGTTTCTATGTCTTGGTATATTTGTATTCTACCTTGTGTATAAATTTCGTTGTATTTGGATAATTTTTGCTTGCTCTTTTGTTTAAGTGTTGCTAGTCTTATTGGTTGTTCTTGGTTCTTTTGCCTTTTAAGCTTAGGATTCGACATTTGCGGTAACCCGAGAACGACCCTCCGCAACAAATTGAGCAACAACAAGCGCAAAGCAGTTTGATCATGTTAATCCCAGTATTTTAAGTATTTATGTTGATTACAAATTCTATGTATGCATTGCTACCTTGTTTTAATAGTTGGCCCGATAGATGCATTTCCTTAGCAAATGATTATCCTTTACTACCATGAGCCTAGGTTACTTGCTGTGATTTAGAGTTCGTGGATGGGCTCTTGTCACTTAGTAGTTGCGAATTAATTGCTTAGCCATGCCTAGCCTCGGTAGAAATGGGCGGTTATCGACTTGTCGATAACCTTGATCACCAAAACTTATTATGATTTATGATTTCCACCTTGTGCCATGTCTACTTATGAAAACTAAAACTAAAAGCGAAATGATTTAGACTTGGGCACAATGGTAAGATGGTGTGATTGTGGGGTGTGGTGGAATGGTGCCGGGTCAACAAGGACCGAACATCTTGTTACACTAAACCAAGCATTTTAGCGTGCTAACCACATTAGAGGTATGGGACCTCTCTTGACTTAGTACTTTGGCGTGTATTGGCTCCGAGTCGCGGAGTCGCGGGAGGGATGGTGTTGGGAGCATTGTAGTGTCAGAAAGACTTCACCGGGATGGGATTTGTTGTCTTCGGCTTGCAATGTAAGCGTATGGTGTTTCTACCCATACGAGCGGCTCGTAGTTAATACACAAGATTGGAAATGTCTCGTAGGACTTAGCCGGGCCGGCATACCTTCGGTAGTGTGCTTGTGGCTTGAAGGCGATGCGAGTGTGGGTACATTGGTACACCCTGCGAGGTTAAAACTATTCGAATAGCCTCGTCCTAGGTTATGGACACGCTTGGCAAGGTCTTTCAAGAGTTAGACTACAACCTTTTAAATTAAAACTTGATGGGTGGTACGAATCGAGATTAGTGCTATGTTGTGGTGACTATTGGGTTAGTCACTTCCAGGTGGTTACTTGTATGTATCTTTACTTACTGTTACTTTGATAACAAAATCAATTTGCAAACTTGCTTTTAAAAGGTACTACATTATTGCAAATAAAGTTGGCTTCATGCAAAATGAGACATATGACCTCCACCTAAATAAGCTTGCATGTAGTTTATGAATAGGTGCGCTATTCCACACGTCGATCTTGCGGGTACAAAGACAATCTTTGTACTCGGTTGCTATCTTAATTGTTTTGTTGCGAGAGGAGGAAGGTGAGCTGAAGGGCCTCACTTTTGTGAGCTGTGTTGTGGTAGCTATGGGCGACTAGCTTGGCGGCCGATCGGTTGCCTTGTGGGTTATGTTGGCTAACCGGTCGACTTTTGTTCTAGCCATCTTATGGCGCTTTTGTTTCATTGTCATTCTTGTATATTGTTCTATTTGGCGGTCGGCTCTCTTTTGTAATAACTTTACTTTATGGATGTCGTTGTTGAACTTAGTGATGTATGTGTATGGAACGATGTGTAATTTTGTGATGATGTACGTATCTTGCAATGCAGGAAGCATATGTCCATCGAGGCTTAGAATGTTTAATTAGTAACGCTAGAACCAATTGGAGGTTAAGTGTTACTAGTTAAATATTCCGGGTCCTCACAGTTAGAATCTCTATAAAGATAATTTGGTCAAGAATATGTTTACATGTTGAAGTAATGATTGAGTATGTTTGGATTGTGGGAATTTCAGTCACGGATCGAGGATTTTCGTAATGTGATTACACCAAAATACACTTATAGAGTCTTCGAGGTGGAAATTGGGTTTGGTGTTCTATGCTAGATCCTTAGTTGCTCAATGATTATGTATAGAACTAGAAGAATAACAATGGATTTCGAATAGTATGACGATCATTAATAGAACTCTTTTAATGAAGTAAATGAGAGTGTGTCTTTGTGGATTTCAAGTTGATTATTCCTTACGGATTGGGCGATGCGATTTTGGGTGAAATATTTGTTGAGGAGCATTGGAAATTATCTATCAAAGTAAGTCTATCGATAAGAGAATTATCTAGAGTATGTTATTGTAGAGTCAGTAGAGTTTCTCTACAAGGGTATGGACGATGTTTGCGGTTTGAGCATAGCTTGAGGTTGTCAACTTAAGAGTAATGAGTTAGCGTGTGATACAATGATTTGGAATCCCATAGTTTAGAGGAAGTTAAATTCTTAAAAGAAAGATTGTGGAAAAAGGGTGTCACAGGTGATCTTGAATAGTGAGATATTCTCTTAGTTCTTACTTGAACTATGTGGTTATGACGGATGTCAATTACAGATTGAGTTGGTTCTTGTCGGTATGTGTGATTCCTTCCAGTTAAGAAAAAATGGTTAATATGTTTTTTCGAGTGATTTCGTTTTTGGCTTGTGTGGCATTTATTTCTAAACTACCTATTTCAAAAGTGGAAAAAAAAATTCATGGTAAATCCATTGATTTTGGATTGAGCTCTTCTAAGGGAAGATGGCTTTGAGTTGGATGCATTTTGACTTCTTTGTTCTCAGTTGAGTTCTTCGGATAAGTGAGTTGGTAGGTGAGTTCTTTGTGCATCCCTTGGTAAAGGAGATGCTGCTTGCATAGGTAAGGTGATCGACTGAGAGTTGGAGCAAGAGTTCTATGTGTTTTGTGTAGACGGTGTACTTGGTGCGAAAGGAAGTTTAACCAAAGGTGTGTTGGATAGATTCACATCACGGAATTTGTAGATTAGCGTATCACTAGGGCAGTCTCAGTACTTGCGCTGAGTACGCAATGCCTTGTGTTTTCGGTGTTGAGAGAGCACATGAGAGGTCGGAGTTTGAGATTTTGTTAGAGCTGTTGGCTAAGAAGTAAGACCTTACCTTTGAGTCCGTGTGTTGGGTGTACTGTAAAGGTCGAGACTAGTGTTGAGGTGAAAGATGTGATATCCGTCAAGGTGATATGATCCCATCACCCAAGAGAAGCGACTTGTGAATTGCGGTCTCGCATGTGCGGCGATGCTCGGAGTGGTTCACGTTGGGTATCGTTAAAGATTGTTGATTTCAGTTCCTTTCAAGTAGATTGGTGAAAGTAGAATTGGGTCGAATTCTTTTAAGAGGTAGAATGTAATATCCCGTTTGTCGTTAGTGGATGTCATAAAAAATTAGAGAGTGAATTAAGATAATTAAAGAGAAAAAATCAGAAATTGATAGAGTAATGGGCCACATGGCCCATAGTCAAGTGGAGGAAAAAGCAGACTTAGTGGCCCATGGCCCATGAGGAAACCAGGAACCAACTAAAGAAGGAGGGGGAACCCTAGGGTGCTACAGTACCCGCGCCGCCACTGTAGCACAGTACTGTAGCAACCCATCTCCTCCATGGTGGTGCCCCTCTCCTCCGATGCCTCTTCATTGTGGTGGCCGCCAAGAAAAAAAGGAAGAAGAAGGAAGAAAGGAGAAGGGAAGAAGAGAGGGAAGGGGAAGATTCGCGGATTGCATCGTGGTCTACAGCGGTTCGTCAAGGGTAACCCCGGTTTGCCCCTGAATAGATGTATATTTGATTGTTATAGCAATGTCGGTATTTCTGTCTTCTCAGGACAGATCGTGTTAGACAGACGTTTTGATATAGTTAAGTGCGGATTCGGTCTTGGGCTTCTCCTAGAGAGTTGTAGAGGACGTCAATAGCTTTCGATGAAGTGCTAGATCGTATTATTTGGACCTCTGTAGCAAACGTTATGAATTTATTAGTGCGACTGTTCTGCGAATCTGTCAGTATTCTGACAGGTTTTAGTAATATGACTTGAGCGATCCGTTAAAGGGAGAATTAGAGGATCATAGTATAACGAAAGTTGTCGACAATTGTCATAGCTTTCAGGAAGCCCAAGAACGCGACATTTGGACAAACGAGATGAAAGTTATGATTGTTTTAGTGTACTGTCCAGAGAACTTGACGTGAAATCGATGTTTTGTTAATCAGCATAAAAGGGATATTAGATGGCCGAATCAGGAAGGCCCACCAACTAGGTTTAGTTGGGTAATTTGATAATCTTTAAATTAAGTCCAAGAACACATCATTTGGACGCCTGTAATAAAAGATACGAATTTTAGAACATGACTGTTTACAGAGGGGACAGATCAGCTTTTAGGAATTTGGACTCGGGGTCGCGTTACAAGCTATTGCTAGATTGTGGTTGCTTATATTGTTTGTTCGGTCCATTAACTTTGGCTTAGTATGCCTTTAAATGAATTTTAGGTGGTGGATTAGTCCCGGAGGCAACGCCTTCTTCGCATCCTCCGTTCTCACGCGGTTAAGGCAAGTGCATCGTTTGTACCTTGTTTGTGATTGCTTGGACATGAACGCGGGTTTGATACTTGTTAATGACATATGGCTGTTGATAAGTGTGCATAATAAAAATGGTGAATGATCAAAGTATGGATATGCTTTATTCATGAATGTGTTATTGCCTTTATTCATGAATGTTGTTATCGTCTTTATTCATGAATGTCGTTATTGCCTTTATTCATGAACATTGTTACTGCCATTGGTGCTTGATGTTGAAAAGAGATGGTGCATATGCATATTGATATCATGTTGAGGCCTGGTCTTGTGATGACCAAGCATGCATATCTTTGAGGTCCCCGTCCTGAATGTGACGGGCTTGAGATCCCCACACTTGTGGAGTGTGGGCTTGAGGTCCCCAATACTTGCGGAGTATTGGGCAATTGGTCCATGTGCGTGCGCTCACAGGCATGGGTATGCAGCGACGGTGGCATACTTTGCATTACCGGTAAAATACAAAAAGAGATAAAGAAAAGAAATCCTTGAGCATTGCATATGCATGTGGCATGATTTAATGATGTGCTCCTAAATGTGGATGCTGATGTTATGGTTCGAATCATGTGTCTTTTTATTTATGTACTTGCTGAGTCTCTGGACTCACTCTTGCTTTCTTGTTGTTTTAGGTACCCAATCCAAGGACGACATGCATGGGAGGGAGTAGCTTAATGTTCACACACACACTACCATGAACCATCTAAAGTTGAATAAACTTCAGACCATGCTTAAATAAATGAGCGAGTTGCTTAAAGGATTTATTATGATTATGCCTCATGCAATGGGGTAAGTGTAATAATGATGAGTAGTGTACTTCAGATTTCTTTGGATATACTAGTTGCTTAGCATACTTTGAATACCTAATGATGATTCTGGTTGTCGGTTTATTTATTTATGATTCATCTATGTGTTGGAACCTCTGTGTAGTTAACTTTACAAGGGAGGTTCTATCGAAATTTGGTAGTTTGTCTTGGTTTAGAATTGTTTAATGTTAGTTTAATAGCATTCCAGGCTCATGTCGGGCTGGGGTGTTACATGCCTGCCGTTTGCCGAATTCTCCTACACAACAGTTTCGAAGCCAGTCTCGGCATGACACCTTTCGAGGCCTTGTATGGGAGAAAGTGCAGAACCCCATTGAACTGGTCAGAGACTAGTGAGAGACAGTTCTTCGGCCCAGATTCGATCAATAAGGCCGAAAGTCAAGTTCAACTTGTTCGCGATCGTTCGTGCACGGCCTAGTCCAGGCAAAAGAGCTATGCGGATCGCCGTCACCGTGAATTGAGTTTTGAACCCAATGACTTTGTGTACCTCAAAGTCTCACCCTTGAAAGGCCATCAGCGTTTCGGCGTTAAGGGCAAGTTAGCTCCTCGTTATGTTGGGCCTTATCGCATTATCGAGAAAGTGGGAGCTGTTGCATACAAGTTGGATTTGCGAGCTACAATTGAGGGGGTACATAATGTGTTCCATGTGTCCCACTTGAAGAAGTGTCTCCGTGTTCCAGCCGAGGAAACTCCGTTGGAAAATCTCGATGTGCAAGAAGATTTGACCTACCGCGAGCATCCTATTCGTATTCTTGAAGAATCTGAACGAAGAACAAGGAACCGTGCTATCAAGTTCCTTAGGGTTCAGTGGTCGAATCATTCCGAGGATAAGGCAACATGGGAGCGGGAAGATCGTCTTCGTGCGGACTACCCGTCTTTCTTCTCCGAGTAAACGGAATCTCGGGACGAGATTCTTGTAAGGGGGAGATTTGTAACATCCCAAGTTTAGGCTTGTGTTTCAAATGTAAGAAAATGTGTAGAAATTAAAACTTTTCTTACATCTTGTATTTCTTGTATGTTCTGAAAAATTGTTGTAAAAAAATTATGGAAATACAAATCACAAGCCACTTTTGACCTAAAATCTGGACCTTTCAAAAACTTTTCAAGGAAACCTTGTGATCCTCCTCTGGAAATAATTTTCCTTGATTCTAGGGATAATGTGTGACCCCTCTGAAAAATTTCACAATTTTTAGAAATTGTTTGAATATTTTAAGAGGTTAGTCAAACCAGTTTGACCATGGGTCAAAGCCTAAATCAGAACTTTGCAGAACTTTTGGAGAAAAATGACTGCCGGAAAACCTCTAAAAATTTTATGCAAGGTCAATCTTAAAGTTAGCAAGCTACTGTAAAAATTTCAGAATTTTTGGAAGTAGTTTGTGATGAGGACATTACTTCGACTGATATGAACACTCCTCTTACTACTACCATAAATGATGTCCAAGGTCCAATTACTCGGGCACGTGCTCGTCAACTAAATTATCAGGTAAATTCGTTTCTAGGGCTGAGTGTATCACTTAAGAACTCTATGATGATGCCTAATGGAGATGATTTGCTTGTGCTTAGGAATCTTAGACGGGACAACAAGGAGTTGATGATATGCATCAAGGAAGGAGAAGGCAATAACAATGGCCAAAGGAGATGAAGAATTTGTGGCCTCCAACTCAAAGAGCTTCGACCACCCTTTACTTGGTGCTGCATTACCTTTTCTTTAGCCTACAAGGCTTGTATCCGAGTTTTATGGGCTGACTTGGCCCATATGGCCCGGCCCATATGTGGAACAGCCACCCCCGGGGACTCATTACTATTCATGTGAACAGTAACATGGCCGCATGAACAGTACCCCGCCTAGGGTTTCCACCTCCTAGTCGCCCTCCTCATATAGGAGTTGTCGTCCTTTAGTCCAATTTGGGTTTTTCTTTAGATTATTCTGCCACTTTGCAGTTTCGCTGTTTGTGCGGTTTGAGGAACCCCACTCTGTGAACATCATTATTATTCGCAATATAATTTCAGATTGCATCTTCTACTCTCTTGCTTGTGTTCTCGATTCGCTTGCAGGAGATAGCCTTCATGGCGAGGTCAACTGCGTTCGGCACGGTTGATAACCAACGGAGCGGTGGTGTAGTAATTATGAGGGGTTCGATCCGTTCTGGTCGGAGCCTTTGGATCATCAATGTCGTGTTCTCCACAATCGACATATCAGTACCTTTCGGAAGATCGGGCCACACTCTCATCAGTTTGTTACCTTGAAAAATTCCCCAAAATTCTCTGTTCTAATCTAGTCCTAAAACTTGAGTTCACTGTTCCTTGGGTGTGAACCAGTCTTTGGCTCGAGCCACTTGACTTGGCTCAGTCAACTAGCGCACTCGGGCCTGTTTTAAAACGCGCCTCGATTCCCAGCCGTTGGATTGCAATCTAACAGCCCGCGTTGATTGGGTCGTTCGGACCAGCAATTTTTGACTGTTGCATCTTGATCCAATGCTGCTGGTGCGTAGCCCTTTTGCGCTCGGTTGTTTCGATCAAAACGACCCGAGCCGGTTGTGTACGTGGTCGAACGAGATCAACTAAATGTACCAGTTCGCTTTTAAAAGGGCGCGTCCATTGGAGCAGTTGGATTTCCATCGGGCGGTCTGTAACACCCCAGCTCAGCATTGAGCCTAGAATGTTACTAAAATTAAATTAAAAAAAATACTACTAAGACTCTTTACCAAATTTTTCAACAGAACCTCCTTTGTATAGTTAACTATACCGAGGTTCCAACAATTAACTATATCAATTAGCAATAATCTCAATATGCAAGATCATTCAAGCATGGAAGATAGTCTAATGAGCATAAACAAAACTTGTTATTCTCCTTATTACAATTAAACTGAAACATTTAACCAATCATACGCGAATCTCAAACAGTTTGCTAATTATTAAAGTGAAGACTAAATGGTAGACGCCTTTAGGGTGAGTGGTAGTGAGTGCATCCAAACAACTACTCCCTCCCATGCATGTCGTTCTTGCCAATTGTACCTAAAACACATCAAAGCAAGAGTGAGCCCATAGACTCAGCAAGTATCAACAAAGCTAAAACTAAGTTCACAGTCATAGCATCAATATACCAAAATAAACATTACACTAAACATAGCCTTCATGCTTATGTAATGCGACCAATGCTATGCACCTTTCAAACTTTATCTCTTTTCGCATTTTACCGGTAATGCGGGGTATACAACCGTCGATGTATACCCTTGCCTGTGCCCTCTGGCATAGGGACCAAGAGCCTACACTCCACAAGTATAGGGACCTTTGCCCATCATCTTCATGATGGGAACCTCTTTACTCATTGCCTACATTCCACGAATGTGGGGAACTCAAGCTTCGTCTTCGTCGCGGACTCTAGAGTCCGTGTCCGAGCCGGGTTGCGCCGTCGTGCCGCTCGCGAACTCGTCGCTCACGGGCACTATTTAATGCCGTGACCGCGTCACGAGGATCGCCTCAACCCTAGCCGCCTTTTCCCCAAAACCAGGAACCCTAGAGCGCCGCCTTTTCTTCTGAATCGAGCTTTAGCCTAGCGCCGCCGGTTTTCGGCGAATTGGTCGCCGACGTTGAGCTCCAGCCCTCTTCGAGTACCTCCCCGAGTTCGCCACGTCAAGCCCCGTCTGGTGCGCACCCTATCATCGTCAGGGGAGCTCCGTAGCGTCGCCGCACCGTAGAAGTCCCATCTTCCGCGCCGCCAGCTTGCCACCGCCGTGTTCCGGTCACCGCCGATGACCATTGGGTCCCGTGTTTAGCCCTTAAGCTTCGCCTGGTCCTTGCGATCCTGTTGGGTGCGCTCAAAACCCCACCGGAGGTCCCCATCGCCGTTTAGCCGTCGACCCGAGTCGCCGCCATCGCCCTCGTCGCCGACGAAGCCCTTGCCGCCATCCTTCACCGCATCGGAGCCGTTGGATGTGATCGCCTGGGCACCAGCATGCGATCGGTGACCTTGTTGCGCCGCCGGTCACCGCCGTTCGCCTCGCCGGAGTTGAAGTTGTCTCGGCCGTAGATCCCTGCCGCCGTGGCATGCCAGCTCAGCCGCCACCTCATCCTCGTGTCCCCGTGTCTGCCCACGTGGTCTGACAAGTCAGCGCCTACGTGGCAGTCCAGCCCAGCCCAGAGCCAAAGGCTCGGTGGGCCTAGTCCACCGTGAGCCTAGCCTCTGACATGTGGGTCCCACATGTCAGAGATTTCTTTTTTTTTATTTCTTTTTCCGAAATTCCTCCGCTGACGTCAGCTTGCGCAATAATCTGATTTTCCTTTAGGAAAATAATTCGGGAAATTCATGAAATACTGATTTTCAGCATTTTATGTATTTTCAATCTTCCAAAGGCCATAACTTTTGCATCCTAACTCCGATTGAGCCCATTCGAATTTCTAAATTTGTCTAAATTCGAGATCTACCTAATTATTATTTTTATTTAATTTTTGGAGTTTGTTTTGCCTCTGTTATTTATTTGTTTTGGTTGTTTTGCTTCGTTTGTGCGTAGACGTCGACACTTCGGGGGTTTTCGTCGAAGAAGGCTTCAACCAAGTTCAAGACCAGTACATAGACCTATTCCAAGGCAAGTCATACCTTTGATCATATTGAATCCCAGTTTTCCCAAATTATATTGTGTTGAATTATTGCATCTACTTTAATTATGTGTTTAACCGCTTTTGGGCTAGTTATTGATCCAAACTGTTATGTCCACCTTGCCTACTTGTATACCTTAATCTTTTGTCGCCCTAGATTGGTTTATTATTTAGTTGGTATTAACATATTGCCAACATGGTTGGTTAGATCGACTAGAATTGCTTAGCCATGCCACGGGTCATCATCACATGTAAGTTGCAAATATTAATTATGACTAAGTGACTATGGAACTTTGTGTAAAAGCTGTGTGCTGTATGTTATTACTTCGTGATGGCATGTGTTGCACTAAACCAACTGGGTGGTAAAAGATTTAGACTGAGGCAAGTGGTGGATACTGTGTGAACCGGTGGCTTTGTGATTGGGATTTATCTGTGTGGTTTAGTTAGAAAAACTGGAAGTCTTGCCTTGGTCAATTAAGGACTTAACTTTGTGCGCCATCAACCGAGCTATCTTTGTCTGACCGCATGTTTGTAACAGGCCTAACTTAGTAGGTTACGGAGTTTCAACATTGGGGTTCAGGTGGATAGGTTAAGCTTTGTGATATGGGACTGTGTGAATAAGAACGTCAATGTTGAGACGAAGTTGCCGAACTGTTTTGTTACGATTAGTGCTAGCTACACTAGTTGTATCGTGTGGATAAAGTGTACAAACCTCTGCAGAGTGTTAATCAATCTATTCGAATAGCCGCGTCCTCGGTCATGGACAACGCTCGGGGATTTCACATGAGGGGTAGTGTTCATAAAATGTGGGATTGGGAGCTTTGTGATCTCAATCATATGGCTGTGTGAATCGATCAGTTTAGCTGTGTGTCTTTGTGGAAACAACTGTTAAATTAATATTGCTTATTTGTTTTAAATTATGCTTTCAATCTATTATTTGTACTCAATTGCAAATGTTGCATTTCTGCAAAATAACCACAGAAGCCATTCCTTTGGAATAAGCCTGCATCTATATATTGCATTCTGTGGTATGATTTGCGAGTACGATTGTGTACTCACGCTTGTTGTAAAACTTGCGTCCAAACCTACAGAAGTGGAGGAGTCTTCGCCTGCTTTCGAGGAGAAGTTTGTGGAAGAAGGTTGATCGCTAGGTCATCGATCCCAGTCGGTTGCCTGTGGTGTGCTGATTGGAGTTCGCCAGAGTTTATTTCGTTCCGCTGCAGTATTTCTTTAGTGTTAGCCCTGCGTGGCTTAATAAGTTGTAACCCCGACCTTAAGGTCAAAACTCTAAGTTGTTACTCAAACTATTCGTTTATGTTATATTTCGCTTGTGTGGATTGATATTCACCTATGTTACCGCTGTGTGCACTAGCGTGATCCTGGACTAGTGCAGAATACACAGAGGGTCCATAATTGCATTTTTGGGTCCCGACACCCCTCTCTCGGACTGAGGACCACAACACAATGACGCGAAACAACGTCTGTTCTAACGCTCAACCCCACATTTCTAGGTACACTCATTGAAAGAGACTCGAGGGTAAGATCCTACTCGATGGTCAACGTCTCTAACAAAATCTCAAACTTTGAATGACTTAATTACTCACTTAGCACCAGAACAACCCAAACGTCGCGTACTCCGCGTATGGACCCAAGACGGTCATAGCGATACGCCAACTAGCGAAAACAACCCAACGTACCTTAGGCTAACCTCCCCAATGGTACCGAACCACACAACAAGCGCATAGATCACGGAACTCTTATTCCACCTCTCAATTGAACTCTTCACCGAACCAGGATCACCCTCTTTACCCAAAGACACACAATAGAACTCTCTTTAAGCAAACTCTTTTACCGACAAAACCCATCTGAAAATGAAAGATTCACAACGCAACTATGCTTTACCAGCTCGGTACTACAGAGTCAAATCCAGAAATAGGAATTTCATCACGAAAACCTTTCCATCTTCCAAGTGGCAGTTTGCGAATAAACGTCACGAAATCCAAAGGAGAAATCATTTAAATGCCCAAATCAAAAATTTCCTTTATTCTTCCTCAACCGATAAGAACCACACATGCCAATATCAAGTCAAACTCAACTTGCGAAAGACATTGGTCAACAGCACAAAACTCAAACGAGAATCAGGAAAACGATTCACTTCTTGAGGAAACATCAATTTATTAGTTTCTCTTCTAAGACTAAAATTTCTCTCAAACTTTGGGATTTCAATTCATCACATAACACACTAACTCATCTCTTCTAACTTGGCATTCGCAACGCTATACTCAAACCGAAATACATCATCCACACCTCTGTATAGAGGCTCCATCGACTCCACCAAAACTTTCTCTCAACAACTCCTCTACCGACAGGATTAATTTGACAGATGACTTC
This sequence comes from Ampelocalamus luodianensis, assembly GCA_036346255.1. Lineage (NCBI taxonomy): Eukaryota > Viridiplantae > Streptophyta > Magnoliopsida > Poales > Poaceae > Ampelocalamus > Ampelocalamus luodianensis. Next base: position 32,748,043 of record CM070639.1, on the reverse strand, counting down.
CAATGCATCTCAAAATAGATCGCACACGCAATCACATCACCTCAACCTTTTAAGAATAAACAACTTAGAATTCTTGGCTCACATATTCATATACTTCATCAAAAGTGTTCTATCAATGATCATCTGACTGTTCAAAATCCACCCTTAATCTACTTCCTACTGTCATTTTCGTGCTGCTGTCCCGACACGCTTTTGGGTTGCAGCCTGTTTTTCAGATTAGGTTTTATGGCGATTCCTTGGGAGTTCAAAGGGTATTGTAGACTATTAATTCGGGTTGGATTCTATGTTGTTCTTATTTCGTTATTTAATTGTTTAGGCCACGAGGCTACGGGTTTGGGAGCGCCATCGTTGCATGCTAACGCGCCGCAACGCGGAAGGCAAGTACTTTGTTGCTTTTGAGTGCCGTGATTGTGAATGTTTTCATGATTATAGTGTGACATATTGTGTTACCCGAGATGCGGAATTGGTTATGTTCTTTCATTATGTGGAGTATATCTTGAGATGGTATTATCACTGTTCATGTTCATATCATGCATCCTTTTATTCATGTTATGTCCACGGGAGTGGATTGTAAGTCCCACCATTCCAATGTGGGCAAATTTGGACATTGTCATGTCCCGCCCACGGAGTGGATTGAAAGACCCATCAATTCCAAAGTATGGGCAACGTAAGACCCATCAATTCCAAGTATGGGCAGCTTTGGACACCTATATGAAACGTTCTTCATATAGGACTTGGATCCCCGCACTTTTGTTAGGTGCGGGCTTAAGTGAACACCGACGGTGTGTCACTCACTATACCGGTATATGCATGTGTGCAGTCCATCCTTGATTACATTCATTCATTTCATGTTTTCATAAGTGTTCACTCGATGCAAGGTTCGCATTCTTAAATGGTGATGTCCTATTTGTATATGTGTTCTTTTCTTTCATCGCACTTGCCGAGTCATGGACTCACTCTTGCGTTGTTTGTTTATTTTAGGTAACCCCGATGTTGGCTCACTTGGGAGGAGTAGACACGCACTACTGCTCACATCATCCTATTCATGTTCAAGATTAAATTTAGTTCTATCTTACATTCGTTAATGATGAACTGTAATAATTAAATTATAATTGGTGAAGGAAGGATACCTTCTCCACATAGATGTTGATTTATTACTGCGTGTGAACCTTCTTTATTGATGATCAGTATTAAATAACTTAGAAGGTGAAGGAATGATACCTTCACCATGTCCCGTTTAATTTAATGCTGTCTTTAGTTGAAATACTTAGTTCAAATTCTTCTGCATTATGGATGTATGTTAGATGTTTTAGGTGACATCTTGGCTTCCGAATAGCCAGGGTGTTACACACATAATCATTGGGCGACCAAAGTCCTAGCATAAAAATGCGAAGCCCAAATTAAACATCAAGACTCCTACAACGAACTTCTCATATAGAAAATAGGGGAAACCTCAAATTAAATCCCTAAAATTCTCACAATCCAACATACTCGCGCAATAACATCAACATGAAACATTTTCTCAACTCAATTATCTGTATAAGGATTCTAACTCTTAGAGAGTTACTTACTAAGTCCAAGTCATTTCTGACAATAATCCAACAATCTCGGTTATCTCAATAATCGCTTTAACGATCAGATCGCTTCGCTAATCTTACTCTCATTACAACACCATCATATTTTAACTGCACAACTGTGCAAGGTACCCAATCGCGACACTCTAATACTTTAATCAAGGTTTCCATACTTTGGATAATTCTATGTTCTATTGGAACGAACAAAAGAACTTGGACCACGTCTCGCTATAGATTCTACTAGTTGTAACAATGCAATCAGTTTAACCTCCAAAGACAACATTCTATTGAGATAAAGTCCTCTCAATGAATTATATTCCAAAAATTAATTCATCCCCTAGTGTTCCTCAATTAACTTGCAATCTAAGATCTCACAACAACAATTAACAAACCCTTTGAAAGACCCCTGTGACACGAATCGGTGAATCCTTTCTCAGAAGAAAAGCAAATGAAAACAATTTTCACCACTTAAAAAAAACATTTACTACTCGTAGTGAACAGAGGACTAAGGGGAAAAAGTCAGTTTGGCAAAGAACTCAGATGTCAAAAGGGAAAATCAACAGTTGAGGCCACAAGTCTCGCACGAAGGAAAGATCGAACCCCAAATAAGAAGAAGGTATTGCCTTTGAAAATTGATAAAAACTTATGGAACAAATGCATAAGGTTTAAGCATACTCAAATAACTGCGAGTTGTGAAACGTGACTTAAATCTCAAATACTTACTTCACTCCTTCTTTTAAGAAGGAAAGGCATTTTCTATGATTACTACATCACTTTGCCAGCTTAAACATGATAACCTCTTAAAACCCACATTACAGGATCCACTTAAGAACCAATAAAATCTTTCATCATAACACTTTGCTCGAAACAACCTCAATCACCACATAACGCAAGAGGTCCACTGATAACAAACGCAAAACTCGAAACACTTTCACTAAATCAAAATTACGAAAGACGATCAAATTACTTTATTTCTAAAAGAATCATCACCACACACACAAGTCACAATCTCTAGCAGATAATCTTACTAACATCAAGAATGATACACTTTGAACACGAATTTTTATCATCGACTATTCCATTAGAAAGCCCCAAAGTTTCACCATATTGTTCCATACTACCTTTTCATCCCATCTTCAAAACGAGAGCATACCAAAACCATACAACCTCACTACATCAACCTCTTAAGTTTAGAAGGGGTCTACTACACAATTGAAAAAGTCCTACCAACACCCTTTCATCAAAGGCATGCTTTTATCTGGTAGTTCTTCCATCATGTAAACATTGTTCATCCATTAAATCCCATCAATTTATCTCTTAGTGATGCTCATCACCAGACATTAATAGACATTATTTGCACCTAGCAATTACTTATAATCACTAAGTATCCACAAAAAGGTTACTCCAAGATTAGTACCCACTAAGACAATAATCTAACTCCTTTTGAACTTAACCATCCCAAAAGGTTAGATTAATCCATTGAGACACGTTAATCTAATTTACCAAGGAAGTTTATCAAAAGTATCACTCTTAATCATCGACTCAATTACATCAATGTTCTACACCTCTTATTAACTCTATTGTTTACAACTAGGTATAACCATACTCTTAATCACAACTCCTCGAGAACTACTACAAGACACTTTCAAATTAATCACTTTCCTTTCAAGGATCTTTGTTAGCATCGATCATGCACACACTACAGACCTAACCTGATAACCCATATCATATCCATTAATTAATTTGATTATAACCTCTCACTTAACCAAGACAACACAAAACTAAAAGGTTTAACACCTTCTTTCATAAAAGAGATCCATTAATCTTCATCACTCAAAATACACAAAAGAGATACATTGAGTCAAAGGCTCCACGTACTAAAGGACTTGAAAAAAGAAACTTTCATTAACCAAAAACATCACACGAATGAATGGATCAAATTTTCCAATGAGAAAGACATAACTCCAATTTAAAGGTCAAACTTGACAATCAACTAAGTTCACCAGCCGCAAGAATAACTCATCGGTTGGGGAAACAATGATTGGTTTATAGAACAAATCAAGCCAATGGAAACATATCGACATGAATAAAACTACGAACCGAAGAAAGATTCGTCAAGCCCAACTGGATAAGAGTGACCAAATTAAATTCAAGGAAGAGAATAACCCTTCTAACGATAATCTATATTATCAAACTACGAACGGGGGTATAGCCTGGTAAGGCTCAGAGCCACAACACGACCTCAACCTCTCAACATGGGTTATCCCCACACATAATAATCATATAGTCACTTAATGAACAGTCATACTCAAATCATATCAGCAGTCAATAATAAGATAAAGTAGAAACGTAAATGCAATGCTTTGCCCAATCCCATCCTACTGTGCACTAGTGTGTCAAATTTTTAAGTTGATTAGCCATTAGCAAATTTTAATTAACCTAGTCACCACGGACCTACAGCCCGCTCTGATACCAACTATAACACCACAGCTCAGCATTGAGCCTAGAATGTTACTAAAATTAAATTAAAACAAATACTACTAAGACTCTTTACCAAATTTTTCAACAGAACCTCCTTTGTATAGTTAACTATACCGAGGTTCCAACAATTAACTATATCAATTAGCAATAATCTCAATATCCAAGATCATTCAAGCATGGAAGATAGTCTAATGAGCATAAACAAAACTTGCTATTCTCCTTATTACAATTAAACTGAAACATTTAACCAATCATACGCGAATCTCAAACAGTTTGCTAATTATTAAAGTGAAGACTAAATGGTAGACGCCTTTAGGGTGAGTGGTAGTGAGTGCATCCAAACAACTACTCTCTCCCATGCATGCCGTTCTTGCCAATTGTACCTAAAACACATCAAAGCAAGAGTGAGCCCAAAAACTCAGCAAGTATCAACAAGGCTAAAACTAAGTTCACAGTCATAGCATCAATATACCAAAATAAACATTACACTAAACATAGCCTTCATGCTTATGTAATGCGACCAATGCTATGCACCTTTTAAACTTTATCTCTTTTCGAATTTTACCGGTAATGCGGGGTATACAACCATAGATGTATACCCTTGCCTGTGCCCTCTGGCTTAGGGACCAAGAGCCTATACTCCACAAGTATAGGGACCTTTGCCCATCATCTTCATGATAGGGACCTCTTTACTCAAGCCCATCATTTACATGATGGGGACCTCAACAATTTATACTTGGTCACCACATGACCAAGTCTCAATCATGCTTAAAACATGTATATGTACTATGACATCATCTTTCATACATAGGAATTCAACGTGTACATAATAACATGTAAGCATTAACAACATACAAAGGAAACTTTAACCATAACTTGCATTCACCAAGATAAATTGAAACTCATCACAATAACATCCATGCATGGCTATTACGAGCAAAATACAAACAGTCTGAGCATACAAGCATAAATATACTATAACCCGAATACTTGCCTCAACCGTGCGAGAACAGTGGACGTGAAGAGAGCGCTGCCCCTGGGATCATGCTCCCACCTAAACATAAAGATAACCCAAACTAAGACCAACATACTGGACCAAAAGCATAAATAACAACACAATTGAGCTCGCTAAACTCCCAAGCGTTTCCAATCTTCCAATTTCTAGCGATCGATTTGGTGTTCACTGCGGACAGTCAACTTCTAAAATACATAACTTTCTGCTCAGGGGTCCAAATAATATGTTCTAATACTTTATGGAAAGTTAATTAAATTACCTAAATAAACTTAGTTGGGGAGCTCTTCTGATTCTGCCATTTACTGCCCCTACCAAGCCAATCTACAGAACATCAATTATCACGTCGGGTTCTCTGGACAGTACACTAAAACCACCATAACTTTTGCTACGAAAGTCCAAATCTTGCGTTCTTTATCTCTATGAAAAGGTATGGAAATTACCTACATTTGTCGTTATATCGAGATCCTCTGATGTCGTCTTTAACTAATGGCTTAACCCAGTTTCCCACAGATTGTCCAAATACTGACAGATCAGCAGGACATCGACACTAAAAAATTCATATCTTTTGATCCGTATGTCGGAATCCAGTGAACTCAGCGGCCAACGAAAGCTAAGAACAATCTCTGGATATCTCTAGGAGATCAAAACTACTGGTTCGGCCTCTAAGATCGCGAAAACGCCCACGCAACAATCTGGATAGATTGATGTGAACAGCAGTCCGACATTGATCCAATCAAATATATTCGATTTCTCCTCTACGACTAAACAACCATCGATAATCGATAATCATTACCCTTGTAGGACCATAGGGAGACGCTAAACGATCCCCCACGAAGAAGATCCCTCGTCCCTCCTTTCGGCCAACCAATCTGCAGTCCTTCCTTCTCCTTCCTTTGCGAACACCGGCAGCGGGAAGGAGCGGCTCCAAGAGGTAAGGCACTGTAGCGGTGGCACTGTAGCTACAGTGCCAGCCTAGGATTTTCTCCCTTCTTTTATAGGCGGCTGGCCCCTCATGGGCCTCCTGGGCCAAGGCCTAAGGCCCAGGTTGCCGAAGAAAAGCGAAAACCCCTCTTTCTTTATTCTATTCTTCTCTTTTGAATGATTTCTTCCTTATAATAAATCAGGGTATTATAGGGTCTTTGTTCATTGGGTTGTTCAGCCCGTTGGATCTCAATCCAACCATCATCCTGCACCTCGGGCTCGCTTAAGAGGTGAGCTTCTTTTTCAGCCGTTGGATTCCCATCGGGCGGTCTCTGTTCATTGGGCTAATCGGACCAGCGATTTCTAACCGTTGGATCTCAATCCAACCGTCATTTCGCACCCAGGCTCGTTCAAAGTGGCGCGTGTGTGCTGGACCATTGGATCTGGCCTCAACGATCCAGATCGATTGGGCCATTCAGACAATAAATCTCAGCCGCCCATTTCTTTTAAATCTGGGGCGTCCGTTCTTAATCCAAGGGTTGAGATGGGTTGACTTAGCTTTTGAGACTTAACCTAACCCCTTGGTCCTTTTCAAACCGAGCCGTTTTAACTCCTTTCGCTGACATGTGGGCCCTCACCTCTGGTCATCGTCTCCTTGTTCTGGCTCATGCCCGTGCGCCATGGCAGAGCCTGGTCACCTCCTTGAGCCCTTTAAACGGCTCTTTGCTGCAACCATTTAAAGCCCACCAGGCTTTCGGCCCCAGAGTCATGGTCTTCAACTACTCCCGTCGATTTTTTTGTCCATAGCAGCCCCATTAACCGAGCTCACCCTAGGACCTTGTTCTTGCCAAACCCTAATTCTCCAACTATATAAAGCCCCCAGAGCCCCTCCTTGAGTCCCTTTACAGCACCCCTAGCTCTTTCCTTGCTCTTGGAGCTCAAACCACTAAAAACCCCCAAAATCCGCCATTGTTGGCCGTGAAGCTCTGTTGGTGGCTTTGGTGCCCAGTGGTTCTTCCTTCTTTATTTTTGTACCCTTTTGAGCTCCTTAACCTCCTAATCATTTCTTCTAACTTAATTTTGGGTTTCATTCACAGGAATCACCTAATTTTAAGTAGGGATCTTTTCGGCCGAAATCACCCCTTTCTTCCTCAACTCTGGTAAGTGGTTTCATTTCGCAATTACTTGCTCATGAACCTACTATGGGCCCTAATGAAGCTCTCTGGACCACCCAGTGGTCTTCCTTTTTCCTCAGGCTGTGTTTCATCATCTTCTTCTTCAGCTCCGGCGAGCTCCTCCCCCATTAAAACTTCTCCGACCATCTTTGGAGCTCTCCTTGGCTAAGGTAGCTTCTTGTTAGTCCTTAGATGCTGTGGCACCCGCTTCTTTGGGCAATGCGGAGTTTCTAGGCTGTTTTCATTTTCGGCCGTTTTGGTCTCCGTCGTTTATCTCCAGCTCGCCAGCGTTTTAGGCCGTCACCGCCGTCGAGGTTACCTCCATTGGGTGCGCAAGGTTATTGCGAACCCATTTTAGCCTTAGTTGTCGTCGCGATGGCCGGAGTCGCCGGCGGCGAGCTCATCTTTGCTCTCGGGGTTTTGTCGGACGCACGCTGCCCTGTTGCGTTGTCGTTAAGATAAAAATCCTCTCATTTATGAGCTAATCATGTCTAATCATTGTTAATCATAGGTTTAATATTTAATGGTTGTCCTAAGCGTTGGCCATGTCACTTACATGTGGGCCCACGTTTTTAATCCCCACACTGTGCGTGCGGAACGCTTTAATGATTATGGACCTTTGGATTTTTGATCTGCGGTCCAGATCAGTCGGGCCGTTCGGACCGTCTCCTTTGAATCGTCAGATCTAGATCTAACGGTCTAGATCTCCACGGGGCGATCCAATCCTTTTGTTACCGTTCGTGTTTAGATCTGCGGCTCAGATCTGTTGGGCTGTTCGAACCGTCCGAACGTCCCCTTGGATCTAAGCCATCTGATTCACGATCTACAGCCCATGATCATCCACGTCGTTTTCTTTTGGTTAAGTTTGTTTGTTTTCTGGTAAGCGTTTATTTGTCAACTAAAAAAGGTATTAAACTTCAAAAATTCATAACAAATTCATTTTAGCTCCATTTTAGATGATTCCAATTGTGTTAAATTTCTGTTTAACTAAACTTTAATCTAAAACTATGTTAGGGCACTGTTCTGTACCAGAAAAATTTGTATATTGAATTAACTTGCCTAGGTATTAAACATTGTCTAGAAATTCAGTTAAAACTTGAAAAATGCATAAGTAATTTTCTGTAGCTCCAAATTTAGCAAACTATAATTTGTTAAATTCCTCTGATAATATACTTTAATATAGAATAGGTTTTGTCCATATCCTTGCCTTTGGAAAATAATATGCCCTAGTTTCACAACTTAGAAAAATCATAAGTAATTCATTTTAACTTTAAATGAAGTAAATCCACTTTTGCTCTTCTTAGAATGCCATGTTCTACCTACCATAAAAATTTCAGGTCCTATAACTTTTTGGAAAATTGTGCCATGAACAGTACCTGAAATTAATTTAATTTGAATTGTTTGGTTGAAAGAAAAGGTTTAGGCTATAACTTTTGCATGCTTAGTCTAAATTAAATGATTCTTGTTGCTAAATTCATTTAAAATTATGACCTTGCTGCTGTGTAAATTTCATGGAATTTGGATGACTTTGGATTTTTAGTTTCTTTCGGTGTTCTTCGGTCTTATTGGATTTTCGTGTTCTTGCGCTAGGTCCCGAAGAATTTATTCAACCCGAGAGTGATCCTCAGCAACAAGATTGTGATCTCCAACAAGGCAAGCAGATGTAACATCATTTGATCATATTGCTCCTATTATTTTCAAAGTCTAATATATTGTTTGCAACTTCTACGTATGCATTGCTATCATGTGTTAAACTATTGTCGATTAGTTGACCCATTAGATGCATAATTTGCAGGCAAATGTTTATCCTCTACTACTGAGCCTAGGATTACCTTGTTGTGATTTTGGGTTCGTTGGATGAGCCTTTGTCACTTAGTAGTTTACGAGTAATGTGCTTAGTCATGCTTAGCTATCGGTAGGATTGGGCGGTTGTCGACTTAGTCGATAACCTTGTTCACACAAAACTTGTTATGGCTTTATGATTAGTATCTTATGCTATGTTTAATTGCAAAAACTAAAACTGAAAACAAAAAGATTTAGACTTGGGCACAATGGTATGATGGTGTGCTTTTGGGTGTGAATGGTTGGTGCCCGAGTCAACAAGGACCGAATTACTTGCGCCATTGATCCAAGCACTTTTGCGTGCTAACCACACTAGAGGGTATGGGGCCTCTCTTGACTTAGTACTTTGGCATGTGTTGGCTTCAAGTCGTAGGAGGGTGTGTGTGTGTTGTGTTGTGGTAAAATGAGGTGGTTTTATGTGTTGGGAGCATTGTAGTTGTCCAAAAGCTTTACCCTGGGTGGGTAGTTGTCTTTTGGCTTTACAATGTAGCATATGGGTTTCTATCCATACGAGCGACTCGTAGTTGATACACAATATTGGAAACGTCTCGTAGGACTTAGCCGTACCGGCATACCTTTGGAAGTGTGCTAATCTTGTGGTTAAAAGGCGGTCTGAAGTGTGGGTACATTGGTACACCCCTGCAGAGTTAAATCTATTCGAATAGTCTCGTCCTAGGTTATGGACACACTTGGTTATTTTCCGCAAGAATTAGACTACAACCTTTTAACTAAAACTTGATGGGTGGTACGAATCAGGGATTCGTGCCATGTTGTGGTGGCTATTGGGTTAGTCACCTCTAGGTTGTTATTTATGTATTTATTGTTACCTCGCTGTTATTTCAATGATTAAAAACAGATTTGATAAATTGCTTTCAATCTATTACATTATTGCAAATGAAAATTGTTTTATGCGTCTAATCAACCATATAACCATCTCCTTTGTTGCAGCTTCCATGTAGCTATGTATAGGCTTGTTACTCGTAAGTCTTGCGAGTATATTTTTGTACTCATCTGCATTGCTTGTTGTGTGCAGAGGAGGAAGAGGATCCCCAAGGGGTCTACTTCTATGAGTTTTGCTGCAGATCGTGCGACTAGCTTGGCGGCCCGGTCGGTTGCCTTGTGAGTTGTGGCTAACCGGTCGTCTTTTGTTCATAGCCATCTTATGGCGCTTTTGCTTCCGCTGTCACTTTGTTACTTGATGTCATTTGGCCGGTCGGCTCTTTTGTAATAACTCTATATATTGTATGTCTTTTGCTAGACTTGCTTTATTGTGATATATGAAAATGATGCATAATTTTGTAAAGATGTATATGTGCTGCAATTCTGAGAAGCACATGTCCATCGAGGCTTAGGATATTTTATTAGTAATACTAGAGCCACGTGGAGGTTAAGTATTACTAGTTAAATACCCTAGGTCCTCACAGTATCTGTAGCCAATGGGGAGACCATATTGAGTGAAGCTATCTGCTATAATTGCCATTATACCATACACGGAGAGGTATTCAACTCAGACTTCAAAATACTAAATCTGAAGGGATATGATATCATATTGGGAAATGATTGGATCTATGCTCATAGTCCAATTAGTTTGAATATGAAGACTAGAGAATTCTCTATTTGCAAGGATGGTAAAAAGACTCTATTGCTAAAGGATGAAACATTACTAAACAAAGATTGTATAGTAAATGTGAATCAATTCCAAAAGTTGCTAGCAAAAGGAGTAGTGGGGGCACTAGTATACTCCAAACTAACCCTGGTTTTTAGTACTATTGTTGAAGAGGTACCCAGAGATCCTAGAGATTCTTAGCCAGTATTAAGATGTTTTTGAAGAACCAAAAGAGTTACCTCCCAAAAGAGAACAAGATCACAGTATACCTCTAACTCTAGAGTTGAACCTGTGAATACTAGACCCTACAGACTCCCTCATCACAAGGATGCTATGGAAGGGTTGATTGATCAACTACTGAAGTCTCAAACCATTAGACCAAGTGTAAGCCCCTATTCATCACCTCCCATTCTTGTCAAAACGAAAGATGGAACATGGCGTATGTGTATAAACTATAGACAATTGAATGCAAATACAATCAAGAATAGATATCCCATTCCAATGATAGAAGATTTATTAGATGAGTTGTACGGAGCTAGTTATTTCTCTAAGATAGACTTGAGATCGGGGTTGCATCAAATAAGAATGAACACCATAGACATTTCAAAGACAGCCTTCAGTATCCATGTGGGACATTATGAGTTTGTAGTTATGTCATTTGGTCTCACAAATGCACCTGCAACCTTTCAAGCCTTGATGAACAAGATTCTAGCCAAGTATTTAACGAATTTTGTGCTTGTTTTCTTTGATGATATTCTGATTTATAGCACATCATTAGAAGAACACAAGAAGCATCTAGAGATTATATTAACTGTATTGAGAGAAAACAAATTGTTTGACAAGAGCAGCAAATGTGTGTTTGGACAAAAGAAGATGGAAAACCTGGGCCATATTATTAGTGAGGATGGTGTAGCTACTGACCCACAGAAGGTGAAAGCAGTCAAAGATTGGCCTATGCCAACTAATGTGACAGAGCTGAGGGGATTTCTGGGACTTGCTAGTTATTACAGGAGATTTGTTAAGAGTTTTGGTGTAATTTGTCAACCATTATTCAGCATGCTCAAAAAGGATGCTTTCCATTGGGAAGATGAACAACAACAAGCATTTGAGAGTATCAAAGAACTGCTATCAACTGCACCTGTATTGAGGCTTCCAGATTTCACACAACCGTTTGTCGTGGAGACTGATGCTAGTGGGTATGGACTAGGTGCAGTACTGATGTAAGCAGGGAGGCCAATTTCCTTTCTCAGTAAAGCATTAGGGCCAAAGGATGCAGCATTGTCTACTTGTGACAATGAGGCACTAGCAATCTTGGAAGCATTGAAGAAATGGAGACATTATTTAGTTGGAGCTGAATTGATAATCTAGACTGATCAACATAACCTCAAGTATATTAATGAGCAAAGGTTGATAGAAGGTGTGCAATACAAATTGATGGCTAAATTATTGGGATACAATTACAAGATTGAATATAAGAAAGGAAGGGAAAATAAAGCTACAGATACCCTATCTGTAACATCCTAAACTTTGGTTTGTGTTTCAAATGTATAAAAGTGTGAGAACTTCAAAAACTTTTGTTAAAACTCTTAATTTGCCTTAAATTTCAAACTTTTGACTTGAAATCAAGTTTCTATTTGTTTCCAGAAAAATGTGTGTATAAAAATTTCTAAAAATAATTTAATAAAATACTAGATTATTTACAACAGATTAATATAATTTTCCACAAATTTTTAAAATTTAACTGAACCTCGTGAAAATCCTAGCTATCTTACTAAAGCAGGTTTGAAAAAGAATTTATTTTAGCCTTTTGGTTTATGAAAACTGGTCGAATCAAATTTTCTTAAGTTCTAGTTGAACTTGAGAACACCCACAAAAATTTTCAGAATTTTTAGAATTTAATTTCTATTTTAAGCGGTCTAGTCAAACTAGTTGTTTTTCGGTCAAAATCCCATTTAAACCCTAGCCCCGACCGGACTATTCGGACCAGGTCAGATCACATGAATCTTCGTGAAGACCATCCGATGCAGATCGAACACCTCACATCACTTGTGCCATTCAGACTGTCTGAATTTCTTAGCTCATTTGGACCGTTCGATGTGGAATGAACGGCTCACATCACTTGTGTTGTTCGGACCGACCGACGAGTCTTAGTTCGACCCAGCCACTTGACTGGACCCGAGTCTGACCCAAGCCGCTCAGCTGAGCCTCCTTGTTCCATCGCTGACGAGCAGGCCCCACCTGTTAGCGATGTCGTCTTCCTCGCGACGCTCGGTCGAATACGCTGGCGACACGAAGGCACGCCACGATGACACCCCTCGCCACCTCATGCTCCTTTGACTGCTCTTGAAGCATCGCCTAGTCTCCACCTAGCCCCCGAACCAATTCACTTCCACCCTCTCGCACCTTGTCGCTCTCTCCGACCATTTCTCGGTTTCGGCCAAGAAAGAAACCATCGAGCTGGAGTCCACCTCGAAGCCGCTCGAGCACCCGTGACACCTCCACCGAGTTCCTCTCCGGACACCGCCTCCATTTTGGCCAACCCGGGTCCTTGTCCTCCTCTAAATCGACGGGGATGCTTCATCGTCTTCGACTCCAGCAGCCACAGCCCGTGTAGCTCGTAGGCGCTCTGGTGAGTCCCTCTCGATGCCACCTAGTCCATCTTGATTGCATCATCTCACTAAGTCTTCTGGCCAAACTAATTTGTGTTTGATGTATTTGTAACACCCTGTCTATTCGGAAGCTAAGATGTCACCTAAATAATCTAACAACCAACCATAATGCGGAAGAATTAGAACACCATCACATCTAAGACATAAAGAGTTCAATATTCAAAAGAACCATGTCATGAATTTGGTCTGAATATTCGCAACAACTAACGAAGGAATAATCAAGGTTCACAATTACTACTGAATCAACCATAACATAGCAAAAGGCATCGTTCATCATCTAAATTTATTTATTACAGTTCATCAATAACTAATGAAAGATTGAACTAAGACATAATCTTGAACTTGAATAGGGTGAGGTGAATGAGTAGTGCGTGTCTACTCCCTCACAATTGTGCCAACATTAGTGATTACCTATAAAAAAACAACGCAAGAATGAGTCCAAGACTCAGCAAGTACAGTGAGTGAATAAAACATACAACAAACATTAACAAGCCAACATTATTGAACAATATGAAGAAATCACAGAACGAGTATTTGAATGAATGGAATGAACGGAGTGAATGAAATGAAGGGACTACACACATGCATACACTACTACAGAAAGCCTCATCACAGACGGTTCAGATCGTCATCACGCATTTGTTTCCAACCGCTCGTAAAAGTACGCCTATGATAACAGCGGTTATCACGCACGGTTTTGAGCCGCTCGTGATAAAAGCTATTATAGACGGTTCAAAAAGAGCCGTCAGAAAACAGATATCACGACGGTTGAACAAGAACCGCTCGTGATATCAATTATCACTGCACGGTTCTTGTTCCAACCGCTCTGTGATAGTTGCTTTCGCTGCATGACTCTTGTTCCAACCGTCTCGTGATAGTTTTTTGATTGCAAAAAAAAATATTGCCATTTCATGGATACACTCATACACATACACTGCCATTTCCGAAGCCTCCCAAACATGGATTCATTGATACACATACATGGATTCCCAACTCCTAAGCTTCCCAATAAATTTCTCAAGCCATGGATTCATGGATAGACGCATACACTCGGTCATATACAAGTACCAACAGAAGTAGAATATGGAGGAGAATCTAACAGAAATCTGAATATGAATCTAACACAAGTACCACAAGCTCATACATACAAATCTGGATCTGAATCTAATAGAACCTCATATACAAAAGTACCAACAGAACCTCATATACTAGAGACATCGGCGTCGGAGGAGGACTGGAGGAGGTCAGCGTTGGTGTCGGCGTCGACTCTCAGCTGTTGGGGAGGAAGACCACGTCGAAGGTTGGGGACTGCGGGAGCAAGGGAGGACCGGAGCCCAGAGGTGTAGCGGGGGGCCAGGGAGCTGCGGGGGGACCGGAGGAGCAACTACCAGCCGGAGCTCGGAGGAGGACTGCTGGAGCAAGGGAGGACCGAGCCCAGAGGAGGATCGGGACTGTGGGAGTGCGAGACTGAGCGCCCAGAGTAGGTCGGCCATAATATATAAGGACATATTTTGCCTCCCGCGCACGCATTCAAAATTTTCAAATTCCCGCGCTGCGAATCACAAACGGTTTCATACAAAAACCGTTTGTGATGACAAATCACAGACGGTTCGTATCACGAACCGTCTGTGATAAGTAACTCATCACAGATGGTTCTTAATATGAACCGTCTGTGATCAGTACCACATCACAGACGGTTGGTATTAAGAGCCGTCTGTGATTTGGATTTTACTATGGCTTAGAATTTTCCTTACTCTCTGATTTTACCATGGCTTAGAATTTTTCTTACTCTCTAATTTTACCAGGGCTTAGAATTTTTCTTACTCTCTGATTTTATCATGGCTTAGAATTAGATTTTACCATGGCTTAGAATTTTCCTTACTCTCTGAAAATTTGAAGCCATGGTAAAATCAGAGATGATTTATCATGGCTTAGAATTTTCCATGCTCTCTGAAAATTTGAAGCCATGGTAAAATCATACTCTCTGAAAATTTGAAGCCATGGTAAAATCAGAGAGTAAGAAAAATTCTAAGCCATAGACGGTTGGTATCACGAACCGTCTGTGAAGTATCATAGACGGTTCGTTATACTAACCGTCTGTGATGAGGTGTCCTCATCACAGACGGCTCCTTCTTCCAACCGTCTGTGATACTTCACAGATGGTTGGAAGAAGGAGCCGTCTGTGATGAGGCACTATCACAGACGGTTCTTATTATGAACCGTCTGTGAAGTATCACAGACGGTTGGTAATAAGAACCGTATGTGATGAGACACTATCACAGACGGTTCCAAAGGGAACCGTCTGTATAAGTTCAACACAGACGGCTCTTTTGGAACCGTCTGTGGTGAGGTGTCTGGTATGACCTGTTTTGTAGTAGTGATATACCGGTATTGCTAGTGACACACCCGTCGGTGTTCACTTAAGCCCACATTTAACAAAATGCGGGGATCCAAGTCCCGTATGAAGAACGTTTCATACGGGTGTCCCGAAATACCCACATTACAATGGTGGAGCCCACATTGGAATGGTGGGTCTTACGTGCCCATACTGGAATTGATGGATCTCTTAAATCCACTCCTGTGGATGGAACATGAATAACAAATGCATGGTATGAAATATGTATATTGAAAAGACATGCTCTCTAATCATGGAGATAACACACATATGGAAGGAACATGAACTTAAACAATATCATGGATCTTAGAAAAACACAGTGTCAACATCAAGCATTCAACATATACTAATTATCAGAACATCAAGGTACTTGCCTTCCGCGATGCGACGCGTTAGGAGGCAATAGCGGTGCTCCTAAACCTGAAGCCTCTCTGCCTACAAAATATATATTCAAAGTAAGAACAACATATAACCTGTGACTTCCATTAACGTTCTACAATGCCTTCCCGACAACCCACAATTAACTAGTTAGTTCTAATCTAAAAATAGATGACATGATCATAGAACTGACTCTGGACAGCAGTACGGAATCACTCATAAATAACGGTCTGGGACTCGGAACGAGGTGAACCTAGATCCTAAGGGAACTTAACAAACATATCTATGAAAACCTAGTTGGGGAGATAACCCAAATCGGCCAAAGAAATGTGCTAACAAGCAGCTGAACATGAAAGACAGATTTTGTCCCGACGAAACGCACAGCAGTAAAGAAAATAACACAACTATTTATCTACAATTCCGATTAAGGCATTCCTTAACATTTTGGAACGTTTATGAAATTTTCTAAAATATTCTAGTTGGGTGGGAACCCTGAATTTGCCTCTAACATAAACATATTTCAAAAGGCAAATCAACAGATTAATCCCGTCAGAATTCTGGGCAGCAAGATTGAAACTATCATAACTTTTGATCCATATGTCGGAATTATGTGTTCTTGGCGGACATGGAAAGGTAAGATAACAAGCTACAATTCTCATAATAGGGAGGATTCCTGATTCAGACCTTAACAAAGCTCAATCTGCTACGCAAAGTAACTGCTGGGAATTAATCGATGTTCTGGATAGTGTTACATCAATGGCCGTATCTTTCAAAACATAACTCGGATTCAGGTGAACTTAGAGGCTATGGAAACCTGACGAAATAATCTACAACTCTCTAAGAGATCACAAGTCCTAATTCGGCATTGATCTAAACTAAAATCAAAGTCCAACAGAGAACAGCAATATGTTTCTAAATACAGCACTAACGACGAATCAATAAACGACATCTACCAAGAATGAATCTGAATCAACCAGTAGGGATGTGAGATGATACTCTAGGAGACGCGTGAGACGCTGATCCTTGCATGAATCACCAATGGACTACGGCCTCCCGGCTGATCTTCCTTGACTCGGCTAGCAGCACCAAAGGGGAAGGAAGGAGCGGCTGCCACCAATGGAGGAGGGAGGTCGGCTTGGGGCAGTAGGGAGGGCGCCACCACCAGGAGAACACAGCAGGGAGGCGGTGGTTTGGTGTAAAGGGAGCAGCCAAGGGAAAAAAAAGAGAGAAGGCTGCCTTGCCTAGGGTTTAGAGGGGTGGGGGCGCATGGGCTTTAGGCCCATGGCGCCTCCCCTCTTGGGCTGTTGACATGCCAAAAGGCCAATGCAACCTGGGCCGAAGGCCCATCACTTTAAACCCCCCTCCAAAACTAAAATTACACTAAAAAAACTTTTTCCTCGATTAAATTATCGCTAATCGGAACTCGGGGTATTACAGTATTGTCATGGGTGTGCGACCCCTTCTTCTCTGGCTACGGACAACCGCCGCCGCCTCGATTCTGGCCGCTACCGTCTTCCTCCGCCATCAAGACTTTGGGCGCCTCGTTCCTAGAGCTAAGGCGATCCCTAGGCGTGCCTTCCAAAGTCTTCTAGAAGCTCATAGCGTCTTCTCCACGGGAGCAGCTCCTTTGTCTCCGCCTCCAGTCGTCGCCAGCCCGCCGTCGTCCACCTCCGGTCTTCGCATCAATGCCAACGAGTTCATGAGGCTACTACAATCTTGTATGAGTTGATTCCAAGCCTGGAGTGTCATCACTTCGCCAGATCCCCTCCCTCGCCATGGGTGCTCACGCGTGGGAACACCGATGAGCTACCGACAGGATTAGTTTATAACTTTCATTAGAAAATTCATAACTAATTCAATTTTGCTCCAAAGGAAGCAAAACCAATTTTGATAGTTTTCATTTTAGTGTACTTTTAAGTGGAATAGTTTGCAAATATGCTTCTGTTCCAAAAAATATTGGTTAGTTAAAGGAATTGTTTGTACATTAGAAAATTGTTTAAACTCCAAAAATTCATAAGTATTTAATATTAACTCCAAATTGGGTGAAATTAATTTTGTTAATTCTAATTATTCCTGTACTTTAACTTGGAATAAGTTTGATTCTTGTTGCTGTTTCAGAAAATTTTGGTAATTAAATTATTTGTGCAATAATGCTTTGAACTTGTTAAACACTTAGTAAATCTAACTAAATTTCTCTTGGACTGAAATTTTCACCTAAAAATCTTTAGAAATCAAACACTACCTGTTGTGTGTGTTGTGAGATGTAGTTGAATTTTGATATTTTTGATGTTATTCATTCTTATTCGCTCTTTTGCTCGATCGATAGATTACGGCGAATCTGGTACTTACGAGAGTGATCCTCAGCAGCAAGAAGATTGTCTTCAGCAAGGCAAGCAGTCATTCCATTGATGCACATTGATCCTATTATTTACGCATGGTGATATTTTAATTACAACTGTATGTATGCATGCTATGTTGACAAGTTATTTTGCAGTTCGCGATAGTTTACCTGAATAGTTACTTGAACTGTAGGTAAATATCCATCCATTACCCCTGAGCCCAGGTTTATAATCGCTGTGATTCAGAGCACATTGGATGGGCTCTATTCACTTTATATTTAGTATGCGACTTGTCGTCGCTTAGCCATGCTTAGAACGGTAGTCTGGGGATCATCGCCTCGACGATGGTCATACAACATCACTTTAAATAATTGAGTCAAGGTACTCATGTATGGATTACATTGTGAAAAACTAAAAATTAAAAAGAAAAAGATTTATACTTGGGCACATGGTTGATGGTGTGGTTATTGGGTGTGTGATTGTGTGCCCGAGTCAATAAGGACAGAACATCTTGTTACACAGAACCAAGCATTATTGCGTGCAACCGCATGAGGGTCATATAGGTCCCCTCTTGACTTAGTACTCTGGGATGTGTTAATTTATGAATCGTCGGTGGTAGATGTAGGAGAAAAATGTTCTGTGTTGTTGGTGGGCACGTGAGGGGTGGGTTCCTATCTAGGTTCTCCACACCCAGGAGCATCGGTCCTTTTCTAAGGTCGATGTGTCCGACACAACGTGTGGGTCCTTAGTGGGAGCCCGTAATGGGCGGTTCACTAAGGGTTAACCCCCATACGTGCGACTGTTAATTAATTTATTCTATTGGAAAACGTCTCATAGGACTTAGCTCTGTCGGCTTACTTTCGGAAGTGTGCTTTATCCGGTGGCAAAAGGAGCGGTCTGACATGTGGGTAAAGTTGTACACCCCTGCAGGGTTTAAACTATTCGAATAGCCAATTCCTTGGTTATGGACATGCTTGGGAAGGTATTTCGAGAGTTAGACTATAACATTTTGATAAAACTTGAGATTGGATGGTACGAATGGGTAATTCATGCAATTGATGTGTTGGCTAGGATTAGTCACCTTTAGGATGTCAATTATGCTATTAATTGTTGTCTCACTGATATTTGATCAATTTAAAAATTGTTTTGATAAATTGCCTTCAAGCTATTCAACTATTGCAAATAAAATGCTGCTTTACGCTGAAATGAACTCTATAGCCATCTCCACTGAATCAAGCCTGCATGTAACTATGTATAGGTTAGTTAATCGTAAGTATTGCGAGTACAATTAGTGTACTCAACTGCATTGTCTATTTGCTGCAAAGGAGATTGACCCCTAAGGGGTTAACGAGTGTGAGACCGACTTCGCCTTTGACTTCCACGACTAGCTGGGCGCTTCCCGTTGGTTGCCTTGTGGGTAAGGAAAGTCGGTTGGCTTTTGTTACTGCCATCTTATCGCTTATGTTTTTCTGCTGCAAATTTAACCTTTTGTATGAAGTCTAGTGTATGTTGAATATGTGTAAATTATTAAAAACTCGGTAATGTAATATCTTGTGTATGAAGTTGATGCTTATTTTTGTACGGTGCATCTGTACTTCATTTCTGGGAAGTACAAATTAACCGACAGCGGGGAAATTTGATTTGTGATGCTAGGACCAATGGAAAGGTTAAGCATTACAAATTAAATCGCCCAACGACAGTCACAAAAGTTGGTATCAGAGCCATACTGACTGTAGAAACTCTTAGCTTGGTCGTCATTAGAATATTTGAAAAACTTAGTTTCTAAGTATGAAAATTTTGATGAAAACTTAAGTAGTTCCCAGATTTTATTCCTTACCTATCTTAGTTTCTCAATAGTATCTCGTTTGAGTT
The DNA here is from genome assembly GCA_036346255.1 of Ampelocalamus luodianensis. Lineage (NCBI taxonomy): Eukaryota > Viridiplantae > Streptophyta > Magnoliopsida > Poales > Poaceae > Ampelocalamus > Ampelocalamus luodianensis. Next base: position 32,727,776 of record CM070639.1, on the reverse strand, counting down.
TCGAAACAATTCCTCCCTTCTCTTCTCCTTTCAAAAAATTAGTTGGTTACCGTGTAAAATTCGGGGTGGAGAAGCAAGGAAGGTGTTAGTATAGAAGGTTAGTGTAAAAGTACCTCGAGCTAGATCTACCTTACCTTGCTATGCTATAAAAAATGGTTTTTGTGCTAGATTTTAAGTCTTCATACTTATATTTGCAGTTAATGTCTTGTTAAATAATTTGTATGTGCATATGGTAGGGTAATACCGCAATATTCCTTAGTAATTTGTTCCTTCAGCTGCTGTCTTTTGCATCTACTATTTGGGTGGTGTTGCTAACCCTATTTGTTGGAATAGGATGGTTGGATGGACCCACAGTGGGCAGGGTAAGCAAGATGGCCATGATGAGGAACTTCTGCCTCCACCCACCATGGCTTAGGTTCTTGCTCAGATCGAGTAGAACCAAATGGATCAAACGAGTATCCATGAGGCTATCACGCGAAACACTTCTGCTCTCTCAGGACCTTCTGGATCAGGAGGAGGTGGGCATCAGCCACGGGGAGGACTCTCAAAGTTCCTTCGCACTCAGCCACTGACTTTCTCCCGGTCCGAAGATCCACTTAACGCAGATGACTGGCTGCGTCTAGTTGAGAGGAAGCTTAGCATTGCTCAATGTCAGGATCATAAGAAGGCGCTCTTCGCCTCTCATCAGCTGTGGAGGGAGTAGCACTTTTTTGGTGGGAAAACTTCCTTGCCATGCAGCCCGCGGGCCAAGCCGTTACCTGGGAGGAGTTTCGTACTGCCTTCCTGTCGGGACCCCGGGTATGCAACCCCAGGACCCTCTGTGCATTCTGAACTAGTCCTAGATCAGTAGCTAGCTCGCACAGTTACAACCTTGGTGTAATCACAACCATACAACAAAATAACGATGAAGCGGACAAATTAATATTAATAGTAGCAAAAGACCTTATGGTCAAGTCTTACAGAGTTGCCATGCAGGGCTCAACACCAAAAGATAACTTGCAGCGGAATCAAAATATCTCGTGGCGGCCATTCGACATGCCCACAGGCAATCGAGTGGAGGACACGACCTAGTTCACAAAGTCTTCAAGATACTCCTCTTCATAATACTCTGAGTTCCCTGGTTCTTCTATGGGGATTAATCACACAGGGCGCAAGCCGTGAGTACTTTGAATGTACACAGCAAGTCATAGGGAAAATGTATGCAATTATCTTTCATGCGAGGCTAGACAAGGATAGCTTTATGTTTAATTTGCAGAAAGCAATATTGACAGTAAATACCATAAGTAGATTGAAAGCACAATTTAAAAGAATAATACATAAGTAATTCAGTTTTTTGAAACAACTAGAGATCATCTCAACCATTCCATCAAAACCATCATTCCCACCATTTTAAAGAAAAAAATCTACCCCTTGCGTGAAATCTCCGGGCATGTCCATAACCGAGGACACGGCTATTCAAATCGTTTTTACACTCTGCAGAGGTTGTACAACTTTACCCACAAGAGATAATTGACTTGTAATGTCCGTCTGACACACTGTCGAAGGTGTGCGACTAAGTCATTATCACAAGGCTTTTACAAAGCTATGTTTTGATTTGGTTCTGCTCGCTAAGGATTCGCTTCTAACGGGTTTTACTCCTGCCAGATTCATGCCCCCTCTTGCGCCGCTTATCAACCCAAACAGAATCAAATCAAAACATTGCTAATTAGTCGACCAGGTCTATCCCAGTCTAGACATGTGGTTGCACGGTATGACCCAGATCAATGGTTCAAGGTTAAGTCCTTAGTTGGATGCTCAGGCGAGACTAATCCACGTCCCAATGTGCGTTACGGCACCCACACTCACCACCGCCCACTCGCCCGAGTATAAAATATTTTTGGTTCAACCCAGCCAAAGACCACCCTAGCCTTGGCACATCTTTTAATAATTGTGGCCGCGCCACAATTCCGTAATTCCTTTAGTCATGTTTATTCATACGAGCGTGTGATCATGAGTCTCGGCGTACAACTATAGCATGGCTAAGCATATTAGGATACCCGTGTTGGTAATATATCAATGTCCAACTAAAATAAACCCTCCTAAGGTGTCCAAGGGTTCATGTCATTCAAGGATACATGTCCATAGCAATTTATCAAGGAGGCATACATCAATTAGGCCGTTATTTATTCCCGAAACCATTTAATATAAAACTAGCAATGCATGTTTATAACAAACAATATAGTTTTGTAAAATGGGTTCAATATGATCAAAGGTCTATGACTTGCCTTCGTTGAAGAGTTGAGGTGCTTCGGTCGTCGAGTCCGAGAAATCTTCTGAAACACCGGAATCTACACATGCGAAAAGAGCTAAATAAATAAAACAACTCCAAATAAATTCCAAATAAATACCAAATTAGCACCAACAGCAAGAGGAGGATTTTAGATGAATTTAGAAATTTGAATCACTCGAATCGGAGTTCGAACGAAGAAGTTACGGCCTCTGGAAGATTGAAAATCAAGAAAAAGGAATTTTCCTGATTTTTGGAATTGTTTTTCTAAAGGAAAACGGATTGATTGCGTCAGCTGACGTTAGCGGCGGGATTTAAATTTCCTGTCGAATTATTTTTCAACGAGAAATCCCAGAAAAATCCACGCGGGCGCTAACTGGGCTGTCGTGTCAGCAAAAGGCTGACGTGGCGTTGAGGTGGCACTGACTGGGCTAACACGTGGGCGGCCACGTCAGCATCGAGCCGGCAGTGCTCGGGGCCCAATGGTCGCCGGCAATTGGCTGGGCTCCGGTGGCTGACGAGGGCACCCAGAGGGAGAGGAGCTCACGGCGAAGCTGGTGCGCTAGGTCCCAGGGACGCGGCGGCACGGGAAGGTTGTCGGCGGCGAGGAAGAAGAGGCGACGGCGGTTGAAGGCGGAGGAGGAGCTCCGTTGGGTTTCCGAGGACAGGGAGACACGCACGAGGTAGGCGGCAGTCTTGTGATGCCGAAGCCGGGAACGATGAAGACGGAGGAGGCTCGACGGCGGCGCAAACGGCGGTGGCGAGCTTCAGTGGCCAGTGGGGAGAAGCTCAAATTGTGACCGGAGGAGTGCGAGAGAGGGCGAGGGAGAAGGGGGAAAAGAGAGAGGAGGGCGAGGAGCTCCTGGTGCTCGCCTTAAATAGGCGCAGGGAGGAGGCTAGGAGGAGGTTGAGCGAGGATGCCCTATGGCGGTGAGGGTCCGGTGCGGGCTCGCGCAACGTAGGGCGGCGATAGGGTGCGGGAGCACACGCGGGTGGCGGCAATGAGTGCGGTGGAGCACGCCGCACTCAATGTGCGTGCCAGGGTGACGACGACGGGAAAGACGCAGCCAGCGCAAAAAATGGGCACGTGCGCGGAGCGGATGTGGTGGTGGGGGTCCGGAGGAAGACAACGACGCAAAGACGAAGGGGATGACAAGGCGGGCCCACCAGTCAGCGAGAGCAATAGAGATGCGCGCGGGCGCGAGCGATGCGCGCCGTTGTATTTTGATCGGACGACTCAAAATGAGCGAGGCAATCGGAACTGCCAAACGTGCGACGCGATCTTGTCGGTTCGATCTTAATCGAACGGCTGGCAGCAAAGGGAGGCACGGGCGCGCGCGGAGGTTTGGGAGCCGTCCGATTTTGATCAGACGGTGCCCGAGGGAGGAAGGCACGGGCGCGCGTGGAGGTGGGCCGGAGCAGGCTGTGGGAGGGGGAGAGGGGAAATGGGCTGGAGGAGATTTGGCCCAAAGACAAGAAAGAGATTTTAAATGGATTTCTGATTAATGAAATCCCCAAAAAGCAAAAAGACTTTTAGACATTAGCTAATAAAGTCTAAAAATTCTAAGAAAATTCACAGAAGTCCCTTGAATTATTTAGTTTTTACTATACTTTTAACTATACTTAATAAAAAATACTTTTAACTATACTTTAGTTTTTTTAATTTTGCATACAAAATAGATTTAAACTTTTCAAACAAAAGGAAAAACCAAATTAAAATCCAGAAAATGCAAGAAAAGACTTAAAATCCAAATAAAATCCTGAAAACTCAAATAAACTAACTTTTAATTTAATTAAATTTGGATTAATTCAATTTAAATGGTTTTTGATTTTCTAAATTTTAATGTAAGGTTTTGCAACTTAATTAAACCAAATGGTTACTTTTGAATTTTTTTAAAAAAATTCAGAAACTCTGCAAATTTGGGATGTTACACTTTCGACAGTTCACGTCCCCGCCGGCTTAATGTAGCTGAAGAAGAAGGAGTTTCTGGAGCTCGAGCAAGGGCATAAATCAGTGACGGAGTATTTACATGAGTTCAACCATTTGGCTCAGTATGGTCCAGAAGATGTGCCTACCGATACCGCTAAGTAGGAAAAGTTCATGGATGGCTTGTCCGAGGAACTACAGGACAAGCTGTAACATCCCAAGGTTATGTTACCAAAATAAAGTTAATAAAGTGTAATTGCTTTTCTGAAATTTAAAAGAGTTTAATTGCTTTTCTTGAATTTCTTAAATTTTAAAAGTCAAAAGCAAAATTTATTTGCGTTTTCTAAAGTTTTATTGGATTTAAATTTAAAAAGGAAAATTTAATTAATTTCTAAATTTTTTTGGAATTTTAAAAGAATTTTCCTAAATATTTTCAAAGAAAATTTAATTTATTTGCAAAACTAAAAGCCAACTTTAAGTTGGAAATAATTTTATAAAGTCTGAAATAAATAAGGGAATTTATGTGAATTTTTCCATAAATTTTGGATTTAATTTGCTATGTTCTAAAGCTATTTTGACTTATCAGAATTAATTTAATTGCTAAATCAATTGAAAATCCGGAGATGGCTTTTGGGCCAAAAACCTGGCTCAGCCCACATCCTTGTAATAGCCCAATTTTCAAATTTCAGTAGAAATTAAAATTTATGTATTTTTTTGGAATTTTAAAAGTTTTTTATAAATATTTTAAAGTCAAAACAAATTTATTTGCAAAATTAAAAGCCAACATTAAGATGGAAATAATTTTATTAAGTCCAAAATAAATAAGAAAATTTCTGTGAATTTTTTCATAATTTTTGGAATTAAATTGCTATTTTCTAAAGCTTATTTGAATTATCAGAATTAAATCATATAGAAAACCAAAAGAAATCCTCAAAATGGTTTTGGGCCGAAACCCAAACCTCGGTCCAAACTCACCCCCGCACGTGTGGCCCAACCAGCCCGCCCAAGCCTTCCTCCCCCTCATCAAATTCCGGTCGTCGGATTAGAATCCAACTACCGTCGCATCTCTCTCTCTCTCTCTCTCTCTCTCTCTCTCTCTCTCTCTCTCTTTCACCATTCACAACCTCGGCCCTTGGATCAGAATCCAACGGCTAAGAATTCGTCCACGTTCTCTTCCCCTCATCAAAATCCAACCGTTGGATCTAAATCCAAAGGCCCGCATGCGCCCCTCTTCCTCTCACTCTACCCCACTCCATCACGACCATTGGATCAGAATCCAACGGGCCGCAACTTGTCGTCCCCGCACCCTTCTTCTCCGTGCGGACACGCCCAAGAACGCCGCCATTGCTGTCCGTGCGCGAGCTCATCAAACGGCCTTCTCCAACTTCCCTGACATTCCCGGATCGTGCGCGTGAGATTCGCCTCGTCGCCGCACACAATCCGCACGACCCCCACCTCTATCGGGACCCAAAATTACAATTATGGACCCTCTATGTATACTGCACTAGTCCAGGATCACGCTAGTGCACACAGTGGCAACATCGATGAAATATCATTTCCATATACAAAGATGACTAATAAATAGGCAAATAACAATAAATATCAGAGTAAAGACCTTAAGGTCAAAGCTTACAATTAATGCCTCAGAAGGCGAATAGCTCAAGAAGCTGCAGCGGAACGAAACAGAATAACTTCAGTGAATCCCATCCATATGCCCACAGACAATCGGCTGGGGTGCGCGACCTAGTTCTTCTCGATTCTTGAAGTAGACCTTGTTGACCGACGATTCCTTCACTCTGTAGGTTTGGGCGCAAGTTTTACAACAAGCGTGAGTACACAACCGTACTCGCAAGTCATACCACAGAATGCAATGTATAGATGCAGGCTTATTCCAAAGGAAATGACTTCTGTGGTTATTTTGCAGAAATGCAACATTTGCAATTGAATACAAATAATAGATTGAAAGCATAATTCAAAACAAATAGACAATATTAATTTAACAGTTGTTTTCACAAAGACACACAACCTAATCAAATTCTTTCACACACCATATGACTTAAATCACACAAATTGTCCCTTCCCAATAGTTTTATGAAAATCTACCCTCGTGTGAAATCCCGAGCATGTCCATGATCATGACGCGCTATTCGAATAGATTGTTTGACACTCTACGAGAGGTTGTACACTTTACCCACACGATATAACCAAAGGTGGCCGCCGATCATAACAAAACGGTTCAGAAACTTCATCTCAACATTGACATTCTTATTCACATAGTACCCATATCACATAGCCTAACCTATCCACCTAAACATCAATGCCGAGAATCCATAACTTACTAAGTTAGGCCCGTTTTATCAGACATGTGGTCGTACAGTAAGGCTCAGTTCAATGGCGCACAAAGTTAAGTTCTTAATTGACCAAGACAAGACTTCCATTTTCTAACTAAGTCACAAAGATTATCATTCCCAACACATGCCATCACGAAGTAATAACACATAGCACACAGTTTTACACAAAGTTCCATAGTCACTTAGTCACATTTAATAATTGCAACTTTCATGAGATGTGAGACTCGTAGCATGGCTAAGCAATCTACTCGTACTAACCAACCCATGTTGGTAATACCATAGCACCAACTAAATATGAACCAATCTAGGGTGACAAAAGATTATGACATACAATAGACAAAGTGGATATAACAAATTGGATTAATAGCTAAACCCAAAAGCATTTAAATAATTACTTAAAGTAAATGCAATAATTTAAATCAAAGTAATTTTAAAAACTGGGATTCAATATGATCAAAGGTATAACTTGCCTTGCTATAGCAATGATGATCTTATTTTATCTTCAATCTTCTACTTGCTTGATCTTCAGCTCCTTCGGATGATTCCGGGACTTCGGCGTCTAACGAGAAAGAAAGCGCAAAACAAACTAAATTCAAAAGACAAATAAAATAAACTCCAAATTGAAATTAAATGGTACTGGAAGGTAGATATTGAATTTAGATGAATTTAGAAACTTGAATGAGTTCAATCGGAATTCGGATGAAGAAGATATGGCTCTCGGAAGATTGGAATTCACATGAAATGATGAAAAAGCTGTACAGAATATTCTCAGAATATTCTATTCCGAAAATATTTAGAAAAAGAATAAGTGTATGATAGGTGGGGCCGACTGGTATTTATGGATTTCTAGAATTAAAATAATTCCAGAAATAAGGTAGAGAAGTGACAATTGGGACCAATAAGATAAAAGGATTTTCAAGAATTAAATTAATTCTCGAAAATAGAATTAGGGGTTGACGTGTGGGCCACTGATCTACGGACTGGGTCCACGGAGATATGCTAGTCCACGGTGGACCAAGCTCATGAACAAGGGTTGACTGACATGCGGGACCTGCATGTAAGTGAGAGAAAATATTAGAGTTTTAATTAGGAAGATGACATGTGGGGTCTACATGGAAGATTAATATATATATATACATATATATATACATGTATATATATATATATATATGGATGGCAAAGGGTCCACATGGAAGTGAGAGAGATATAGGTAGTATGGCTTGAATTGTTTGGATGACAAGTGGGACCGAATAGGAGAAGGAAAAGGTGTTGACCATGTTGACCAAGTCAACAGAATAAAAGAACAGAGCAGAACAACAATTCACGTACTGGAAAATAGAATGAATAGTGAACAGAGGGCATGGCCGGTTCTTGCTCATGGCGGTGACGACGAACGGAGGCGAACCAACGTTGGCGAATGGGCAAAACGGAAAGGAAACGACGAGCCGGAGATGATGACGCGGTCCGGACGTCGAGATTTTGCTCTATGCGACGGCAGCGACGCGAAGAACGCCGACGACGGCGGCCTCACGGGCGCGTAACACTTTCGGTGATGCTCTGCGAAAGGGAGGTAAGCACGGCGTAGAACGCGCGACGCGAACTCAACGGTGGTGGAGTTGAAGGCGGGGATCAACGGTTGCGAGTAATTGACCGGAGAAGGACAACGAACAGGAGGCGAGAGAACGTCAAATTCTTAGCGCACGGTGGATGAAACTTGAATCTACAAGAGGGGAAAAATAGGTATTGACGAGGGGCACAAGATGACGCGATCGGATTTTGGAAAAACTCACCGAGGAAGCGAGGAACGCGATGAACACGTTTCGGCTTTAGGGCTTGACATGGCCGATGGTGCTCGGTGATCTTCGCGAAGAGGAAGGAACCATGACGTAGAACGCGACGATGCGGCCAACGCCGCAGACGGTTCGGCCGGGGCGTCGGATGAAGCCGCAGTCACGGAGAAGAACTTTGGTTGAAGCTCGGTTTTCTGGAGATTGCGACGAAAATAGATTGGTTTGGGGGAAACCAATTCAGGGGATTGGAAGAGGAGATCAATACGGACGCGTGGGCGCAAACGGCTCGCTTTTATATGCACCGTGGAGGAAGATACGGAAATTTGAAATTTTGAGTTCGTCTCGTGCACGTACGGGACTCGTTCGCTCGTTCTGGAAGATGAACAGTACCTCGCGCATTACTGTAGCATCAGCAGGAGAGAGAAAATCTGGATTTTTGGAATTAAAAGAAATACTAAAAATCAAGGAGGTCAAATAAATAGCAAACAAATCCGGAAAAATCTCAGAAAATACCCAAAAATTCCTTGAAGGACAAGGAAGCCAAATAACACAAATTTTTATTTAATTAACGTTTATATTAGTCAAATTAAATATTTTTAATTTAGGAAAATTCTAATTAAGCTTTATTGATTCAAATAAAATTGGGAAAATTTTCCAGGGACCTAAACTACTCAAAAAGATTTTTGAAAAGCCAAATTTTGGGACGTTACAACCTCCCTGTCCCTTCTTCTCCGCGTACGTGCGCACGAGCGCCGCAACTGCCGCCGGACGCCCCCATGACGCCCCGCCGCTCCCGGCCTCCCCTCGCCCTATAAAATGGAGCCTCGCGATCCCCTCCTCCTCCTCAACCCATTCCCCTCACTCACCCCTCCTCAAACGCCCCCGTTCGCTGGAATTTTGGAGTTGAAGCTCGGAGCCCAAAGGAGCTTCAACTGCGGAGTTCGCCGTCGTCAAGCCTTCGCCGCCCCCGCCGTCCACACCTTCGTCATCTTTGGGACGCCGCGAAGCTCATGCGCTCATCCACTTCGCCGGAGGACCCCCGCAACATCTTCTTCCCCGTCAACCGACCTACTCCGCCGCCTCTGCCGTCGCCGCCGACGAACCCTTCATGCCCTAGCCCCACCGAGGTGAGCCTTAGACTCCTTGCGATCTTCCTTACCTGTTGGTGTGCTCGCCGCCGTGCCGCCAAACGCCGGTGACCCTAGGGCCGAGAGCGCCGTCGCCTCGCACCAACGTGGCGTTGCCACCTCAGCGCCACATAGGCGCCACGTTAACCCAGTGCTCACGTGGCTGCCCACGTGCACGCCTGCATGGCGCCACATCACCCGCGCCAGCGCGCCCACACACACGTGCACTGTTCCGGTGAGCCCAGTCCACCGTGGTCCTTTGACCGCCCGTGGACTTGGTCTTTGACCAAGGGCCCCACATGTCAGTGACTCCGGGATTTTCCTTTAGAAAAAGAATTCGGTCAAAAATTCAATTTTCTGTGTGCTGACGTCATCCTTGTGTAATAAGTTGATTTTCCTTTAGAAAAATAAATCAGGAAAATCTAATAAATTCAGAATTTAGGTTTTAAATAGTTTTAAACTTCAAAAATTCATACATTTTGTATCTGAACTCCAAATTGGGTGATTTAAGTTACAAAATTTGTATAAAATTATAATCTAGCTAACTAATCCAAAATATTTCAATTTGGTGTTAATTTGAGCTATCTTTTTGAATTTATTTGAATTTGGATTGAATTTATCTTATTTTCGCGTTTAGACTTCGACGACTCCGGAGAGTTTGACCATCCCGAGGACCTAGATTTTCAGGATGTCAACGAAGACAAGTTATACCATTGATCATATTGCTCCCAGTAATTTAAATTTATTTTCAGTTTTTAAATTATTTAATGCATGCATATGTTTATATAAATATTTGAATGCCCTGTTTTATACATAGTTATTCCAATATTCATTGTATGGCTAATTTGAGTATTGTACACGAATGCCTTGACACCATTAGACAAAATGCTACTAAAACTAGTCATATGCTTAGTAATGCTTAGAACACACTTATGAATTTGGGAAGGTTTAGCCAAATCTTTTATAAACTTGATTTAAATTTGACACTGTGGTATTGTTTTACCACGGAAGGTTTATAAAGAGGGTTTTACTCTAAACAAAAACAAAAATGGGTTTGGACTTGGGCGAATTGGTTGAATGGTGGGAGCAGGTTTATGCACGAGAATAAATCTGGTTAAGATTATGGCCCAGGGTTTGTAGGAAAGACGCCCACGTCAATTGAGGACCGGTCTTTGAGCCGCTTTTTGCTATGCCTTACCGTACCACCACACGTCCTGTATGGGCAGGATTTGCTAATTAATTTGTAAGGTTTTAGTGTATTTGTGCCATGTTGAATGTGTGGGTGTCGGTTAGACTTCTATTCCCACTTGGCGCAAGAGGGGCCTTTCGGAGGACGGTTAGTCCAAAGGGGTGAAACTTTAGCGGGCATAAGTACACTAGGACAGAACATTGTAAAGGCCTCATGATAATTGCTCAGTTACACGCCTACGGGAGCGTGTATTGGCTGACATAATGAGCATGTCATCTCGTGTGGGTAAAGCTGTATAGACTCTGCAGAGTAGAAAACTATTCGAATAGCCGCGTCCGATTGAAGTTAGATTTATTTTTGGTTTTCAAAAAATGTTTTATCAAATGTTTGAGGATGGTTAATCCTTACGGAAAATTTGGGCGGTCAGCCATGTGATAGGAGGGTATCCTTCACCTGTTCATTTGGAGGTTATTCATACTATAAAGATGTCAGTTTCAAACTTGATTTTAGATATAGTATAAAATTTGCCTTGGAAATTACTATGAGTATTTAACTTGAAAATGTTGTTTATGCAAAATAACCCCTGCCTTATTCACTTGTTTACCTTATGCATGCATTTTCATTCCATATTGGGTATAGCTTGTGAGCACGGAAGTTGTGCTCACTCTTGCTGAATAACTCTTATTCAGGAGAAGACTTTTTCCCCAATGGTGAGGACCAGGACGATTAGGCCTTCGACTCCAGACGATTGCCTGTGGCAAATCGTGTGGCTCACTTATATTATTATGCTTCCGCAATGTTATTTGTTATTTGATATTTGTTGTTCAGACTCAGCTGTATTAAACATTTGATTACTTAATGTTATTTACGTTTTCGTGATATGATTGTGATATCAACTTTGTGAGACTGTGTACACTGGAATTCCCGGACCGGTGTATGAACACAGAGAATTCGGCATCCTTCGTTCCCAGGTTCGACAATCCTTCCCTCTCGCGCACGGCCCGCTCGGCCCAAACCCCATGCGCGTTCGCGTGTTTACACTCCAAACCTTTTCGACCGTTGGATCAAAATTTCATGGCCGATCTTGGTGACATCCCCAGAGGTCCGAACGTTCCTGTCGAAGTGGACCGTTCGATCTAAATCGAATGGCCCGGATCCACTCACCCCTTTTTCGCTCGCCCACGCATGTGTCACCGCTGTCGCTGACAGTGGGCCCCACCGCACCTTCTTCCTCCCCGCCCTTCTTCCTCCACGGCCAAGCCACACCTCCGCCATTTTTGGCCGCAGGGAGCTTCGTCAACCGCCCGCACCAACCGCTCCCATGAGCCACACGGGTGTGCGCACGACTCGGCGCCCCCAACCACCTCCACCCCCACATTCTCCCCCTCTCTCCATGCCCGGTTCGCCCGCACGCCCAACCGCTGCCGCCGCCACAGCCGCGCACGATCTCCACCTCCCGGCCTCCCCTCGCCCTAAAAAGGGAGCACGCTGAGCCCACGTTCCTCCTCATTCCAACCCCACCACTCACCCCTCCTCCCTCGCTCTCACCTCGCCGGATTTTGGAGTTTTGCTCGTCGCCGGCCGCAAACGCTCCGCCGCCTTTAGCATCGCCACCGTCGATGCTCTCACCTCGCCACCGCCACCATTGACATCGCCGTCCCAAGGGGCACCCCGAGCGCCCTCCCCACCGCAACCCCGAACGCGCCGCCGCTCTACACCTCGCCGCCGGCCTCCGCTATGTCTTTAGGTGACTAAAACGAGCGCCCTCAACTCCCCACACTCTCCTCTCCCTCTTGCTACCCTCGCCGGCCACTGCCGCGCCGCCAAACGCCGACGAGCCACGGGCCGGAGCGCCGCCGGCTCTGTGCCTACGTGGCACGCTGACGTGGCTGCCACATGGGTGCCACATCATCATACTCACATGCGTGGCTATGAGATGGACGCCCAGTCAGTGCCTACGCGGTGCCACTTCATCACACACAACGCCCACACCACCCACACGTTTACTATTCTGTACACTGGGTTCACCGTGGACGTTTGACCAGCTCGTGGACTTGGTCTTTGACCAAGGGGCCCACCTGTCATAGACTCCAAGGTTTTTCGATTGAAAATAATTCAGTCGGGAAAATAAAATTCCTGAGGGCTAACATCATACATGTGCAATAATTTGACTTTCCTTCAGAAAAATAAATCAGGAAAATCTATTATTTTCATATTTAAGATTATTAATAGATTTAAACTTCTGAAATTCATATCTTTTGTATCCGAACTCCGATTTGGGTGATTCAAGTTGTAAAATTTGTATAAAATTGTAATCTAGATAACTAAATCAAAATATTTCAATTTGGAGTTAATTTGAGCTGCCCTTTGGAATTTATTTGAATTTGAATTGAATTCGTCGTATTTTCCCTTATATACTTCGACGATTCCGGAGAGTTCGATCCTTCCGAAGACTTAGAATTTCAGGACTTCAAGGGAGGCAAGTTACATCTTTGATCATGTTGATCCCAATATTTTAAATTATTTAAATTCTATTTTAAATTATTATTGCATGCTTATTTCTATTCAATGTAATTTAAATACCTGTTTTAAATCATAGTTATGCCTAAAATCCTTTGTACTGCCAATTTTGGACATTGATTCAAACATACCTTGACACCTTATATGAAAATCTAGTTTATGCAATAGTATGAACTAGAACATTTTGGAAAAATTATGCTTAGCCATGCATAGATCAAATGGTGTTTAACTTGTATCCATAGCATTGGTGTGCCATGGAAGTTTGTCAATGACTTTGAAAAATAAAATAAAAGGTTGGTTTAGACTTGGGCGAAATGGATGTTTGGTGGGTGCAGGTTTATGCACGGACTCAAGTGGGTAGGTTGAGGCCCTAGGTTTTGTTGGTTGTCGCCCAGGACAGTTAAGGACCGGTCTTCGAGCCGCATCTTGCTAAGCCACATTGTACTACAAATGTCTTGTATGGGCATGACTTGGATGATTAATTTACAAAGTTCCATCATAGTCGTTCCTATTGATGCAATGGGTAGTCTTTCATGACCTTTGTTAGTCCCACCTGGTGCAAGAGGGGGCCTGAACCCTGCGAACGGGTAGTCCAAAGGGGGTGAAACCTTAGCAAGGGAGGACTGTGGTGGAATGGCGCATTGTAAAAGCCTTGTGATAACCTTTTAGTCGCACACCTTCGGAAGTGTGTGAGCAGACAGTATAAATTAGTTATCTCTTGTGGGTAAAGCTGTACAACCTCTGCAGAGTGTTAATCTATTCGAATAGTCGTGTCTACGGTCATGGACATGCTTGGCAAAGCCACTCAAAGTTAGACTTTGGTTTTGGATTTCAAAAATATTTTGTAAAACAGTTTATGGCATGGATGGGTGTCCATGAGAAAAGTTATGGGTTGAAGCCCCGGGTTGGTGCCCGTGTTTAAGTTAGTGTTTGGTTGGTGCCTAAACTAGCTATATTATTTCAGTTAAAACTCAATTTTAGATATTATAAAACTTGAGCTTTTGAACTTAGCAATGTATTTAATGTCAAATGTTATTTTTGCATAAATAACCCTATAAGTCTTCCTTTGTTACATCTATATATGCATGTCATTCTGTTATTTGATGGGTGTAACTTGCGAGCACGGTAGCAGTGCTCATACTTGCTTTATGCAAATAAATTTCAGAGGAGAAAGACTTCGCTACAGGTGTGGATCGTGACGACTAGGCCGCTACCCCAATCGATTGCCTGTGGCAGATCAGCTGGACTCCACTACTTCTTCATCGTCTTCCGCTGTGTTTATTTAATCTTGCCCTGTAAGACTATCTTGTAATCAACTCTGTTTATTAATAATGTTTTGCGTTTATGGTTGTGTTATCACATTTGTTTACTGTGTGAGCTAGTCACTGATCATGGGACTAGTTCAGAAATGCACAGAGGATTCAGGGGTGTTACTCCCGGGTCTGACAAAGTGGTATCAGAGCCATATCGACTATAGGTCGTGACCTAGTTAGAATGGCTGATAGTTGAAAATTTTCAAAACTTATTTTACACAACAAGAAAAATAAATTGTTCACTCCTCATCTGGGTCATCTATCTATCTTTGGCCTTCTCATCTCAATTCTTTCTTACCTAATTCTCTCCTCATAATTTTATAATGTTAAATGGATCCTCTTTCCCTAGAAATTTCCTATAGATGGTCAATACGTTCTGTACCATTATGTGCAAGACCTCAAGACATGAAGCTATCGAGAATGCATCAAGTCATCGCTACCAATCAAGGACAACCGGCAAGGCTCATCAAAGACCGTAAGCAGAAGTTGCGATATCAGCCCAACCATATAGCTCAAGTTTGCCTAGGCTCATTCTGCGTATTGAGTCGCTTCACCTAATTAAAAAGTCTCGTAGAACGTTAAGTTTTTCTCTGAAAAGCTTTTTCTCTTGTTTGGGTGTTATCTTACCCCATCCCCTTAGTTCTTCTTCTTTGTCTCTTCACTAGCCTTTGTCTCCTTCCCTGACCCTCTGGAGTAACCAGCAGATGGTGAACACTCGTCGCTCTGAAAGTGGAACCAACACCAACGATGATGGAAGTGCCCCAATTCCACCACCACCAATCACCAATGGATCAGAATGGCAACAGATGATGGCTAATCAGAACCGTCTGATCGAACTGCTCTCTCAGTCCATTAATAACAATCAAGCCCGACAAGCTACAGCTTCCCAAGCTCCAACTCCAACTCCACCACCTCAAAGGACCAGTATGTCGGAATTTATGAGGATGCGACCACTAACTTTTTCAAGCAGTACTGAGCCCATGGATGCAGATGATTGGCTCTAGGCGATTAGTAAGAAGTTGGACATCGCTCAGTGCACCGATCGTAAAAGGGTGTTGTTCGCTTCGCACAAGCTCATGGGGCCAGCTTCAGAATGGTGGGACAACTACAGTCTGGCTAACGATGAGGATCGGTCCATCACTTGGGCTGAGTTTGTGCGAGCCTTCCGGCGTGCGCACATTCCTGCGGGCATGATGACCCTCAAGAAGAAGGAATTTCATTCGCTACGCCAAGGCAACCGCTCTGTGAATGAGTACCTGCACAAGTTCAATCAACTAGCACGGTATGCACCTGAAGATGTTGCAAAGGATGAAGACAAGCAGGAAAGATTCCTAGAGAGACTCAATGATGATTTGTCCGTACAGTTGATTTTCCAGAATTATACTGACTTCTAGCAACTAGTTGACAGGGCGATTCGTCAAGAAGGCAAACACCGAGAGATGGAGAATCGCAAGAGAAGAATGGTTGTACAGAAGTTCAACTCTGGAAGTTTTCCTAGAGCAAGAGGGACTTCATCGTATCAAGTCAAATTCCAGCCAACAGCAGACAACCTAGTCAACATGGAGTCCTCTAACACATCTGATAGTGACCAAGCACAGAAGGGCCCATCCTATGTTGTAGGAATCATGTGCTTTCAATTGCCACGAGGTTGGGCATTTCGCTAGTAAATGTCCAAAGAAGCAGCAGGCAACGAATCCAGCCAACTCTGAAGTCAACATCATGCAAGCAAACAAGAAGCCACAGAATTCTGGGAAAGGATGTATGTACAATGTCACAGCTCAGGCTCTGTCAGATGAGGAGCCAAATGTGGACGATGACAACTCCAGTTGAAGAACTAGCATTTCCCAGCTTTCTTTCTAGCCTCTCCGAATCTCAGGGACAAGATTCCTTTTAAGGGGGGTAGTTTGTAACATCCCAAGGTTATGTTACCAAAATAAAGTTCATAAAGTTATTATTTTGTTGGAATTTCTAAAAAAATTAAAAGAGTTTAATTGCTTTTCTTAAATTTTAAAAGTCAAAAGAAAAATTTATTTGGGTTTTCTAAAGTTTTATTGGATTTAAAGTTGAAAAGGAAAATTTTAATTAATTTCTAAAATTTTCTAGAATTTTAAAAGCTTTTTCCTAAATATTTTAAAAGAAAAAAATAATTTATTTGCAAAATTAAAAGCCAACTTTAAGTTGGAAATAATTTTATAAAGTCCGAAATAAATAAGGGAATTTCTGTGAATTTTTCCATAATTTTTGGATTTAATTTGCTATGTTCTAAAGCTATTTTGATTTATTAGAATTAATTTTATTGCTAAATCAATTGAAAATCCTGAGATGGCTTTTGGGCCAAAACCCTGGCTCAGCCCACATCCTTTCCTCTCGCGCACGGCCCGCTCGGCCCAAACCCCATGCGCGTTCGCGTGTTTACACTCCAAACCTTTTCGACCGTTGGATCAAAATTTGACGGTCGATCTTCGTGACATCCCCGGAGGTCTGAATGTTCCTGTCGAAGTGGACCATTCGATTTAGCCCGGATCCACTCACCCCTTTTTCGCTCGCTCGCGCACGCGTCACCGCTGTCACTGATAGTGGGCCCCACTGCACCTTCTTCCTCCCCGCCCTTCTTCCTCGCACGGCCAAGCCATGCCTCCGCCATTTTTGGCCGCAGGGAGCTCCGTCTATTGATGATAAGCAATCATACAAGGATAAGCAATTTAATTCTAGGCATGTAAATTACACAAAGTAAATTGCAATAGAGTAAAACACAAGAATGTAAACCACAATGACACAACGATGTTTTACCGTGGTGTTCGGAGACTTGCCGGTCTCCCCTAATCCACATTGAGGTAAGCCCAACCGCATTGGACCGACTCCACAACTTGAGCCAACACCTCCGAGGTAAGTCCAGCCACTTGGACCGGATCCAAACCGAACCAACACCTCAATCCACTCGGGGTTGCTCTTCCTCCACTCTGGAGATGGCGAGCACCAAACCACTCACAACACGTCGGGCCTTCTCACAAGCTTCTTGAGAATATCACCGGACCAGGACGCCTCCACGCCGTCTAGGTGTCGGCAAACACCAAGAGTAATAAGTTGAAGCCTCTCGCTTGACTCTCACCAAGTGCAACACATGCACAATTGGATACTCAATCCAATTCTAATTGCAACACATGCAACTAGACCCTCTACCTTTACTCACAAGGTGCAACACATGCACAATTGAGAGAAGAAGCTCACACTAGCTCAACAGAATGAAATGGGATGCCAAGAGTTGCCCTCCAACCGGCCAAGGTGAGTATTTATAGCCCACACACAAAAACTAGCCGTTGGAGGAGAATTTGATGAAAATCAGGGAAACCCGATCAGTCCGCAGGCACAGGGCCGGTCAGTCCGGGCTACAATGCAACGGCTATAAAAATAGCCGTTACACACAATTCCCGATCAGTTCGCCCTCACAGGGTCCGGTCTGACCGGACCCCCGGTTAGTCCGGGCCTTCCTGGAGGAAGAAAACCGAAAAACACGCCCTCTAAAAAAAGCTGACCGGCCTTATAAGGGCGGTCAGTCCGCAAGCATATGGGCGGTCAGTCCGGGCTATCAACTGCGATCAGTCCGCACTTGGATTTCAGCAGAGGCGACACTCGGAAAAACGGTCATAACTTTTGACTCCAATATCGGAATTGAGTGATCTTGGACTCTATTGAAAGCTTATTCAGAGGGCTACACAACCCACCTATTTGATTTGATCTCAAACACATTTTATCAAATCAAAAAGCATAACTCCAAAGAGTCACTATCATAGTCTAAGTCCAAATAATTAGCAACAAGCAATCTTAGACCGTGTCAAGGGAAAATACATGAATCCCAACAATTTGAAAAACACATTTGCAAACTTAGATCATGCCACAAGGAGTAGGTACATGGACTTCAACCATTTGCAAAACACATTTGCAAAGTATAGTCACATGCTACAAGGATTAGATGCATGAGCCTCAACTATTTGCAAAACACATTCGCAAATAATAGCATCATGCCACGGTGAACTAGAGCAAGCAAGATTGAGATATCAACACATGATGAGACTCAAGCTACTAGACAAGACCCCTCTTAATAGTACGGCAACCTATACTAGCAATCCGGTCTTGCAACCAAACACCAAGACCAGTAAAAGACTAGGAACACATCCTTAGCCCTAGCTAGTCATACCTTTGCCTTGAGCATTTTCTTGAAGCTTGATGAAGCACATCTTTACTTCAAGTCCGGGTCCTTGACTCGATGATCATCAACACATGATGATTTCCTTTATTTCGGGATCTTGGCTTGATGCTCATCAACACATGATGATATCCTTCATCCCGAGTCTTGATATGCATCAACACATGATGCATTCTTCACTTGATGTCTATCAACACATGATGGGTCTTCTTTTAACTCGATGATCAACTCATGATCATCTCCTCTTCTTGAACATCATCAACACATGATAACTTCATTTTCTTGAACCTTGACTTGATGACCATCAACTCATGATGCCATCCAAAGTCTTCATCGTCATGGAACATAACCTATTTATCCAACTCATGGAAAATGTTAGTACCACAATGTGATTGTCATTAATTACCACAACATACCATTAACTCATAATGGTGGGTCAAGATACTTCAATCTTTCCCTCTTTGGTAATTGATGACAACCATCACAATAACAAATAATTGAATAAAGATAAACATGAGTATATAGGAACTACACAAGTTATATATACTTAACATGAGTGTATACAAACTACACAAGTTGTATATACTCAAGGGATATGTGAGCATATATGAACTACACAAGTCTTATATACTCATATGAATATATTAACTACACAAGTTAAATATATTCAAGGATATGTTTCAAAGTAAAGATCCTTAATATATGTGAAAAAGGAAATATGGATCAATACTAATGAAACCACAAAACATAGAGTGAACTTCCCCTAAATGTGTGCATACACAAATGTGTAATAAGAACATATGCACATATTCAAGTTAGACTTTTGGTGGACTTCATCCTATATTTTGGATTCGAGGAATGCAAAAATATATATAAATATGAAGTAGAATGCATACCTTTTGTGTTTTTCACCTTTATATCCAAACGAGACTAAACAATAGGTAATCAATAGAAGTGTTAGTCTCACAAATAGATTTGTCATTATGAATGCATACCTGTTTGGATTTTTCCTTTTATATCCAAGTTGAGACTAATCATAGTATAACAATAAGAGTGTTAGTCTCATAAATAGATTTGTTATTAATCACCAAAATACTCTATTAACACATAATGGTGGGTTTAGATCCTTCAATCTCTCCCTTTTTGGTGGTTGATGACAAATCCATCATCAATAGCAACATTTGGATATAAATCATCATAAGATAATAATTTAAGCTATTGAACTATATCTATGCATGCCATTAACCAATATAATACCTATACACATAATGAATTCTTAAGCATACAAATGAGATATGCATGAAAATTCATCCAAATGTAGCTCACACAAATTTTCCCCCTTTTGGCATTAAACACCAAAAATCCAAAAGAAAGCTAAGCCAACAGGGAGTCTTTGCAAATCAAGAGCTTGGCAATGAATTCATCTTAACATGGTCACAAAGAGTATGAAATAGATACATATGACCAATATGGGGTTTGGTTTCAAGAAAATTGAAGGAAACTATAAGAAGTCACAAACTCCCCCTATATGGCCGAAAAGAGCAAAACAACTTGATATAAGGCCATATTTTGAGTTAACCAAGGAAATAATATTTGTATCATATTCACATAAGCTTACTCTTGAAATCTTCTCAAGAAACATTTCTCATGAAGATACTATGCTTATTTTCTCAATGTCCAAAATGATATGTGCATTTGAATTCTTTAATGCATTCGGAAAAGAGTGGAAACAAGCTCAAAAAATATGAAATAAATCATGAAGCTAGTACTTACAAATACACAGTTTTCATTTTAGGAGGCACAACCAAATGTCAACCATTTTAAAGATATGAAAATGACAAAGTTTCAGAAAACTGAAAATTTCAGGTTTTTTAGATTTTGACAATTCCAATTAAGCTTCAAAAGATAGCTGAAAGACTAGTTAAAAGAGCTCCAATAAATCTGAAAAATTTGTCATATAAGATCAACTATAGAGGATAAAAAGTCATCATTATAGCTTCCTCAAATTATGAACCCATTTGGAAATAACAAAATCACAAATCAGCTTAAAACATTACAAAAGTCTGAATTTTCAGCATTCAATCAAAGTGAGAAAAAGTCAAATATTTCTCAAATAAAGTCTAAATTCTTTGAAATTTTGCATAAATAAACTTTAGACTCCTAGGAATCTATTCCAACAAGAATTTTCGAAAAAGGAGTCTCCATTCAAAAGATATGCCAAAATGAGCTTTGAAGACAACATTTTTGTTCCACGGGTAGAAAAGTCAAAAACATCTTCAAATGAGCTCCAAAAGCTTTGAAAATTTCCATAATTTAACTTTGGGCTATTTCAAATTTTTTCCACAAAGAATTTTTGAAAAAGGATTTTTCTTTCAAAAAATATGGCAAAATGCGCTTTGTATGACACATAAAGAGAATGATTTTGCATCCAAACTTCAAAAAGCAATCCAATTTGAATTTCGTGGAGTTTTACCTTCTTGGCTTTATATGAGTTAGAAATACTATTTCAAGCCAAGATACTCAAAGAAATCCGGCTCAAATAGGTAAACTCACTATATGCAAGAATAGGTCATTTTAGGTCAAAACTAGTTTTTCGGTGAATTTTCAATGAATATAAATTTTCAACGGTTGGTCTTTCGTAAAAACTTTGAACTAGAGAAATATTTGAAATGACCAACCCTTCGAGTTTGGTATAGACAACTTTTTCAAAAACTCAATAGATTTTAATTTAGGGAAATATGTCGTTTAATTCAAAATCAAGATCATACAAGATCATTTTGAGGCCAAATTTGATACTTTGTTTCTAAAATAGAAATTTTTACTCTAAAAGCATTGGAAAACATTTAAAATACTGTTGGTGATATGCCCTAGATGCAATCATGGAGATGATTGTATCACGTCTATGTTTATGAGTTTTTGAATAAATGTTATTCTGTTCCTTGAATGAATCGTTAGTTCCGAAGATCAACGAGTATGTGACTTGTTGGTGAAACTCTTCGACTTGTATGATGTCGTTCTAAAAGTATCCCTGGTCGAATGTCACTGATCAGAACACCAGTGACTCAACGACCAGCGCATATATTGATTGATGACCATGTTTCACCGGTCATGGATATAGGGATATTGAATCAGTAATGTGAACACATGTTAGAGAACATGGGGTTGGATCGACCCACCTTGAGACACTATTGAGATTGTTATGATCTTGTGTGTCATTAGTTGGTCTCAAGCAATGATGATGTATAATCCTTAGACCTGAGATCAGCATGGTTCCCTACATGTGTAATAGCACTCTTAGGGGTTGCCAAACGCTACTCAGAATCGGGTAGTTATAAAGGTAGCTTTGGGTATGTTATGAAACATGCGGAGGGATGTGACTGGTCGGATATGGATTTGCCCTCCTAACATAACGGGAGAGATGTCTCGGGCCCTCAAGTAGTTGGATAAAGAAAGTGCATGGCCATGCCACTAGTGATCAAGTGTTCGACCACGTAAGGTTATCCGACAACTCGATCGAGAAAATATTGAATATCCATGGATGACACATTATCTCACCGGAGTTCAAACCGGATATCGTGAGGCAAAGGGAAAATACTAGAATAAGTCGCTTAGTTCGATCAGATCCAGACAAGTCGTATGGTGATACGAGCAAGTCGTAGACTGATCGAACAAAATCACAGAGTGGTCGAAACCTGGTCGTAAGGAGTTACGAACTAGTCGTGACCGAGTGCGAACTGGTCGTATAAAGATAGGACCTGGTCGTAAGTGATGAGGACCTAGTCCTAGATCACATTGCATTAAGGTTCGTCCGATATAATTTGTGTGTATTCGGGAATCGTTATGTCCTGCTAGGGACCGCTACGACTCGTGGTCGGTGTAACATCCCAAATTTTGGGCTTGTGTTTCAAATGTAAGAAAATGAGTAGAAATTAAAACTTTTTCTTACATCATGTATTTCCTGTTGTGCCAATCAATTCTTGTTCAAGGAATTATGGAATTACATTGTCACAAGTCTTGTTGATCCAAATCTTGCTATTCCAAAAACAATCTTGTCAAATCTTATGATCATCCTCTGGAAATATTTTTCCTAAGTCTCTGTGATGGTCTGTGACCCCTCTGAAAAATTTCACAATTTTTAGAAATTGTTTGAATATTTTTAGAGGCAGTCAAACCTGTTTGACTCTTAGTCAAACATTAAAACAGAGCCTTGCAGAATTTTTGGAGATTTATTCACGATATAAAAACCTCTGAAAATTTTACACAAGGTTGATATCTGAGTTAGCAAGCTCCTGTAAAAATTTCATAATTTTTGGAGTTAGTTTGCTACCTCAAATAAATCTTTCAAAGTCTCTGTTTTTATTTCAAAGTCAAACTGGTTTCTTCATTACTCGGGTTCGAGTCGGACTCGGGCTCGGGCGATCGACTTGGTCGATCAACTAAATGCACCGAGCCACTCTTTAAAACGCGCGTGGATCTCAACCGTTAGATCTAAATCGCACGCCCGCCGCGCGTGTATCATTCGGACCTTCCGTTGCAAGTCCGAATGTCAACCGTTGGATCTCCATCCAACCGTCGAGATGCGCCGAACTTTCGGACCCTCGGTTGCATTTTTGAATCAGAGCCGTTGGATTAAGATCCAACGCTCGCGTACCCCTTCGTTGTAATTTGACTTTGCAACGTGGAGCTATCTGAGCCGTTCATTTCTAATCGTAGGGTTCGCAATATCTCCGTTGTGTTTTAAAGCCCGTAGGCGTGGCGCTATCTCGTGCGTTCGTGTCTCATCCGACGCCGTGAGTCACCGAACCTTTTCGCTGGTCGCCTTCTACCTCGTGCAGCGAGCAACCGTAGGGGTAATGGCGGTGTCATTTCTTGCTCCTAAAGCCACCCTAGCCGACGTTTAGGGGTATGGGTGGTACATTGAGCTAGGCCATGCCCTAATGCACGTCTACACCTCTTTTCCTTGTCGGCTGTGCGTGGTGCTTTGTGTTTTGCCGCCCGAAAGAAGTGTGGTGCAAACCCTAACACTTTCTTGGCCTTATAAGCACACTCAATGCCTCCTGGTATGTCTTTAGACCACCATCAAGCCCCATTCTCAATATTGGAGCTTAACACCTCAAAAATGGCAAACCGCCATTGTTGACCCGTGAAGCTCCATTGGTGTTCTTGGTGTTCCAGTGGTCCTCCTTCACGTTTCTTTGCCCTAACCTTATCTATTTACTTCCTTGAACATTTCCCCTCACTTGATTTTGGATTTGATTCTCGTGAATTGTCCAATTTGGGGTTTGTTCAAATTCGCCCAATTTGGTCATCTTCTTCCTCAGCTCAGGTAAGTGCTCCATTTTCCAATTGCTTGCTCATGTAGCTTCTGTGAATCATTATGAAGCTATTTTGATGCTTTGGTATCACTCATTTGGCTCAGGGTGTCGTTTTCAACCTTTCTTCTTCGTGTCCGGCGAGCTTTCACCGTGATCAAGCATCTCCGGCCATCCTCGAAGCTTCTTGTCACTAAGGTAGCTTCTTATTAGTCCTTAGAAGCTCTGGCACCCGCACCCTAGGCTCGCAGTGGAGCTCATCACGATTTTCATGTTTAGCAGTAAGCTCCCATTTTCGTTTTTCCGGCTAGCCGGCGTTCTAGTCCCTCGCCGCCGGCGAGAATGCTACCATTAGGTTCGTACTATTATTGCGAATCCATTTTGGGTCTTGTTCGGCGCCGCCGCGGCCAGTGTCGCCGGCGATTTGCCGTTGAACTCACTCGGGTTTTGCCGGCACAGAGCTCCCATTTTCGTCATTTGATTAGGACACATTAATTGCTAATCATTAGTTGTTAATTGTGTCTTAATCATTATTGTTGAGCCACTGACCAGTGGGCCCAACATCCTTTAATCACTCTCTGGTTCAATCTCGCCTCGCTTCGACATCATTAAGATTAATCATTGGTTAATTGAATGTGTCGGCATTTAATCGCTGCTTCGAAATCTCCTGCGGGTCGACTTGTGGGCCCGAGGAGTTAAGATCAAATCTCGTGAGTCATTAGTGTTTAATTTATGGTAATCATTAGAAGCATTAATCTGTCCTAACCGCCACTCGATCGCCGACAAGTGGGCGATTACCGTGCACGTGGGTTAAAACGCGTTGCGGTCATGACCGAGGTCACCGACATGCGGTCCCACGTGTCGACATCTTCTTTGAAGCTGCGTTCAATATCTACCGCTCGTTTTTAGATCTGCGCCTTGATCGTGAGTGCATTCGGACCCTCCGGTTGCCTTGATCATTCTCGACCGTCGATCTTGAGATCAACGGTGAGATCGTGTGTGCAATCGGACCTTCCGACCGTTGGTGCGCTCGACCGCCCATCTGCAGATCTGCGGTGGGATTGGCCCAAGCAACCGCACCGTCCGATGCATACACCTTCGTGAGCCGTTGGATCGTGATCCAACGGTGGGCTCCGACAGGTTTGGCGCTCGTCTTGCTGCTTTCGCGCGCGTGAGCCGTGGGATGTTAGATCAAGGGTTGCCGAGCGTCCACGTCGTTTCCTTTTAATTGGGTGGTTCGTATTTGGTAAGTATTTGTTTAACAACCAAAATAATATAAAAACTTTAGAAACTCATAACTAATTCATTTTAATCGCTTTTAGATACTTCCAACGGTAATAAATTATGTTGTCACTTTAGTTTATTATAAAAATGGATTTAAGCATGTTCCAGTAGCAGGAAATTGTTTAGTTAAGAATAGCTTGTTTTCTACTAATTTTATATATTCCAGAATTGTATTAAAACTTGGAAAATGCATATCTTTTTCTGTATATCTGATAATTGTATGATTTTAACTTTGATAAATTTGTTATTAAATAACTTTAATCTAAAAATGGTGGAAGGTCTAAATCAGCACCAGAAAAATATGTTAGTAGATTTAACCTTATTAGCAGCACTTAAAAATTCAATTAATGATGTAATAGACACCAGTAATTCCCTGTAAATCCTAAAAATAGAAATTTGATGTTAGGAAATCCCTCTGTTATCATTCTATAATGTGAAATAGGTTTTGCACATGTTTATATTTCTGGAAAGTGCAATATGCTAGTTTTGCATCTTAGAAAAATCATAACTAAATCATTTTAACTCCAAATGACCTAAAATTTTATATGGGTTACCTCTATACCAATAGGTAGCTACCATAAAAATTTCAGCTTCAAAATCTTTGTAGAAAATGTTTTTGCTACAGTGCTAATTATGGCCAAAAATGGGTTTTTAGGTAATATCGTTTGCACCACAAATCCAAATTAGGTTTTTCCAGTTTCTATGTCTTGGTATATTCGTATTTCACCTTGTGTATAAGTTTCGTCGCATTTGGATAATTTTTGCTTGCTCTTTTGTTAAGTGTTGCTAGTCTTATTGGTTGTTCTTGGTTCTTTTTGCCTTTGCGCTTAGGATTCGACATTTGCGGTAATCCCGAGAGCGACCCTCCACAACAGCTTGAGCAACAGCAAGAAGGCAAGCAGTTTGATCATGTTAATCCCAGTATTTTAAGTATTTATGTTGATTACAAATTCTATGTATGCATTGCTACTTTGTGTTAATAGTTGGCCTAGTAGATGCATTCCTTAGCAAATGATTATCCTCTACTACCATGAGCCTAGGTTACTCATTGTGATTTAGAGTTCATGGATGGGCTCTTGTCACTTAGTAGTTGCGAATTAATTGCTTAGCCATGCTTAGTTTCGGTAGAAATGGGCGGTTATCGACTTGTCGATAACCTTGATCACTTAAAACTTATTATGATTATGATTTCCACCTTGTGCCTTGTCTACTTATGAAAACTAAAACTGAAAACAAAATGATTTAGACTTGGGCACAATGGTATGATGGTGTGATTTTGGGTGTGACTGGAATGGTGCCCGGGTCAACAAGGACCGAACATCTTGTTACACTAAACCATGCATTTTAGCGTGCTAACCACATTAGAGGGTATGGGACCTCTCTTGACTTAGTACATCTTGTTACACTAAACCAAGCATTTTAGCGTGCTAACCACATTAGAGGGTATGGGACCTCTCTTGACTTAGTACTTTGGCGTGTATTGGCTCCGAGTCGCAGGGAGTCGCAGGGGATGGTGTTGGGAGCATTGTAGTGTCCGAAAGACTTCACCCGTGATGGGATTTGTTGTCTTTCGGCTTGCAATGTAAGTGTGGATATCATGGGGATATGCTCATGATCTTAGGATGATGTGACAATTGGCAATGACATTGAAGGTTTGCGAAAACACAAGTTTTCGGCAAAGTTCGATTCTGTCGAGTCTCGGTGATCCGACCGCTATGGTGGCGATCGACCGGTCTATCTTGGGCTGTTTCTTGTCAGCGGTGGCGGTCCGACCGCCCAGAGGCGGTCG
Source organism: Ampelocalamus luodianensis (assembly GCA_036346255.1). Taxonomy (NCBI): domain Eukaryota; kingdom Viridiplantae; phylum Streptophyta; class Magnoliopsida; order Poales; family Poaceae; genus Ampelocalamus; species Ampelocalamus luodianensis. The sequence goes on along the minus strand of CM070639.1, from coordinate 32,700,704 downwards.
GACCGGCCAGGCGATCGGCCCGACCGGCTCACGAGCGGTCAGACCGGTCATTAAGTGAAGTTTGATTTTGGAGCTAGGCCAAAAATAGAGGGTGTAGGCAAGAGAGAAGGTTCTACTACTCTTGGTCCCATAATTTTGGAGTCTCCAGACAAAAGTTCTATTCGTTTGAAATTTCCAGAGAGGTTGCGGATTTCAGAGTTGAAATTTTGGCTAAGTCCCTGGGTGGCGGTCAGACCGGCCTTCTGTTGGCGGTCAGACCGGCAGTGGCGGTCAGACCGGCCAAGGGTGGCGGTCTGACCGGTTTTCACTTAACTCGTCGGCCCGTGTGGCGGCGATGGTTGCTTGTTAGGTCAATCTCATGGGTTTCAGTGCATATGTGTTGCATGATGCATGTTTTGACTAACGTGGGTCAAGTTGTGAAGAACTTGTTCCCGGTTTCGATTTGCTTGTCTATTGTTGTGCAGGTTGCTTGGTGGTCAACGACGGTCAACGGCGAGGATGATCGGGACTAGGCTTGGAGAGCTGAGGTTCAGAACGATCGACGATGCCGGGTGAAGTCATTGGACTCAAGTATGGTGCAAGATGGACAAAGGTGACCGAACGGGCAGTTCGGTGCGACTGGTTGGATCAAGCGGCGCGGGGGTCGGTGCAAGTGCCATGGTGGTTTCGGTGGGAGCCGGATGGGAGAGACTTGCCGACATGATGAGAGCCGTTGGATCAACCTACACGTGGCGGAGCAAGCGAGTGCTTCGCACAATCTGGACTCGGTCTTCGGAGAAGGACCGAGAAGGGGTATTTTGGTAATCTTACCAAATACCGCCTTGGTGACCTTTTGCTAACCCGCGGCGCAAGGCGGTGCGTGGAGAAGCGGATTAGGTCAAGAGGAGATGAAGACGACGCTTTAAAATGCGTGCGTGTGTGACCCGCTTGTTTTGGGCCTTAACGGAGCCCATTATGGAAACTCTTCTAGAAGGTCTAGGCCTCCACTATAAATAGAGGAGGAGGTGGCTGCACCCCTTAACCCTTTCATTACTTGTAAACCCTAGTTTTTGCTTGTGTGCTTAGGAGTTGATAGTTGGAGGTTAGGGTTCTAGAGAGTTGGATTTGATTTCGTGCTCATGTATTGAGTCTTTGTCCTCCATTGATGGAGTGGTCAAACCAATACCATATCAAATCAATCCAAAGAAAGTTCTCTCAAAGATGAGTTCATTTGCCTTCTTTCTCTCTATTTGGTGATTTTGAGTCTTTCTTTGATCCATGAGTTTTTGGTTGGTTTCTTGCTATAATCTAACTTGCTGCAACATGTGGGAACCCATCTAGGGTCAACTTAGTCATCAATCACCCACGAGCAAGTTTCTAGATCATATTTCGTTCTTGACTCGGTTTTGACCCACCTTCACTCAAACGGAAAAGGTCTGAACTTTGGCAAGGATCTTCACGATCGTTGCTTGGAATAGGTTCCCGACATCCTTAGGAAGGTGTGTGTCAAGTTTCACGAAGTTTGGGCGCACGAATCAAAAGTTAGATCAATTTGCGTTTTGGTTTTTCGGGCTGATTTCACTATTCATTGGCCTGGAGGTCTGACCGCCATGTATTGAGAGGTCAGACCGATTTCCAAAGGTCATACCGATTTCTAGTTGGAGGTCAGACCGCCCAACTCATTTAGGTTTTGAGTTTTTATGTTTTTGAAGATTTTGCTTGGGTTTTGATTGGATTCAATACAAGTCTTCCATTGTGCATGATTGATTGATCTTCATAGCTTTCATAGCTATTGGAGTGAGATTCATATTGAATTCAATTAGGAGAAAAAGAGATCGTGCTCTATTCACCCCTCTAGTCGCCTTTCCGGTCCAACAAGTGGTATCAGAGCCCGGTTAGTTCAATCTTGATCTTAACCGGTCACTGAACTTGGCGATGGATAAGTACTCCTCCAAACCGCATATCTTCAATGGGCACGACTATGCTTTTGGAAGAACCGCATGCGTGTCTTTCTTGAGAGCGAACCACGGGTATTTGGGAGGCTGTTCGTGATCCGCTCATCTTGCTCGAGGTTGCTACGCCGCTCAAGCCCTCTTGGCTAGTGACCGTAAGGCAAAGAATTTTCTGTATGGTGGGCTTGGTAGACAGAATATGATAGGATTTGCAATCTCGAGATCGCACATGAGATTTGGAAGACCTCAAACCTATCATGAGGGTTCTTCCCAAATCAAACAAGTGCGTCAGCAGGTCTATAAAAGAGAATATAACAAATTCGAGATGCGTCCTGGTGAGAGCATCGATGACATTTTCAGTCGCTTTAACACAGTGATAAATCAGATGAAGGTCATTGGTATTGAATTTACACAGTCTGAAAATGCCATCCATCTCCTGGCTGCAATCAACACCAGGGAGTGGGAGATAAAGGCTACCGCCATTCAGGAAAATGTCAACTTCTCTGATCTGACCTTGGAGCTGCTCTATAGCAAGCTCAGACTCATGAGATCCGTAGTGACCATTCTAAGAAGGGTAACATGGCTTTAGTAGCGCACCGCCAAGAGAGCCTCGATGGGTCGTTTGAGTCTTCTTCTCGAATTTCTCTTGCTTCTTTATCTCAATCCAAGAAGAGGATCTTGAAAGTATTCTGAGCCCGAGATGGCACTTTTGATTAAGAAGTTCACAAGGGCCTACAACAATATGAGGAACAAAAAGAGAGGCGGCCCTGTGACTTGTTATGAGTGTGGAGAGCTCTATCATATCCGGGCAAATTGCCCTAAGTGAAAGGCAAGAGCAACCACAAGGAAGAGAAGCCACTTGGAAGAAGCCTCAAGGGTACAAGTCCAAGTTTGATCTTTGCCAAGCTTAAGAAGGTTGTTCACTGGGTCTTTGCCGCTCTTGGAGAACAATCCTTGAGCGATGTGGACTCCTAAGTGAGGAGGACAAAGAGGAGGAGCTTCCTCAAAACAAGAACAAAGGGAAGGCTAAAGATTTTACCAGATGTGCTTCATGGCGACTCAAAGTCGACATCAATGACAATGAGGTACCTCCTTCCTATGATGATCTTTCTCGCTAGATGTGATAATCTCTTTGAGCAACTCTTGAGTCGATAAGGCTTTAAAACTACCATGGCTAAGAACAAGGACTTAGAGTCACAAGTGGATAATTTAACTCTAGAACTTGTAAATGCTAAGACTCTTGAATCGATGAATGTTCATCTTGCCATGTTCTCACTCTGAATTCTCTAAATTGCAATCTGCTCATGATGTTGCCTTGCATCAACTTGAAAATGCTAGAACCGAGCTAATTGAATTTAAATCTACTCCTTGTGATAAATGCTCGAGTCCAGCAAGTTGGATGCTTCGTAATGTGAAATCTAGCTTTTGCACTTTCTCGCTAGAACGTGAAAATGAAGTCAAAGATATCTTAGAAGCGATTAGAGCTAAATATGCCAAGCTTAAGGACAGATTGAGACTTCTACATGTGCTTTATGTCCAGCTCTTAAGCTTGAGGTTGCTAGTTATAAGAAGAGGTCTATGGCTAAAACTTGTGATTCATGTGTTAACTTTAGAAAAGAAATTGCTTACCTTAATGATACATTAGAAAAATTTTCTAAAGGAAAGAAACATTAAACATGATCCTTGATCACCAAAGACTCCTTATAAGAACCAGGGTTAGGATACAACTTTGCACATGACAAATCTAAGGGCATTCAAATATTGAAAAATGGCTTAGTTGAATTCGATACCCAACTGCGAAGATTATTTTCAAATCTGCAGTTTTGCCCAACCATCTGCTCACCAAAAGGTGCTTCTCCCGTGGTACCAAGTACCATTGCACCTATTGCAAGAAGGATGGGCATTTGATTGAATTCACATGTGAGGTTGAAAACGCTAAGAAAAATATTGCTAGGATGTCATCTAATCAACCTAGAGCTTTTGTGAGACATGGTAATTTAGAAAGGAAGAAACTGGTCTAGGATTTGCTTCACATGCTTCTAGACAGGATAATTCTCATGTTAGAGTTACCATTGCTCACAATGTAATTTCAAATAGAATCAAGGATAGCACTTCGCTTTGCATACTACTCATGAGATATGTGTCTCGATCTCGGGTTCCCAAGTCATGTTTAACTAACTTGATGTTGAGACACATCGTTCTTCCGCACCTTGATTTTCGTGATCGCCGCGGAAGGAAGGACACGTGGTTCGCCGACTCACTGCTTCACGCCACATGACCGGAGATTCAAAATGGTTCACCTCCTTCACGCGGCCGATCGGGTGATGTCTTCATCACCTTTGGAGACGAGACTCAAGGGCGGATTGAAGGAATGGGATCAATCGGGGTGAACGATAATTTCATCCTAAAAGACGTCGCCCTTGTGGACAAGCTCGGTTTAACTTACTCTGTCTCACGACTTCTTGATGATGGCTATGAGACTATATTTAAGAAAAATGCTTGTCGGTACTTGATTCACCGGTGAGCTTGTTTTTGGGATTTATAGAGTGCTAGGATCTTTGGGTGACTTTTACAATCTCTTGTCGGTTCTCTTAAATGTTTGATTACATCTTCTTCTCGAGTTCGCTTTGCACCGACGGTTGGGGCACATTGGGTTTGATCATCGACGCGAGTTAGCAACCTTGATCTCATGAGAGGTTTGCCCAAACTCAAAGTCGTCAAGGATGTCAGTATGTGCGCTCAGTAGGCATGGCAAACAAGTTGCCGCCTCACACCCTTCGTGACTATGGTCATGACCGACGGACGTGACGCTTGCTTCATATGGATACTTGTTGGTCCCGCTAGGTTCGGTCAATTGGTGGTAAATGGTACATTCTTGTCATAGTCGATGATTTTTCGAGATACACTTGGGTGTTCTTTCTTGCTTCAAGGATGAAGCTTTTGGTCATTATCATGATCTTGTTCTTCGTTTGGCTTCAACTTCCGGTGCCTTAAGAGCGATCCGCAGATGACAATGGCACGGAGTTCAAGAATGCCTCGTTTGCCTCTTTTTGTGCCGAGCGCGAATTGAGCATCGATCTCTTCTCCACACGCCCTCAACAAAATGGCGTTGTGGAAAGGAAGAACAGAACCTTAGTCGAGATGGCTAGAACGATGCTAGATGAGTATAGCACACCGAGGAGGTTTTGGGCGAAGCTATTGCTACTGACTTGCCATATTGCAAATCGTGTCTTCTTGAGACCATCTTTGGGCAAGACTCTTATGAGCTTCGATTTGGTAGAAAACCCTCTGTTTCCCACTTTCGAGTTTTGGAGCTAAGTGTTTCATTCTTAAGACAGAAATCTAGATAAATTTGAATCAAGGACTTTTGATGGTTTATTTCTAGGTTATCTGCACATTCGAGGGTTTTCGGGTTTTAATGTTGAAACTAACATTGTCCAGAGACATGCAATGTCACTTTTGATGAGACTAGCCCGAGCTAGATCCGACGCTTGGTGATACACAGTGTGAAAGCATTTTTGTGGAGGAAGATGATGACGGTTGAGACTTGTCCTCCACTGCTTCGTTGAGGCTCTGCCCAAACTCGAACACGCTACGACTACTTCACCTTCACTTGAGGCTCTGCCGCATCTTCATCATCGTGTAGTACCGCGGAGGTCGAAGAGATGTTGTCTCCCAGCGCTCCACTTCACATTCGAGGCGTCATCCTCCGGATCGATGATCGGTAATCTTCATGAGCGAGTCACTCGCTCCGGTATCACGATCCGAGTCTCTACTCCCATTCTGCGTTTGTTGCTTCTTTCAACCCCGCGATATATCACATGCATTATCGATTCTAGTGGGTTAATGCCATGCATGAGGAGTTAGAGAACTTTGAGAGGAATAAGGTGCGGAACCTAGTAGAACCTCCTAGTGGTCATAATGTGATAGGAACCCGTTGGGTGTTCAAAAATAAACAAAATGAGGATGGTTCGTGGTTAGAAACAAGGCTAGGTTAGTAGCTCAGGGTTTTAGCCAAGTTGAGGGGTTAGATTTCGATGAGACATTTGCTCCTGTTGCTAGATTGGAAGCCATTCGTATTCTACTTGCATTTGCTGCTTCTAAGGGCTTTAGATTATATCGATGGATGTCAAGAGTGCCTTCTCAATGGTTTTATAGAGGAGGAAGTGTATGTTAGGCAACCCTGTGCTTTGAGAATCCCAAGCATCCACATCATGTTTTCAAGCTATCCAAAGCCTTGTATGGTCTTAAGCAAGCCCCTAGAGCTGGTATGATAGACTTAAGACCTTTCGCTTAAGAATGATTTTGAGATGGGTAAGGTAGACAAGACCTTGTTCATCCTTAGGCGTGGCAATGACTTCTTGCTTGCTCAGATTTATGTAGATGATATTATCTTTGGTGGTTCTTCTCATGCTCTTGTTTCTAGTTTTTCTGAGACCATGTCCAGGAATTTGAGATGAGTATGATGGGAGAACTCAATTACTTCTGGGCTTCAAATCAAGCAATGCAAGGAAGGGATCTTCATCCATCGACGAAGTACACCAAGGATCCGCCAAGCGCTTGAGATGGGTGATCGCAGTTTATCGCCACTCCCATGGCGACTTCGACTGTTCTGGATCCAGATGAGGAAGGAGAAGCCGTGGATCAACGCGAGTACCGCAGCATGATCGGCTCCCTCCTGTACCTGACGGCCTCAAGACCGGACATCCACTTCGCGGTTTGCCTCGCATGCGAGGTTTCAGGCGTCTCCGAGGACTTCCCATCGCCAAGCCGTTAAGCGCATCTTCAGGTATTTACACTCTACCCTCCAATATGGCATTTGGTTTTCCTGCTCTTCGTCTTTGTCCATTCGGGGGTTTTCTGATTCTGATTTTGCGGGCTGTCGGCTAGATAGGAAGAGTACCTCAGGCACTTGTCACTTTTTAGGCACTTCTCTTGTCTCTTGGTCTTCTAGGAAACAATCTTCTGTTGCACAATCCACTGCTGAAGCTGAATATGTAGCTGCTGCTAGTTGCTGTAGTCAGATTTTGTGGATGGTGTCCACTCTTAAGGATTTTGGGTTGGCATTTGATAGTGTTCCTCTTTTCTGTGATAACACTTCTGCTATAAACATTGCTAAAAACCCTGTGCAACACTCTAGGACCAAGCACATAGACATTCGCTATCACTTTCTTAGAGATCATGTCGAGAAGGGTGATATTGTGCTGCATTTCGTGGAGTCCGAGGCTCAGTTGGCTGATATCCTCACCAAGCCTTTAGATCCAACTAGGTTTGCCTCCTTGAGAAGTGAGTTAGGGGTAATTTATCCTTACGGTTTGGTTTGAGGGGGAGTTGGCTCTGTTCTGAACTTTTCTTGCTCATTTGAGCTTTTCTGTTTTTCTGATACCTTCTTCTAGTGGTATTTTCTTTTGATCTTTTTGATCTTTTTAGGCTCTTTAAGTTTTTGTGCATCTCATTGTTTCATACTGCATTCATATGAAAAACCAAAAAGATGCATTGTTATATAAGCTTTTCTGCTTGTCTTTTAAAATTGATGAAGCTTTGCTTATTACCCTTTTGAGCTTTAGTATTTCAATTCTGCTCAATGTCATGTCTAGTTCTTTGACTTGCTAGAATTATCATGCTTTCACATGTGTAGCTAAGTCTTTGCTGAATGAGCTAAAATTTTAAGACAACTTGAACTAAAAACTGCAATTTGTGGATGTTTTAGCTAGTTGCGCAATTAGTGCTCCTTCTGTGACATTGGCCCTGTCAAAATTGCGGTGTTAGCTCTTGAATCTAGTATTGATCATTGCTTGAGCTTCTTGTTCTTTTAAGAATCTAAATCTGCTCTTGTGGAAAATGAAAAATCAAATTTAAAGATTGTCTTGTGCGTAAAATGTGCCAAACTATTCTCTCGAGACTGCATGTCATAGACATGAACTTGGAGATAGTTTGATGATCCGAACGATCTCATGGGGACCGCTTGTCACAATTGACATGAACCTCATGATTTGTCGCCTGGTAGAAGCTTAGGAAGAGTTTGTGGATGGCTCCTAGTCCAGATCTTCTTCACTAAGATATACCTTTAATCAACTTCAATATTCATTGAAAATGAAAAAGCTGTTGAAAAATGGGCGATTGAGAAAACTTGAGCAAAATGATTCAATTCAGACTGTTTGTCTCTTAATGTGGTCATTGTTAGCTTCTTGATCTCACATTGACATTTTGACATGGCGATATCATCTTAGGATCCTGTTGATGAACTTGCTAGATTTGAAACTTTGCTTAAAATGCTAAAATTCATTGCTTTACCTTAAGCCTTCTTGCTTAGCTTTGTTATATATGTCTTAACATGATCTTGCTAGCGCTGATAGGCTTGATGTGTATTGAGTGTGATTAGAAATGCTAGCTTACTCTTCTTGGGTAATCTCCAAAGCTTCTTGTAATCAAAAATTGAAAAATTCAAAAATATGAAGCCACTCCATTGCATTTCATGCATGCTCCGTCTTATGCTTTTTCCTCATTCTGCACTTGTTATCTCTAGACGAGAGGAAGGCGTGATTCCTTGATGACTCCATTGTCAAAGGGGGAGAAGATATTTCGAGATGTGTAAAGGGGAGAAAATTGGAGAATTTGAAATTTTCTGAAATTTGAGTATCATTGTGAGGGGGAGTTTCTTATTTGCATTCGTTTGATCGTATTGCCATTTCTGAACGTGAATTGCAATTCTTGAGCCTCACGATGATCAAAGGTCATATCGAACAATTGTTCTTTCATATGGACCTTAAGTGAGATTTTAACTCTTTCTGGAAAATGAAGCTTTCTCGCTTTCTTTTACCTTATCTCACTTGCCTATACTATTCTGAAGCCAGCTTGGTCATTTCCATTGCTTTCTCTTGCATATGGACCAAGTTGTGCCTTTGCGCGAAAACGTCGAGTTTTTACTTTTCAAACCTCAAAATTTGTATTTGTTGGAAATTGCCAATGTGTTCATCAAGGGGGAGATTGTGGATATCATGGGGATATGCTCATGATCTTAGGATGATGTGACAATTGGCAATGACATTGAAGGTTTGCGAAAACACAAGTTTTCGGCAAAGTTCAGTTTGTGTCAGGTCTCAGGCGGTCTGACCGGCTATGGTGGCGGTCAGACCGGTCCTGTCTTGGGCTGTTTTGCTGGTAGCGGTGGTCCGACCGCCCAGAGGCGGCGACCGCCACGGCGGTGTGATCGGCCAAACCTGAGCGGTCGACCGGTCATTAAGTGAAGTTTGATTTTGGAGCTAGGCCAAAAATAGAGGTGTAGGCAAGAGAGAAGGTTCTACTACTCTTGGTCCCATAATTTTGGAGTCTCCGACAAAAGTTCTATTCGTTTGAAATTTCCAGAGGTTGCGGATTTGAGTTGAAATTTTGGCTAAGTCCCCGGTGGCGGTCGACCGCCTTACGCTGGCGGTCGGGCGCGGGCGCCGACCGACCAAGGGTGGCGGTCTGACCGGTTTTCACTTAACTCGTCGGCCGTGTGGCGCGATGGTTGCTTGTTAGGTCAATCTCATGGGTTTCAGCATATGTGTTGCATGATGCATGTTTTGACTAACGTGGGTCAAGTTGTGAAGAACTTGTTCCCGGTTTCGATTTGCTTGTCTATTGTTGTGCAGGTTGCTTGGTGGTCAACGACGGTCAACGGCGAGGATGATCGGGACTAGGCTTGGAGAGCTGAGGTTCAGAACGATCGACGATGCCGGGTGAAGTCATTGGACTCAAGTATGGTGCAAGATGGACAAAGGTGACCGAACGGGCGATTCGGTGCGGCGTTGGATCAGCGGCGCGGGGTGGTGCAAGTGCCATGGTGGTTTCGGTGGGAGCGGATGGGAGAGACTTGCCGACATGATGAGAGCCGTTGGATCAACCTACACGTGGCGAGCAGCGAGTGCCGCTGTCAACCGGACTCGGTCTTCTGAGAAGGACCGAGAAGGGTATTTTGGTAATCATACCAAATACCGCCTTGGTGACCTTTTGCTAACCCGCGGCGCAAGGCGGTGCGTGGAGAAGCGGATTAGGTCAAGAGGAGATGAAGACGACGCTTTAAAATGCGTGCGTGTGTGACCCGTTTGTTTTGGGCCTTAACGGGAGCCCATTATGGAAACTCTTCTAGAAGGTCTAGGCCTCCACTATAAATAGAGGAGGGAGGTGGCTGCACCCCCTTAACCCTTTCATTACTTGTAAACCCTAGTTTTTGCTTGTGTGCTTAGGGAGTTGATAGTTGGAGGTTAGGGTTCTAGAGAGTTGGATTTGATTTCGTGCTCATGTATTGAGTCTTTGTCCTCCATTGATGGAGTGGCTGTAAACCAATACCATATCAAATCAATCCAAAGAAAGTTCTCTCAAAGATGAGTTCATTTGCCTTCTTTCTCTCTATTTGGTGATTTTGAGTCTTTCTTTGATCCGCGAGTTTTTGGTTGGTTTCTTGCTATAATCTAACTTGCTGCAACATGTGGGAACCCATCTAGGGTCAACTTAGTCATCAATCACCCACGAGCAAGTTTCTAGATCATATTTCGTTCTTGACTCGGTTTTTGACCCACCTTCACTCAAACGGGAAAAGGTCTGAACTTTGGCAAGGATCTTCACGATCGTTGCTTGGAATAGGTTCCTGACATCCTTAGGAAGGTGTGTGTCAAGTTTCACGAAGTTTGGACGCACGAATCAAAAGTTAGATCAATTTGCGTTTTGGTTTTTGGTGATTTCACTATTCATTGGCACGGAGGTCGACCGCCATGTATTGAGAGGTCAGACCGATTTCCAAAGGTCAGACCGATTTCTAGTTGGAGGTCAGACCGCCCAACTCATTTAGGTTTTGAGTTTTTATGTTTTTGAAGATTTTGCTTCGGGGTTTTGATTGGATTCAATACAAGTCTTCCGCTGTGCATGATTGATTGATCTTCATAGCTTTCATAGCTATTGGAGTGAGATTCATATTGAATTCAATTAGGGAGAAAAAGAGATCGTGCTCCTATTCACCCCCCCCTCTAGTCGCCTTTCCGGTCCAACAGTAAGCATATGGGTTTCTATCCATATGAGCGGCTCGTAGTTAATACACAAGATTGGAAATGTCTCGTAGGACTTAGCCGGGCCGGCATACCCTCGGTAGTGTGCTTGTGGCTTGAAGGCGGTCTGAAGTGTGGGTACATTGGTACACCCCTGCAGGGTTAAAACTATTCGAATAGCCTCGTCCTAGGTTATGGACACGCTTGGCAAGGTCTTTCAAGAGTTAGACTACAACCTTTTAAACTAAAACTTGATGGGTGGTACGAATCGGGGATTCGTGCTATGTTGTGGTGGCTATTGGGATAGTCACTTCCAGGTGGTTCCTTGTATGTATCTTTACTTCATCATTTACTTTGATAACAAAACAGATTTGCAAACTTGCTTTTAAAATGTCTTACATTATTGCAAATAAAGTTGGCTTCATGCAAAATGAGACATACAACCTCCACCTAAATAAGCTTGCATGTAGTTTATGAATAGGTCTGCTATTCCACACGTCAGTCTTGCGGGTACAAAGACAATCTTTGTACTCAGTTGCTATGCTTAATTGTTTTGTTGCAGAGGAAGAAGGTGAGCCTGAGGGGCCTCACTTTTGTGAGCTGTGTTGTGGTAGCTTGCGGGGCGACTAGCTTGGCGGCCCGGTCGGTTGCCTTGTGGGTGTATGGCTAACCGGTCGACTTTTGTTCTAGCCATCTTATGGCACCTTTTGCTTCCGCTGTCATTCTTGTATATTATTCTATTTGGCCGGTCGGCTCTCTTTTGTAATAACTTTACTTTATGTATGTTGTGGTTGAACTTAGTGATGTATGTTGTATGGAAATGATGTGTAATTTTGTGATGATGTGCATATGTTGCAATTCTGGGAAACATATGTCCATCGAGGCTTAGAATGTTTAATCAGTAATGCTAGAACCATTTGGAGGTTCAGTGTTGCTAGTTAAATATTCCGGGTCCTCACAAAGTTGGTATCAGAGCCATACTGACCGTAGAAACCCCTAGCTTGGTCGCCTTTAGGATATTTGAAAACTTACTTTCAGATAGTTATGAAAACTTAAGTAAGTTCTCTAATTTTTCTCCTTACCTGTCTTAGCTTGATCATCTCACCTTACCCTCACTTAAGTTTGAAAAAGTTGTTCCTCTCTTCCTTTCAAGAATTAGCCTTTATCGATTAACTTGGTTTTGGGAGAAACATGAGGGCTTGGAGGAAGGAATTTGGACAGCTAGCTAGTGGTTAGTAATTAAGGTAGGAAATGAGAGGTAAATTCAACTAAAACTTGTGGGAATGAAAGGGTAAGAAGTGATATGAGATTAGCTAGTGCCTATACTCTATTAGGTGGTTACACCCTGATTTTTGGGCTGTTTTGAGCTAGAAATTAGTGCTGAAATTTTGGGTCTTCGCAAACGATTGCTCGTTCTTCCATACGGGTTAGTCGTTTCAGGAAGTCGATTTGGTGATTTTTGGTCTTGTACTCTTGGTGGTTATTCCTGAGCCCTTTTTATTGAGTTTGCATTTCTTTGCTTTCTTTTTATCTCGGGCTTGTAGCTAACTCATCTTAGTGAATCAGGATGGCTGGTGGGACACGTAGCGGCCGGAATCAGCCGGGTAGTCCCGATGAGGAACTTCCCCCTCCTCCGACCATGGCGGAAGTCCTCATGCAGATCGAACGCAATCGTTCGGAGGACCGTAGGGTGTTGGAGGTTATCGCCAGAAACACCTCCACTCCCTCTGGTGCCTCTGGATCTGGAGGTGGTCACCAGTCTCGTGGGGGACTTGCGGAGTTCCTTCGCACGCAGCCTCCCACCTTCTCCCGGTCCGAGGACCCCTTGGACGCAGACGACTGGATGCGTCTAGTTGAGCGGAAGCTCAACGTTGCTCTGTGCCAGGAGCAGGAGCGGGCACTTTTCGCATCCCATCAGTTGGAGGGTGCGGCACTCTCATGGTGGGAGAATTTCCTCGCCATGCAGCCTGCGGGACACGTGGTCTCGTGGGAGGAGTTCCGGTCAGCTTTCCGTCGGGCCCATGTCCCTGCCGGCCTGATGAAGCTGAAAAAGAAGGAGTTCCTTGCGCTCAAACAGGGGCGCAAATCTGTGACGGAGTACCTCCATGAGTTCAACCATTTGGTGAGGTACGCTCCTGCTGAGGTGGCCACTGATGAGGCCAAGCAGGAGAAGTTCATGGAGGGTTTGTCTGAGGAGCTTCAGGACAAGCTCTCTATTGTGGACTTCCCCGACTTCCAGACCTTGGTGGACAAGGCCATCGTTGCCGAGCATAAGGCGAGAGCGCTGGGCGAGTCCCGCAAGCGCAAGTGGGAGGCCCAGCGGTCTGCGCAGGCCGGCCTCGTTCGTCCCCGTGTTGGACCTGCACCGGTGGCTCGTTCTTTGACTTCACCACTGCCGAGGCCTTCAGCACCAGCTCCACGTCCTCCGCAGGCCGTGACTCAGTCGCGTGCACCTGCGACCCAGCCGCAGGGTGTCCCCCGCAACCCCGCAGCCGACGTCACCTGCTTCTACTGCCACAACAAGGGCCACTACGCGAGTAGTTGTCCTAAGAAGACTGGAGCGGCCCCTCGTCCTAATGGAGGACGCGGCGGGAGTGGTCACCACCGACCGAAGACCCGGGCTTGGGAGCGGCGAGTCAATCATATCTCGGTGAGCGAGCAGCAGGAGGCACCGACGTGGTGTTGGGTACGCTCCTTGTTAATTTGCGTCCTGCTACAGTTTTATTTGACTCTGGGGCCTCGCATTCTTTTATTTCGAGGTCTTTTGCTGTTGATTGTGGGCTTCACTGTGTTCCTTTGGGAATTCCACTGCTCATTCGCTCTCCGGGTTCGGAAATGAGAGCTGACCAAGTATGCCGGGATGTTCCTATTCACATCGAAGGAGTAGGATTCTTGGCAAATCTTATCCTACTCGACTCGGCGCGCTTGGATGTGATTCTTGGCATGGATTGGTTGTCCCAACACTTGGGGCAAATCGATTGTGCCAGGAAGATTGTCTACCTCACCAGTCCTTCAGGCGAACAGGTTGGGTTTTCGCCACGCTTGCGAGCCCCATCTTTATGTCCTTGAAGCAAAGCCGATTTGGAGATTCACGACGTCCCCACGTGTGTGACTTCGCGGATGTCTTTCCGAAGATTTGCCCGCCCGCCTCTGCTCGAGATCTGAGTTTGTGATAGAGTTGCTGCCCGGCACCGCCCTATTTCTAAGAGGCCGACGCATGCCTCCTAATGAGTTGGAGGAGTGAAGAAGCAACCGGGTGAGCTGCAAGAGAAGGGTTTTATCCGTCCTAGCTCATCTCCTTGGGGTTGTCCGATTATCTTTGTGAAGAAGAAGGACAAGACCTTGCGCATGTGTGTTGATTACCGTCGCTTAATGAGGTGACGGTGAAGAACAAGTATCCTTTGCCCGTATTGACGATCTTTTCGATCGCTTGACCGAGCACGAGTCTTCTCAAGATTGACTTGAGACCGGCTATCATCAAGTCGATCGTACGAGGATATTCCTAAGACGGCCTTTGCTACTCGTTATGGCCTTTACGAGTACAATCGTCATGTCTTTTGGTTTGACTAATGCTTCGCTTTGTTCATGAATCTTATGAACTCGGTATTCATGGAGTATTTGGATAGGTTTGTGGTGGTATTCATCGATGATATCCTTATCTACTCCAAGAGTGAAGAAGAGCATCTTGAGCATCTTAAGCTTGTGTTGGGCAGCTGCGTGAGCACCACCGTATGCCAAATTCAGCAAGTGCGAGTTCCGTTGAAGGAAGTGGCATTCTTGGGCCATGTTCTTTCAAACAGGAGGTGTGGTCGTGGATCCTAGCAAGGTCGGTGATGTGCTATCTTGGGTCACCAAGTCACCACCGATGTGCGGAGTTTTCTTGGTTTGGTGGCTACTATCGCCGCTTTATCGAGAATTTCTCCAAGATTGCAAAGCCTATGACCGAACTACTCAAGAAAGACAAGAAGTTTGAGTGGTCCGCTGCTTGTGATGTGAGTTTTCGGGAACTCAAGACGCGGTTGACCTCAGCCCGTGCTTGTTCTCCCCGATATTCACAAGAGTTTTGATATCTATTGTGATGCTTCTCGTCGTGGTCTTGGTTGTGTTCTTATGCAGAAGGCAAGGTTGTGGCCTATGCATCGCGGCAATTGAGGCCTCATGTACTCAACTATCCTACTCATGACTTGGAGTTAGTCGTGTGGTCCATGCACTCAAGATTTGGCGGCATTATCGATTGGTAACCGTTGTGAGGTGTATTCGACCACAAGAGCTTGAAGTACTTGTTCACCCACCAGATCTGAACCTCGTGCAAAGAAGATGGTTGGAATTGATCAAGGACTATGACATGGGTATTCGGTACCATCCGGCAAGGCCAATGTCGTTCTTGATGCACTCGATCGGAAGGTGTATTGTAACATGTTGATGCTCCAAGAGCAGCACCTACCCTCATTTCGTAATTCCAGCGCCTCAATTTGGGTTTGATCGAGCGCGGTTCTCTTGCTACATTGGTTGTGCAACCAACCTTGGTGGACCAAATCAAGGCGGCACGACAAGCGGATGTTGGTGTGAACCAAATCAAGCGAGAACATCAAGGATGGGATAGCCAAGTGCTTTTCGGAGGACGAGCATGGCGTTGTGTGGTTTGGACAGGCGTCTTGTGGTTCCTAAGGTCATGGAATTGCGGAATTTGATTCTCCGCAAGCCCATGATTCTCCTTTGTCTATTCACCCGGGCTACCAAGATGTATCGGGATCTTCGCCGAGGATTCGGTGGACCCGAATGAAGCGCGAGATTGCCGTGTTCGTTGTCGAGTGCGACGTGTCTTTGTCGTTTGAAGGTCGAGCATCGCCCAAAGAGTCTTCTTCACCTTTGCGCTGAATGGAAGTGGATTCCGTTGGCATGGACTTCATCACCGGATTGCCCGCTCGTCCAAAGGGAATGATGTTATTTGGGTCGTGATCGATGTGTTGACTAAAGTGGCGCATTTCCTTCCTGTCAAGACTCAGCTACGCGTGGGGCCTTTGGCCGAACTTTATGTCTCGAGGATTGTGAGTCTTCACGGTGTACCGAAGACGATTATTTCTGATCGTGGTGCACTTTTCACCTTGCGGTTTTGGCATAGTCTGCAAGAAGCTATGGGGACCCGTCTCCACTTCAGTACAGCCTTTCATCCTCAGACTGATGGCCAGACGGAGCGAGTCAACCAAGTGTTGGAAGATATGCTCCGTGCTTGTGTTCTTTCCTATGGGAAGAAGTGGGAGAAGTGCCTACCGTTTGCGGAGTTCTCCTACAACAATAGCTTTCAGGCCAGTCTTGGCATGGCACCATTTGAGGCTTTGTATGGGAGGAGATGCAGAACCCCACTGAACTGGTCGAGATCGGTGGCGCGCTCGTTTTGCCCGAGTCGATTAATGAGGCCAAAGCGTGTCCATTGATTCGCGAGCATCTGCGCACGGCCCAGTCCAGGCAGAAGAGCTACGCCGATCGCCATCGCCGTGAGTTGAGCTTTGAGCCCAATGACTTTGTGTATCTCAAAGTCTCACCCTTGAAGGGCCATCAGCGTTTTGGCATCAAGGGCAAGTTGGCTCCTCGGTATGTTGGGCCTTACCGTATCATCGAGAGAGTTGGAGCGATTGCATACTGATTGGAGCTACCACCGCACTTGAGGGTGTGCATGATGTGTTCCATGTTTCACACCAAGAAGTGCCTCCGTGTCCCGACCGAGAAACTCCGCCGAAACTCGATGTGCGGGAGGATTTGACCTACCGCGAGCATCCTGCTCGTATTCTTGAGGAATCGAGCGGAGAACAAGGAACCGGGCCATCAAGTTCCTTAAGGTTCATGGTCAAACCATTCCAAGATGAAGCAACTTGGGAGCGAGAAGATCGCCTTCGTGCAGATTTTCCTTCTTTCTTCTCCGAGTAAACGGAATCTCGGTCGAGATTCTTGTAAGGGGGAGAGTTGTGACATCCCAAATTTTGGGCTTGTGTTTCAAATGTAAGAAAATGAGTAGAAATTAAAACTTTTCTTACATCATGTATTTCTGTTGTGCCAATCAATTCTTGTTCAAGGAATTATGGAATTACATTGTCACAAGTCTTGTTGATCCAAATCTTGCTATTCCAAAACAATCTTGTCAAATCTTATGATCATCCTCTGAAATATTTTTCCTAAGTCTCTGTGATGGTCTCAGACCCTCTGAAAAATTTCACAATTTTTAGAAATTGTTTGAATATTTTTAGAGGCAGTCAAACCTGTTTGACTCTTAGTCAAACATTAAAACAGAGCCTTGCAGAATTTTTGGAGATTTATTCACGATATAAAAACCTCTGAAAATTTTACACAAGGTTGATATCTGAGTTAGCAAGCTCCTGTAAAAATTTCATAATTTTTGGAGTTAGTTTGCTACCTCAAATAAATCTTTCAAAGTCTCTGTTTTTATTTCAAAGTCAAACTGGTTTTACTGTTACTCGGGTTCGAGTCGGACTGGGCTTGGGCGATCGACTTGGTCCAGTCAACTAAATGCACCGAGCCACTCTTTAAAACGCGCGGTGGATCTCAACCGTTAGATCTAAATCGCACGGCCCGCGCGCGTGTATCATTTCGGACCTTCCGGTTGCAAGTCTGAATGTCAACCGTTGGATCTCCATCCAACCGTCGAGATGCGCCGAAACTTTCGGACCCTCCGGTTGCATTTTTGAATCAGAGCCGTTGGATTAAGATCCAACGCCGCGCGTCTTCTCGTTGTAATTTGAGTTTGCAACGTGGAGCTATCTGAGCCGTTCATTTCTAATCGTAGGGTTCGCAATATCTCCGTTGTGTTTTAAAGCCCGTAGGCGTGGCGCTATCTCAGCCGTTCGTGTCTCATCCGACGGCCGTGAGTCACCGAACCTTTTTCGCTGGTCGTCTTCTACCTCCGGCCGTGCGAGCACTGTAGGGGGGTAATGGCAGTGTCATTTCTTGCTCCCTAAAGCCACCCTAGCCGACGTTTAGGGGTATGGGCGGTACATTGAGCTAGGCCATGCCCTAATGCACGTCTACACCTCTTTTCCTTGTCGGCCGTGCGTGGTGCTTTGTGTTTTGCCGCCCGAAAGAAGTGTGGTGCAAACCCTAACACTTTCTTGGCCTTATAAGCACACTCAATGCCTCCTGGTATGTCTTTAGACCACCATCAAGCCCCATTCTCAATATTGGAGCTTAACACCTCAAAAATGGCAAACCGCCATTGTTGACCCGTGAAGCTCCATTGGTGTTCTTGGTGTTCCAGTGGTCCTCCTTCACGTTTCTTTGCCCTAACCTTATCTATTTACTTCCTTGAACATTTCCCCTCACTTGATTTTGGATTTGATTCTCAGGAATTGTCCAATTTGGGGTTTGTTCAAATTCGGCCGAATTTGGTCATCTTCTTCCTCAGCTCAGGTAAGTGCTCCATTTTCCAATTGCTTGCTCATGTAGCTTCTGTGAATCATTATGAAGCTATTTTGATGCTTTGGTATCACTCATTTGGCTCGAGTGTCGTTTTCAACCTTTCTTCTTCGTGTCCGTCGAGCTTTCACCGTGATCAAGCATCTCCGCCATCCTCGGCTTCTTGTCACTAAGGTAGCTTCTTATTAGTCCTTAGAAGCTCGCACCCGCACCTAGGCTCGCAGATGGAGCTCATCGCGATTTTCATGTTTAGCGATAGCTCCCATTTTCGTTTTCCGCCAGCCGGCGGCGTTCTAGTCCTCGCCACGCGAGAATGCTACCATTAGGTTCGCATCGTTATTGCGAATCCATTTTGGGTCTTGTTAGCGCCGCATGGCGGTGTCGCGGCGATTTGCCGTTGAACTCACTCGGGTTTTGCCGGCACAGAGCCCCCGTTTTCGTCATTTGATTAGGACACATTAATTGCTAATCATTAGTTGTTAATTGTGTCTTAATCATTATTGTTGAGCCACTGACCAGTGGGCCCAACATCCTTTAATCACTCTACGGTTCAATCTCGCATCGTTCGACATCATTAAGATTAATCATTGGTTAATTGAATGTGTCGGCATTTAATCGCTGTCGGAAATCTCCTTTGGGTCGCTGACTTGTGGGCCCGAGGAGTTAAGATCAAATCTCAGGAGTCATTAGTGTTTAATTTATGGTAATCATTAGAAACATTAATCCTGTCCTAACCGCCACTCTCAGTCGCTGACAAGTGGGCCCAGTGCACTGTGCACGTGGGTTAAAACGTTGCGGTCATGACCCGAGGTCACTGACATGCGGTCCCACGTGTCAGCATCTTCTTTTGAACTGCGTTCAATATCTACCGTTCGTTTTTAGATCCGCGGCCTTGATCGTGAGTGCATTCGGACCCTCCGGTTGCCTTGATCATTCTCGACCGTCGATCTTGAGATCAACGGCTGAGATCGTGTGTGCAATCGGACCTTCCGACCGTTGGTGCGCTCTGGACCGTCCATCTGCAGATCTGCGGTGGGATTGGCCCAAGCAACCGCACCGTCCCGGATGCATACACCTTCGTGAGCCGTTGGATCGTGATCCAACGGTGAGCTCCGACAGGTTTGGCGCTCGTCGCCGCTTTTTGCGCTGCGTGAGCCGTAGGATGTTAGATCAAGGGTTGCCGAGCGTCCACGTCGTTTCCTTTTAATTGGGTGGTTCTGTATTTCGGTAAGTATTTGTTTAACAACTGAAAATAATATAAAAACTTTAGAAACTCATAACTAATTCATTTTAACTGCTTTTTAGATACTTCCAACGGTAATAAATTATGTTGTCACTTTAGTTTATTATAAAAATGGATTTAAGCATGTTCTAGTAGCAGGAAATTGCTTAGTTAAGAATAGCTTGTTTTCTACTAATTTTATATATTCCAGAATTGTATTAAAACTTGGAAAATGCATATCTTTTACGTATATCGATAATTGTATGATTTTAACTTTGATAAATTTGTTATTAACTAAACTTTAATCTAAAAATGGTGGAAGGCCTAAATCAACACTAAAAATATGTTAGTAGATTTAACCCTATTAGCAAAGACTTAAAAATTCAATTAATGATGTAATAGACACCAGAATTCCTGTAAATCCTAAAAATAGAAATTTGATGTTAGAAATCCCTCTGTTATCATTCTATAATGTGAAATAGGTTTTGCACATGTTTATATTTCGAAAGTGCAATATGCTAGTTTTGCATCTTAGAAAAATCATAACTAAATCATTTTAACTCCAAATGACCTGAAATTTTATATGAGTGACCTCTATACCAATAGGTAGCTACCATAAAAATTTCAGCTTCAAAATCTTTGTAGAAAATGTTTTGCTACAGTGCTAATTATGGTAGAAAATGGGTTTTTAGGTAATATCGTTTGCACCACAAATCCAAATTAGGTTTTTCCAGTTTCTATGTCTTGGTATATTCGTATTTCACCTTGTGTATAAGTTTCGTCGCATTTGGATAATTTTTGCTTGCTCTTTTGTTAAGTGTTGCTAGTCTTATTGGTTGTTCTTGGTTCTTTTTGCCTTTGCGCTTAGGATTCGACATTTGCGGTAATCCCGAGAGTGACCCTCCACAACAGCTTGAGCAACAGCAAGAAGGCAAGCAGTTTGATCATGTTAATCCCAGTATTTTAAGTATTTATGTTGATTACAAATTCTATGTATGCATTGCTACTTTGTGTTAATAGTTGGCCTAGTAGATGCATTCCTTAGCAAATGATTATCCTCTACTACCATGAGCCTAGGTTACTCACTGTGATTTAGAGTTCATGGATGGGCTCTTGTCACTTAGTAGTTGCGAATTAATTGCTTAGCCATGCTTAGTTTCGGTAGAAATGGGCGGTTATCGACTTGTCGATAACCTTGATCACTTAAAACTTATTATGATTATGATTTCCACCTTGTGCCTTGTCTACTTATGAAAACTAAAACTGAAAACAAAATGATTTAGACTTGGGCACAATGGTATGATGGTGTGATTTTGGGTGTGACTGGAATGGTGCCCGGGTCAACAAGGACCGAACATCTTGTTACACTAAACCAAGCATTTTAGCGTGCTAACCACATTAGAGGGTATGGGACCTCTCTTGACTTAGTACTTTGGCGTGTATTGGCTCCGAGTCGCAGGGAGTCGCAGGAGGGATGGTGTTGGGAGCATTGTAGTGTCCGAAAGACTTCACCCGTGATGGGATTTGTTGTCTTTCGGCTTGCAATGTAAGCATATGGGTTTCTATCCATATGAGCGGCTCGTAGTTAATACACAAGATTGGAAATGTCTCGTAGGACTTAGCCGGGCCGGCATACCCTCGAGTGTGCTTGTGGCTTGAAGGCGGTGCAAGTGTGGGTACATTGGTACACCCTGCAGGGTTAAAACTATTCGAATAGCCTCGTCCTAGGTTATAGACACGCTTGGCAAGGTCTTTCAAGAGTTAGACTACAACCTTTTAAACTAAAACTTGATGGGTGGTACGAATCGGGGATTCGTGCTATGTTGTGGTGGCTATTGGGATAGTCACTTCCAGGTGGTTCCTTGTATGTATCTTTACTTACTGTTACTTTGATAACAAAACAGATTTGCAAACTTGCTTTTAAAATGTCTTACATTATTGCAAATAAAGTTGGCTTCATGCAAAATGAGACATACAACCTCCACCTAAATAAGATTGCATGTAGTTTATGAATAGGTCTGCTATTCCACACGTCAGTCTTGCGGGTACAAAGACAATCTTTGTACTCAGTTGCTATGCTTAATTGTTTTGTTGCAGAGGAAGAAGGTGAGCCTGAGGGGCCTCACTTTTGTGAGCTGTGTTGTGGTAGCTTGCGGGGCGACTAGCTTGGCGGCCCGGTCGGTTGCCTTGTGGGTGTGTGGCTAACCGGTCGACTTTTGTTCTAGCCATCTTATGGCACCTTTGCTTCATTGTCATTCTTGTATATTGTTCTATTTGGCCGGTCGGCTCTCTTTTGTAATAACTTTACTTTATGTATGTTGTGGTTGAACTTAGTGATGTATGTTGTATGGAAATGATGTGTAATTTTGTGATGATGTGCATATGTTGCAATTCTGGGAAACATATGCCCATCGAGGCTTAGAATGTTTAATCAGTAATTCTAGAACCATTTGGAGGTTCAGTGTTACTAGTTAAATATTCCGGGTCCTCACAGTCGGAAAGGGTTTCCGAGTCACAACCGATCACACATAAACCTAACGGGTCACACACTTAATGGGATGGAACAAACCAGTACGAATACGATTCGTTAAATGTGTTCGGATAGGATCCGACACGGGGCACTATATAAGGAGATGCTTGAGGCTAGTTTAGTGGGACAAGAGAGACACGTGAGTTGTTTCCACCGAAACCCTAGCCGCCATCTTCTTGAGAGAGCCTTCCCGTGCGACTTGGTGCTAGCACACCGGCGTACGGTTGTTCCTTCTCTGGACGTGTGGATACCGTAGAGGCGCTACTGTGGTCGCTGTTGCGCTGAGGACGATCCGCGATCTTCACTAGGAACTGTGGAGACTGCTGGAGGAGACGATCGACTAAGAGGACGATTGGACGATCATCTACGACCACTACATTGGCGCGTTCATCGTCGGACTAGGCTGCTCCGACTCTACTTTCGCTACACTGCGCGTCTGGTGGTAATGGTCTGTGATCATCTATCTTGCTTGGCATCCTGGTTTACGTGGTAGAAATTTTTGAATTGTTGCTAGCGTAGCCTACCCGTATCCCAACAAATACATATTTAAGTACTCTTATCTAGTTTTTCATAAATTTGGACTTTTTAAGCAAGATTTTTTACTTTTGACCAAAAAGGATCTTTAAAAAGCTAAACTTGCATATTATTAACAATGTCACTCCAAGAATATCAAATGAAGCAAATGAGAATGAAAACATGCATTCGCAAGATCCGTAAACCATTTTGGACAAAATGTAAATTAGTTTTCTCATAAAATAGAATACCTATTTTAAAGTAAAACTCAAAAAGGTTTTCATTATAGATTTTACAAAACTTTTTTTAAGAAAAACTCCCCTTTACACAAAGGTTCTTCTCCTTGACATTCTTCTCTTTTACTTTTGACACACAAAAGCTTTCTCCATCCATTCAATATCTCCCTCTTTGTCATCTCTTTGAAATATGTCCATTCAAAACTCATAATGACTTTAATCTTCTCTCTTTTGACAAAAAGATTTTCAATCAAATTCTCCTTTTGACATTAAGCACCAAAAACATTCTTCCCCATTGTATTTACGTGGATCGCACTTGAAAGATAGTCTTTGAACTTCACTTGTGGATACCACGAGTCGACGATACCACTTGTAGATATAACTTGTAAATCTATATGTCGACAAGACTTGAAATCTCATGGTGCTTGAACTTCTCTTGCAATGATCTTCAAGGAAAGCATCCAAAGAGAAGAGAGAAAGAAATAATCCATTTGAGAGAAGAGATTGTACCAAGAATAATTAATTCCATTTGTAGAGACTTACTACCACTTGGAGAGATATCACTTGTCGATACCATTTGTAGATACCATTTGTAGAAATATCACTTGAAGAGATATCAGGTATCAGAGAGAGCACGGTATGAAATAGATACCACTTAAAAGATATTCACATGAAGGGATAGGATGATATCATTTGAATGAATACCACTTGTAAAAACAAGGATACCACTTGTACAAACAAATATGATTCTCATGCCAAGGTCAAAGATGATCAAAAGAAGCTACCAATTGAAAGAATAGCATTTGAATGATAAATATATCACAATGAGTTCAAAATGGCATATGGAGTCAATAAAGTATATTTTTGGGGTAGCTAGCAAAGATAGCAAGGATCAATTTGACCAAAGGGAGCAAAGGGAGTGGTTGCAAAGAATAAGAAATAGACAAGTTTAGACAAAACAACCAAATTCTCTAGGTGCAGTCGATCAAGCGGCATAGGCATCGGACAGATTCTTGCGATCAGACCACTAAATCAGTAACTAACAGTTTTAGTTCTGAAATTTTTGGAGAAAAGATTGAATTATTGTACATTGCTCCAAATTTTCACACAAACATCTAAATAAACATATTTGGAGCATTTCTAACTTATCTAGCCTTTAGAAATCCAACTTTCAAATAGTTTTTATGACTTAAGCTTTTGATTTTGAAAATAAAAATATATTTTCGAGACTTTTCACAAAATGAGCCAAATTGAGCATTTGATGAAATCTATAGCATCCGATTGCATGTATGAGTCATAAATACCATCATAGACCTATTCATGTGAATAATTTAGGCTCAAATGGATGTTTGGTGGGTGTAGGTTTATGCATGGGCTCAACTGGGTAGGTTGAGGCTCTAGGTTTTGTTGGTTGTCGCCCAGGTCAGTTAAGGACCAATCTTCAAGCCGCATCTTGCTAAGCCATATCGTACTACCACATGTCTTGTATGGGTAGGAGTTGGCTGATTAATTTGCAAAGTTCCATCATAGTGGTTCCTATGGATGCGATGGGTAGTCTTTCATGACCTTTGTTAGTCCCACTTGGCACAAGAGGGGGCCTGAACCCTGCGGACGGGTAGTCCAAAGGGGGTGAAACCTTATCGAGGGAGGACTGTGGTGGAATGGCGCATTGTAAAAGCCTTGTGATAACCTTTTAGTCGCACACCTTCGGAAGTGTGTGAGCGGACAGTATAAATTGGTTATCTCTTGTGGGTAAAGCTGCACAACCTTTACAGAGTGTTAATCTATTCGAATAGCTGTGTCCACGGTCATGGACATGCTTGACAAAGCCACTCAAAGTTAGACTTTGGTTTTGGATTTCAAAAATGTTTTGTAAAATAGTTTATGACATGGATGGGTGTCCATGAGAAAAGTTATGGGTTGAAGCCCCGAGTTGGTGCCCGTGTTTAAGTTAGTGTTTGGTTGGTGCCTACACTAACTTTATTATTTTAGTTAAAACTCAATTTTAGATATTATAAAACTTGAGCTTTTGAACTTAGCAATGTATTTAATGTCAAATGTTGTTTTTGCACAAATAACCCTATAAGCCTTCCTTTGTTACATCCATGTATGCATGTCATTCTATTATTTGATGGGTGTAACTTGCGAGCACGGTAGTAGTGCTCATACTTGCTTTATGCAAATAAATTTTAGAGAAGAAGGACTTCGCTACAAGTGTGGATCGTGACGACTAGGCCGCTACCCCAGTCGATTGCCTGTGACAGATCAGCTGGACTCTACTACTTCTTCATCGTCTTCCGCTGTGTTTATTTAATGTTGCCCTGTAAGGCTATCTTGTAATCAACTCTGTTGTTTATTAATAAAGTTTTGCGTTTATGGTTGTGTTATCACATTTGTTTACTGTGTGAGCTAGCCACTGATCATGGGACTAGTTCAGAAATGCACAGAGGATTCGGGGGTGTTACTCCCGGGTCTGACAAAAGTTGTCTATTGTTGACTTCACCGATTTTCAAACATTGGTCGACAAGGCCATTGTCGCTGAGTTCAAAGGGAGAGCGCTTGGTTAGTCCCGCAAGTGCAAGTGGGAGGCGCAGAGGACAGCAAGGGGTAGCCTTCCCCATCCTCAATTCGGGCAAACCCCAGTGCCTTGTCCTCAGGCTCCACCACCACTGAGGCCGCCGACTTTTGAACCACGCCCTCCGCAGGCCATGTCTCAACCATGTGCACCTGTGGGGCAGCAAGGTGGCTTTCGCAATCCAGCTACAGAGGTCACTTGCTTCTATTGCCACAACAAGGGACACTACGCCAACAACTACCATATGAAGCATGAAGCAGCCACTCGCCCTAAACAGGGGCAAATGCAAGGGCAAGGGCGTGGTCATCCCCCAACTCAGCAGGTGGCCCACTAAGCTCAGAAGGTTGCTCATGGTCGAGTCAACCACATCTCCGCCGAAGAGGCGCAGGAAGCACCCGACGTCGTGTTGGGTACGCTCCTCATCAATTCTCGCCCTGCTATAGTTTTATTCGATTTTGGAGCTTCGTATTCTTTTATATCACAATCCTTTACTGCAAGTGGTGATATTCAAATTGCTCCTATGCATGTCCCTTTGATTATACACTCCCTGGGATTGGAAATGAGAGCTGAACTCGAGTACCCGGGACGTATCTATTGAGATTGAAGGAGTGGGGTTTCTGGCAAGTCTTATCCTCCTCAAATCAGCAAGCTTGGATGTGATACTTGGCATGGATTGGTTGTCTCAACACCTGGGGCAAATCGATTGTGCTAAGAAATCCATATCCCTCAAAAGCCCTCCGGTGTGCAAATTGGATTAGCACCACAATTGCATGAATCACATCTCTTTGCACTTGAAGCGAAGCCGGCACCAGAAATTCATGAAATCCCAGTGGTGTGTGACTTCCCTGATGTTTTACCCAAAGAATTACCTGGGATGCCACCAACTCGAGATATTGAATTCATCATCGAGTTGTTACCCGGTACTGCCCCAATCTCGAAGAGGCCATATTAGATGCCTCCAAATGAATTGGAGGAATTGAAGAAACAACTTAGTGAACTTCTAGCGAAGGGTTTCATTCGCCCTAGCTCATCTCCATGGGGCTATCGGCAATCTTTATGAAGAAGGATAAGACCCTACGAATGTGTGTTGACTATCGTCTACTTAATGAAGTGACGATGAAGAACAAGTACCCACTGCCCCGGATTGATGACTTTTTTTATCAGTTGACCGGAGCTCGGGTATTATCCAAGATCGATATGAGATTGGGTTATCACCAAGTAAAAATTAGATCTAAAGATATCCCGAAGATGGCTTTCTCTACTCGCTACGGATTGTACGAGTATACCATCATGTCGTTCGGCTTGACGAATGCTCCTGCCCTTTTCATGAGTCTTATAAATACGGTATTTATGGAGTATTTGGACAAGTTTGTGGTGATCTTCATAGATGACATCCTCATCTACTCTAAGAATGATGAAGAGCATACCCAACACCCGCAGTTAGTGATAGAGAAGTTGCGTGAGCACCGGTTATACGTGAAATTCAGTAAGTGTGGATTTTGGTTGGAAGAAGTGGCATTCTTGGGCCAAGTTCTTTCAGCGGGAGGCGTACCCGTGGATCCTAGCAAGGTTAGTGATGTGCTCTCTTGGGGCCAGCCCAAGTCGGTAACCGAAGTGAGGAATTTTCTCGGGTTAGCGGGATATTATCGTCACTTCATCGAGAATTTCTCCAAAATCGCGAAGCCGATGACAAAGTTGCTCAAGAAGGACAAGAAGTTTGAGTGGTCCACTGATTGTAAGAAGAGTTTCCAAGAACTTAAGAGGAGATTGACCACAACTTCAGTCCTTGTTCTTCCCGATGTTCACCAAAGTTTTGATATCTATTGTGATGCTTCTCGTCAAGGACTCGATTGTGTTCTTATGCAAGAAGGCAAGGTGGTGGCCTATGCATCAGGACAATTGAGACCTCATGGGATTAATTATCCAACCCATGATTTGGAACTCGCTGTGGTAGTCCATGCACTAAAAATTTGGCGACATTGCCCCATCGGTAATCGTTGTGAGGTGTATCCGGACCACAAAAGTTTGAAGTATTTGTTCACCCAACCAGATCTGAACCTTAGGCCAAGAAGATGGTTGGAGTTGATCAAAGATTATGACATGGGTTTCCAATATCATCCAGGCAAGGCTAATGTTGTTGCTGATGCACTGAGTCGCAAGGTCTATTGCAATACTCTAATGCTCAAAGAGCAACAGCCTACCCTTCATGAAGAATTTCAACGGCTCAACATAGGAGTGGTTGAGCATGGTTTTCTCGCTACCTTAGAAGTGCATCCAACCTTGGAAGATCAGATTAAGGCTGCGCAGCAATCAAGCAAAGGGGTGCGCTTGATGAAGGAGAATATCAAAAGCGGAACAACCAAGTGTTTCTCACAAGATGACCATGGTGTTGTATGGTTCAGACAACGTCTTGTTGTTCCGAAGGACATGAATTTGAGGAATTTGATTCTTTGTGAAGCTCATGATTCTCCCTTGTCCATTCATCCCAGAGCCACAAAGCTATATCGAGATCTCCGTCAGAGATTCTAGAGGACCTGAATGAAGGGGGAAAGCACAAAATTCATTTCCGAGTGCGATGTCTGTTGTCGCGTGAAGGCCGAACATCAATGACCAGTGGGTTTGCTACAACCATTGCAAGTGCCCAAATGGAAATAGGACTCGATTGTTATGGATTTTATCACCGGTCGACCCCCAAACCTCCAAGGGAAATGATGTCATTTGGGTTGTCATCGATTGACTAACTAAAGTGGCACACTTCCTTCCCGTCAAGACCAATCTCCGTTGAGTCATCTAGCGGAGCTCCATGTCTCCATAATTGTGAGTTTACATGGAGTACCAAAGACGATTGTTTTAGATCGTGGCTCACTCTTTACATCCCAATTTTGGAAGAATTCGCGAGAGGCTATGGGGACTTGTCTCTCTTTCAGCACCGCTTTTCATCAACAAACTGATGGCCAAATAGAGAGAATCAATCAAATCTTGTAGGACATGCTCCGTGCTTGTGTTCTCTCCTATGAGAAGAATTGGGAGAAATGCTTGTCTTTTGCTGAATTTTCTTACAACAACAGCTTTCAAGCTAGTCTCGGCATGGCACCATTTGAAGCTTTATACGGGAGAAGATATAGAACCCCCTTGAATTGGTCTGAGACCAGTGAAAGGCCACTTTTCGGCCCAAACTCAATCCAAGAGGCTGAAAATCATGTTTGATTGGTTCAAGATCGATTGCACACAGTTCAATCCCGACAAAAGAGCTATGCGGATCAACATCGTCGCCAGTTGAGCTTTGAACCAAATGACTCTGTTTATCTCAAAGTCTCTCCTATGAAGGGCACCCAATGGTTTGGCATCAAAGGCAAATTAGCTCCTCGATATGTCGGACTTTTTCGCATTATTGAGAAGAAAGGAGCTATGGACTACAAGTTCGAATTGCCTGATACACTCTCAGGGGTGCACAATGTTTTTCATGTATTTTAGTTGAAGAAATGTCTTCGTGTGCCAACTGAGCAAGCTCATTTGGAAGGTCTTGAAGTGCAGGAAGATCTGACCTACCGTGAGCATCTTGTTTGTATCCTTGAAGAGGCTGAACGAAGGACAAGGTCAAATCATGCCGAGGACAAAGCTACTTGGGAACGAGAGGACCGTCTTCGTGTAGATTTCCCATCTTTCTTTTCCGAGTAAGCGGAATCTAGGGACGAGATTCTTGTAAGGGGGAGAGTTGTAACATCCTAAACTTTGGTTTGTGTTTCAAATGTATAAAAGTGTGAAAACTTCAAAAACTTTTGTTAAAAATCTTAAGTTTGCCTTAAATTTTAAACTTTTGACTTGAAATCAAGTTTCTATTTGTTTCCAGAAAAATGTGTGTATAAAAATTTCTGGAAATAATTTTATAAAATACTAGATTATTTATGACAAAGTAATATAATTTTCCACAAATGTTTAGAAATTAATTGAACCACATGAAAATCCTAGCTAAGTTACTAAAGCAGGTTTGAAAAAGAATTTATTTTAGCCTTTTGGTTTATGAAAAGTGGTCAAATCAAATTTTCCTAAGTCCTAGTTGAACCTGAGAACACCCACAAAAAATTTCAGAATTTTTAGAATTTTATTTCTATTTTAAGCGGTCTAGTCAAACTAGTTGTTTTTGTGGTCAAAATCCCATTTAAACCCTAGCCCCGACCGGACTGTTCGGACCAGGTCTGATCGCGTCAATCTTCGGGTAGACTGTCCGATGCAAATCGAACGGCTCACATCACTTGTGCCGTTCGGACTGTCTGAACTTCTCAGCGCATTTGGACCGTCCGATGCAGATCGAACGACTAACATCGCTTGTGCCTTTTAGACCGACCGACTGGTCTTGGTTCAACCCAGCTGCTTGACCGGACCTGAGTCCGACTCGAGCCACTCAGCCGAGCCTCTTGTTCTATCGCTTACGAGCGGGCCCCGCCTGCCAGCGTTGTCGTCTTCCTCGCGACGCTCGGCCAAATACGCTGGCGACACGCAGGTGCGCCATGACGACACCACTCGCCACCTCATGCTCCTTTGACCGCTCTCGAGCGTCGCCTAGTCTCCACCTAGCACCCCGAACCAATCCACTTCCACCCTCTCGCACCTTATCACTCTCTTAGACCATTTCTTGGTTTTGGCAGAGAAAGAAACTGTCGAGCTAGAGTCCACCTCGGAGCAGCTCGAGCACCTGCGACCCCTCCACCGAGTTCCTCTCCGGACGCCGCCTCCATTTTGGCCAACCCGGGTCCTTGTCCTGCTCTAAATCGATGGGGACGCTTCATCGTCTTCGACTCCGGCAGCCACGGCCCGTGTAGCTCGTAGGCGCTCTGGTGAGTCCCGCTTGATGCCACCTAGTCCATCTTGATCGCATCATCTCACTGAGTCTTCTGGCCAAACTAATTTGTGTTTGGTGTATTATCGTGGGCGTGCGACCCCTTCTTCTCTGGCTACGGACAACCGCCGCCACCTCGATTCCGACCGCTACCGTCTTCCTCCGCCATCAAGAATTTGGGCGCCTCGTTCCTGGAGCTAAGGCGCTCCCTAGTTGCACCTTCTTGAGTCTTCTAGAAGCTCGTAGCGTCTTCTCCACAGCAGTAGCTCCTTCATCTCCACCTCCGGTTGTCGCCAGCCCACCGTCGTCAACCTCCGGTCTTCGTGTCAACGCCAATGAGTTCGTGAGGCTACTCCGTACTCGTACGAGTTGATTTCAAGCCCGGAGTGTCATCCCTTCGCCAGATCCCCTCCCTCATCATGGGTGCTCACGCGCGGAACAACGGTGAGCCACCGGCAGGATTAGGTTATAACTTTCATTAGTTGTTAATCGTCCGTTAATTATTTAGCTAACTTGTGGACCCCACCGTTCTAAATGTGTTTAGCAATGTAAGTTAAAAACTATTTGAATCTCTGAGTCAGTGACATGTGGGGCCACTCGTCTGGTTAAGTGTTTGCGCAAAATTGCAAAACACGTTTTCTCTTAACAGAAGCGTATTTCTAATGAGCTTAGAGGGAGTTTACGCTTTTGTAAGCTGATGACGTAATCTCCAAATTACGCCTTCGACGTCATCTTGGTGAAGCTAGGTCAAAGCTGACCCAGTTAATGCCTTCGTCGGGTCCTAATGGTCAGTGACCAGAGCTAGGTGGCTGCGTGTGTAAAAAGTATTTAATGCTTTTGGAAATTCAGAAATGAATTAATTTTACACTAAAAATTCAAATAACTTAGAAAATTCATAACTAATTCAATTTTGCTCCAAATGAAGCGAAACCAATTTTGCTAGTTTTCATTTTTAGTGTACTTTTAAGTGGAATAGTTTGCAAATATGCTTCTATTCCATAAAATATTGGTTAGTCAAAAGGAATTGTTTGTACATTAGAAAATGGTTTAAACTCCAAAAATTCATAAGTATTTCATATTAACTCCAAATTGGATGAAATTAATTTTTTTAATTCTAATTATTCCTATACTTTAACTTGGCATAAGTTTGATCTTGTTGCTGTTTTAGAAAATTTTGGTAATTAAATTATTTGTTCAATAATGCTTTCAACTTGTTAAACACTTAGAAAATCTAACTAGATTTCTCTTGGACTGAAACTTTCACCTAAAAACCTTTAGAAATCAAACACTACCTGTTGTGTGTGTTGTGAGATGTAGTTGAATTTTGATATTTTTTATGTTATTCGTTCTTATTCGCTCTTTTGCTCAATCGATAGATTACGGTGAACCTAGTACATACAAGAGTGATCCTCAGTAGCAAAAAGATTGTCTTCAGCAAGGCAAGCAGTCATTCCATGGATGCACGTTGATCCTATTATTTGCGCATGCTAATATTTTAATTACAACTGTATGTATGCATGCTATGTTGACAAGTTATTTCGCAGTTCGTGATAGTTTACGTGAATAGTTACTTGAACTATTGGTAAATATCCATCCCCTACCACTGAGCCCAGGTTTACAATCGCTGTGATTTAGAGCTCGTTGGATGGGCTCTAGTCACTTTATATTTAGTATGCGAGTTGTTGTCACTTATCCATGCTTAAAACGGTAGTCTAGGGATCATCGCCTCGGCGATGGTCATACAACATCACTTTAAATAATTGAGTCAAGGTACTCATGTATGGATTACATTGTGTGGTTATTGGGTGTGTGATTGTGTGCCCGAGTCAACAAGGACCGAACATTTTGTTACACTAAACCAAGTAATATTGCGTGCAACCACATGAGGGTCATATGGGTCCCCTTTTGACTTAGTACTCTGGGATGTGTTAATTAATGAGTCGTCGGTGGTAGATGTAGGAGAAAAATGTTATGTGTTGTTGGGCATGTGAGGGGTGAGTTCTTGTCTAGGTTCTCCACACCCAAGAGCATCAGTACTTTTCTAAGGTCAATGTGTCGAACACAACATGTGGGTCCTTAGTGGGAGCTCGTAATGGGAGGTTCACTAAGGGTTAACCCCCATACGTGTGACTCTTAATTAATTCATTCTATTGGAAAACGTCTCGTAGGACTTAGCTCTGTCGGCATACCTTCGGAAGTGTGCTTTATCCGGTGGCAAAAGGAGCGGTCTGACATGTGGGTAAAGTTGCACACCCCTACAGGGTTAAAACTATTTGAATAGCCAAGTCCTTGGTTATGGATACGCTTGGGAAGGTCTTTCGAGAGTTAGACTATAACATTTTGAGAAAACTTGAGATTGGATGGCACGAATGGGTAATTCATGCTATTGATGTGGTGGCTAGGGTTAGTCACCTCTAGGATGTTAATTATGCTATTAATTATTGTCTCACTGATATTTGATCAATTTAAATAAAGTTTTGTTAAATTGCCTTCAAGCTATTCAACTATTGCAAATAAAATGTTGCTTTACGCTGAAATGAACTCTAAAGCCATCTCCATTAAATCAAGCATGCATGTAGCTATGTAGGTTAGTTAATCATAAGTCTTGCGAGTACAATTAGTGTACTCAACTGCATTGTCTATTTGCTGCAGAGGATATTGAACCCTAAGGGGTTAACGAGTGTGAGACCGACTTCGCCTTCGACTTCGATGACTAGCTGGGCACTTCCGGTCGGTTGCCTTGTGGGTAAGGGCAGTCGGTTGGCTTTTGTTACTACCATCTTATGGCTTATGTTTTTCTGCTGTAAATTTAACCTTTTGTATGAAGTCTAGTGTATGTTGAATATGTGTAAATTATGAAGAACTCGGTAATGTAATATCTTGTGTATGAAGTTTATGCTTATTTTTGTATAGTGTATGTGTACTACATTTCTGGGAAGTACATATTCACCAAGAGCAGGAAAATTTGATTTGTGATGCTAGGACCAATGGAAAGGTTAAGCATTACAAATTAAATCGCCCAGTGGCTCTCACAATAGTTTGGTATCCAAGAACCATGATGGCCATCACTACTGCAATACCTAGTTGGATATAGGAAGTGCAACAGAGTTACCTAGAAGATGAAAAGTGTCTAGAATTATTAACTAAACTCAGTATGGATAATCAAGCTCAACACCCTTATTCTCTACACAATGGGATAATTAGATATGAAGGTAAACTCTATGTGGGAACTGGAATTGAACTCAAAAACCGGCTCTTGGAGTCATTTCATGCATCAGCATTGGGGGGACACTCAGGTGAAAGAGCTTCGTACTAAAGACTTAAGCTATTGTTCTATTGTCCAAGGATGAAAGTGGATGTGAACAATTATGTGATGAATTGACCAGTATGTCCGAAAAACAAGTCAGAAAATGCACATTATCCTGAGCTTCTACAGCCTTTACCTATTCCAAAAATTGCATGGGCTCATGTGACCATGGACTTCATTGAAGGGTTGCCAAAATCCAAAAATCATGATGTGATATTAGTAGTAGTTGACAGATTTACTAAATATGCACACTTTATATCACTAAAACACCCCTATATAGTGCAGACAAGTGTGGACTTGTTTATTGAAAATATATACAAGTTGCATGGATTACCATCAATGACAATGTCTGACAGAGATAGGATATTCACTAGCACCATGTGGCAATAATTATTTAAGACCTTGGGATCAAACTTCGGCTTAGCAGTGCATATCATCGACAGTCTGATGGACAGACAGAAAGGGTCAACCAATGTTTGGAGAATCACCTCAAATGCATGGTTTTTGCAAGCCCAAAAAGGTGGAAATTCTGGCTAGCCCAGGCAGAGCGGTGGTATTACACCTCCTTTCACACCTCCTTAGGATTGACCCCATTTCAAGCATTGTATGGAATCAAGCCACCTCAAGTGACAGAAGCAATGATACCAGATGCTGCTATGAGTGGAAATCACAACATATCTCAGCAGAGAATGGCAATTTTTTAGGCTATTAGGAGTTCACCACAGAAGGCTCAATCCAAAATGAAATTCTTTGCTGATAAGAATAGAGTGGAGAGGGAGTTCAATATTGATGATATGGTGTATTTGAAAATACAACCATACAAGGACAATTCCTTAGGATTACATAATTCTTTAAAGTTACATTCCAAATTCTATAGACCCTACAGAGTTCTAGAGAAAATTGGGCAAGTGGCTTACAAACTCCTATTACCTACTAGCAGTTTAATACATCCTGTTTTTTATGAGTCAATTGAAGAGGCATGTTGGTCCTAAAGTAATCCCTAGCCCAATGTTACCTTTAGTGGATCCAGAGGGCAATATTTTGACTGAACCCATTGCAATTGTAGAAAGGAGGGTCATACTAAGGAACAACGAACCAGTGGTGCAATGACTGATATGATGGATGAACCTACCTGCTAATATGACTACTTGGGAGGATGTTGATTTTATCTCGTAGGTATTTCCAAATTTTCATGATACCACTTCGTTTTGAAATCCAAATGAAAGACTGGTTGGTGGCTAGTTATGTACGTCAGACGGTTGAGATTTTTGCATACCCCGAAGTAAGGATCTAGTGGTTAGAAAAGAACCTAGTAATTACTATTTCCTATAATCTCGTTGCTTTGTCGGCAGAGATGCTCTTGCGTCACTGTAGCCCCATTGAGCACTTCATATAAGCAGTAATCGGGCTGGAGTTTGTTATCGTGATGTTAAACCCTAGTTTATGTTATATACATATACTTTCCCCATTTCTTAGCTCCTTGCTATATTTCCTTGCGGTTTGATCTCGCGATTTGTCCACTGAAATTGATTGGGGAATTTCGGTTATTGTCTGATTCCTGACAGGGGGTTCCTTGACCAGAGCGTGCTCGTGGTGAACGCTCTTGTTCACCTCTACGCCAATCATAGGTCATTACTTGATGCGCGGAAGGTGTTTGATGAAATGGCTGAGAGGGACGTGGTTTCGTGGACGACGCTGGTGGATGGATGCGCGCGGGGAGGGTTGGCTGACGAGGCGTGGCGGGGATTCTGCAGGATGGTGGTGGCCAGGGGCTTGCATCCGAACGAGGTGACGCTGGTCGCTCCTGTCTCAGCGGTCGGGCAGATGGGGTTGCTGGCGCTCGGGAGGATGGTGCATCGTTATGTTGCGGAGGGTGGTGTGGTGTAAGTGTTAATTTGGAGAATCCGCTGATCGATATGTTTGGGAAGTGCGGGTGCGTGGCCTCTGCCATGGAGGTTTTCGATGGCATGGCAGTCAAGGATGTGTATACCTGGACGACCATGGTTTAAGCTTATGCCAAGTGTGGTGATTTGGAAAGTGCAGGTCGGCTGTTTGAGGATATGCCTAGGAGGAATGCGGTTTCTTGGAGTTGCATGATTGCAGCTTACTCACAGGCAAATCAACCTGACGAAGCAGTAAGGTTGTTTAAGAAGATGATTGAAGCATGTGTGGAGCCGATTGATGCTACTCTTGTGAGTGTGCTTTCGGCATGTGCTCAACCGGGTTGCTTGGATCTTGGTAGATGGATATATGATAACTACATTGTCAGTAATAAGGTTGGGCTTACAGTGAATTTAGGTAATGCATTCATCGATATGTATGCAAAATGTGGAGATTTGGGGTGCAGCATCAAGATTATTTGGTGAGATGGTAGAGAGGAATATAGTGAGTTGGAATTCGATGATCATGGCCCATGCTGTACATGTTCAGTCTGAAGAAGTCCTTTACCTCTTTGAGCAGTTGACAGGAACAGGTATTGTGCATGATGAGATCACATTCCTTGGATTATTTTCTGCATGCAGTCATAGTAGTTTAGTTTCAGAAGGGTGGAGCTTTTTCAAAGAAATGAAAATGGTTTATGGGATTGAACCCAGGGCAGAATATTATGCATGCATGATTGATCTTTTGGTAAAGTTGGGCTTCTGGAAGAGGCATTTGAAGTTGCAAGGTATACCAATGGAAGCTGATGAGGCCGGTCGGGGTGCCCTTTTAGACGCATGCAGAATGCATGGCAATGTAGAGATTGGTGAATGTGCTGCAGATAAGCTGATAAAATTCAATCCTTCAGACAGTGGAATCTATGTACTTATGAGCCAAATATATGCAAGTAAAAACAAATGGAATCAGGTGAAGATGCTGATGAGAGATAAAGGGGTAAAGAAGAATCCTGGCTGTAGTTCTATTGAGGTGGATGGAAAATTCCATGAGTTTTCGGTGGCTGATCTTTCACATGTTGATTCCGAAGATATCTATGCAGCATTGAAGAATATTTATTTATGTCGGTGTTTTAGAACCGATCTTACGTAAAGATTATTTGATTCGGGGGGTCTCCACAATTGATCACGTAGACAAAGGAGACACGGGGATTTTTATACAGGTTCGGGCCTTCTCCAGCGAGAATAACAACCCTACTCCTGTATGTATTATATTGGGTGTCCTGATTACAATCAGGGAATAGACTTGCGCTAATAGTACTACAGATTGTCCTTTTTTCCCTCCAGGCTCCCCCTCTTCATCTCTAAAAGACATCTATTTATAGTGTATCGTGAGGAAGGTTGTCGTTCCGAGTCTGGAGGTGCTCATTTATTCTAGTAATGAGAGTAATTGTCAGAGTAGTAACCTCCCCACGTTGCCTGAGGGTTATCAATCAAAGATAAAGATGGGTTAACTGTAGTTATTTTAGGTATAAATACACATCTTGACTGCTCAGATCTCACAGTTAATAGGACCTACTGGTGAGTGGACCTAGTTATCTGTGGAGAAGTCACGGCAGGACTAGTCGTAGTGGGACTCACGACCAGGGGGTAGTCGTAGAAAAGCTTACGACTAGATAATGGTCATAGAAAGGCTTATGACCGTAGGTAATCATAGGACATCTTACGATTACGACATAGTCGTAAAAATACTTACGACTATAGGGGTGGTCGTAAAAGGACTTACGACCACCTGGCTAGCTTCTCCCTTACGACAGTAAGAGATATACCTAGTCACTGTGTGACGTCATATTACATGATTACGGATAAATGGTCAAATGAGGATCATTATATCCTCGTCATCTAGCCTCCCAGCTTCAAGTGAAAATAACTTACTTGGGCAAGGAGTCGAAGATGATCCTACAACCACCAGGTGGCTGTAGAGAAAACGTTGAAGGAAATACTCTTCAACACGTGTTTCATTTGACTAGAAATATACTTAGCCAATGCAGTTTGTTAAATATCTCACGATTACAATGTAGTCGTAGAAAATCTTATGACTTCGAAGTAATCGTGGTACTTATGATCGGAAGTAGAAAACTTTTTCGAGTGATATTTCTTTTGACCAAGAGTATACTTGGCTAATAGGGTAATTTCGCTTGAGGTGTGAAAAGAGCCTAGGTTCTCTCGAACAGACATATTTAAAAAGATTTGTCCGTTAGAGCAATTCCCGAAGCGGTGGAACTGTTGAGTTTCCACAGCGTTTCATTTCAAATGTGCGGTTGTAAAACGGACCGCGGGGGTGAGTTTAGGGTTCTTACCTTTTCCCCAATTCAACCTGACTGTTCGTCGTCTTCTTGTCTCTTCTGCTGCCGACGACATTGTGCTCTTTCTTGAAGCTTTCCCAAATCTGACTCTCTTCTTCATGAGGAAATATGGCTAGGATCGTCTCCGAGTGGGCTGAATTGGAAATGGACGACGCGAAGATGGATGCCTTGGTTGCCACCGAGAAAATTCCCGAGAAGGTACTCGTGAAGTGGATTTCGGCGAACGGACAACACTGGCCGTCCGGGGAGGACGGTCAAATCCCCATTTTCCAGGGTATTGTGAGTGTGGCCTCCGATTGCTTGCTCACCCTTTCCTCACACTTGTGTTCGATCACTTTGGGGTGGAATTGTTTAATCTTGGCCCTAATTCCATCACAATGTTGAGTGTGTTCGTGTATTTGTGTGAGGCATACCTGGGGATTCCAGCGGACCTCGAGCTTTTCCAGTATTACTACGGGATGGCTCGTCAAGCTGGAATTGCTGGGAGTTGCGGTCTAAAGCTGCACGACGGGAAGTCGAAGGAGTATATTCAAATGTTCACCCCGTCGTCGTAGCCAGGGTGGAAGAAGAAGTGGTTTTACTGGGAAGTCACCAAGGAAGACAGCCTCTCGTTCATCAGGAATGTCACCGAGAGGATTTCCTCCTGGGATTCGACTCCCAAAGATCTTATCCGGATTGCCCTGTACATTCAAGCCATCAAAGATTTGAAGGCTGGGGGGCTTACCGGATGGCACGTGGTGAAGGACTTCATCACGCGCCGCATTAGTCCCCTGAAGAAACGAGTTCCTCCAATGTGGAGGTACTCGGGGAAAGAAGACCCGACCAGAGACTACCAGGACGGTAAGTGAAATGGTCACCTTTTGACCTGGCCTTGGTTAACCTTGATCTGGTCTGTTGATTGTGCTACTTGTTCGTATAGATCTTCCACAGGCGAAGATTGACGCTCACGTCAGGCTCATCTGTGAGAAGAGTCCGTCCGGTGTAGCAGCTTCCCAAATTCTTGCGGTTTTAACCGCAGAGGAAAAGGTGGAGCGCCTAAAAGTAATCGAAATTCGATTTTATCTTTAGGTGTCGATAGTCGCAGAAAAACTTACGACTATGATAATAGTCGTAGAAAGACTTACGACTAATAGGTGGTCGTAGAAAAACTTACTACCACTTTCTATAACATTTTCTTTTCCTGATCTCATCAGAAAGTAGGCATGGAGAACCGTTAAGATGACGAGGAGGTCGCATTGGTGGTCATTGGGGCGACGGCTCAAGCGGAGCAAGCAAAAACTCCACCCGCCAAAAAGCGTCGACTCGTAAGGGTCGGCGAGAAGGGTGGCGCGAGCTCGGCTCCTCCAGCTCCCTTTGCCCAATTTGCTGCAGACATGAGGGCAACACCGAGGGAAAAAGCAGAGGAAGCTGTCTCTGCTCTCAAGCGCAAAGCCCCCAAGGCCAAGGTACCCTTCTACTACGACAATAAGACTTTTGCAGTTTCTGCTTCTCGTGGCTCTATAAGGCAGCTAGAAAAGGAGAACTGGAAGAGCTTCGTGTCTTTTGTGAAGGAAACTACCACTCCAGCAGGACCTAAGGTCGAGGGGAGCAGTGCTCTTAAGGTGGTCGAGACAGATCTCGGCCACTCAGAAAGTCGGGAAGAGGAGACTCGCGATCCTTTGATAGAATCTCGACCCACAATAGTCGAGAAGAAGTCGAAGAAACCTTCCATTGGGAAGGTAGCTCCCAAGTTCTGGGTTAGGTCCAGCGTGCAGAGGTATGTGAAAAACAGAAGTGTAAGAACAACATTTACCCTTTTGTTTTTCACGAGTTAACTTGCTCTTGGTTTTGTGATCTTAGCCCAACTCCTTCAACCTCCATGGATGCTTCTATCGAGAATCCCGCTGTTACCTCTTCAGCCAACGAAGGTGTAATAGCGATAGCAGCTGAAGCTCCAGCTACTATTCCCATGGTGGAGGAAGTCGTCGCCACCGAAGTCGCTAGGACTACTGAGGTAGCCGTAGGAATGGAAGTGGTGACGAGAGGGGCCACGAGGGCGACACTAGGAGTCGGAGGTGGTGAGAGTTCCGACCACCGTGCCAGTAAGGAGGTTGTCGAGGACATTCCTTCCGGTCCTCCAGGCGGTGATGCCATCACTGAATCAAAGGAGGAGGAGTATTTTAACTTCTGCTCTGATTTCTTCGGCCCTGCTTCCATCGTAGGATCTTCCGCCTATAGATCTCGCGACCGAGTCCCTCACCCCAGCAGCATCTCCAATTGCGGGGATGTATTTGATAACGAGCGTCTCGAAGGGGTTTGGTGGAAACGAGTCGAGGAGATGGACAGGCTGAAAGATCCGTCGAGGATGGTCTCCATGTTTGCTTGGTCGAGCATGAATGTAAGTATTCATTGATACCCACCAACATAGTTTTACCCCTGCTTCTTATCGCCTTTCTTTTCTGCAGAGAGCCATAGAACAAGTTGCTACGATTTGTGAGTACAATCGGCAACTTGTCAAATTGCGACATGAGAAAGCAGTACTCTGCGAACAAGCAGAGAGGTGGTGAGTAACCGACACTCGTAATCGTTTTACAAATTGATTACTTGTTCAGTACTCGTAGGGGGTTGTCGTAGAAAAACTTACGACTTGGTACTAGTCGTAGAAAAACTTACGGCCAGAAGTAATCGTAGAAAAACTTACGATTATGCATTAGTCGTAAAAAATACTTACGACTACTCGTCTGTATATTCATGTCTATCTTTGCCCCTTCTAAGTTCAAGAGTGACGAAAAGACCTTAGCGGATTCGCTCAACTTCGAAAAGGCCGAGACGAAAAAGTTAAAGGATAAGGTCACCAACCTTTTGAAGAAGCTTCAAGAGGCCAACTCTGCGACTCAAGGGTTGTAGGAAGAAATAAACAGTACGTGAAGTTACGACTGCTTTCTTTCTTGATCTTTACCCTCCTAACTTCTCATTCCTTTATAGAAAAAGAAGTCGAAAATAAGGCCCTTCAGGCCGAGGTGGGGACTCTTCGGATCGAGGTTTAGGAAAAGACCTCAGTCATTCGTGAGATCGCCCGCATCACGAAGGATAAAGATCAAGAAATTGAGAAGTTAGGTTCTCAATTAGTGGGTAAATAAAACTTTACCTGCCATTAAATTATTTTTCCTTCTCGTAGAATCATTTTATCTAATCCTTACCCCTTTCAGAGCGATTAGTTGAAATAAGACAACTCCACGAGGCTTCGACTTGCACCCAGGAGGAGATGAAGTCGATAAAGATCAATCTTCAAGACAACATTTCGATTTTGAACAATGTACTCAATGGGCTTCATGCTGCAAATGTCACACCTCGTGACGACACATTAGCCACTCATATGAGTACCATTGGGGAGCAAGTCGGCTCTTTGTAAGAGTTGGTGACTACTTTGAAGACCAACCAGAACGACTCGATAAAGGAAGCAGTCAAAGGAGTTGTAAGCTTTGTTTTAGCGAACCTTAAGGCCCATGACCCCAATTTTAATCCTCATTCTGTTGAAGCCAACTTCGACTGTACTGAAGCTGAAGCAGAACAATTAATCGATGATGTGTAGTCAGTCGGCGAGAAGGTCGCGGAGGAGATGCAAATAAAATCTCCTTCGTCAGAGTAGTCTGTAACAAGGATTTGTAAAGACAAGCCCTTTTTGTGATGTAGAAATATATGATCTTTATCATTTTCCTGCAAATCATCTCGCAGAGTAGTTAGTAACTCGTAAGACAATAAAAGGAAAAATA
This sequence comes from Ampelocalamus luodianensis, assembly GCA_036346255.1. Lineage (NCBI taxonomy): Eukaryota > Viridiplantae > Streptophyta > Magnoliopsida > Poales > Poaceae > Ampelocalamus > Ampelocalamus luodianensis. The sequence goes on along the minus strand of CM070639.1, from coordinate 32,659,113 downwards.
ATCAGACCAGATATTTGCAATTCCTTCTTCCTTCTTCCCTTTTCTTGCAAATTATCTCATAGAGTAGTTAGTAACTCGTAAGATAACAGATTGGAAAAAGAAAACAAGACTAAGAAATGAAGTCATGTTTGTAACTTTATCTTAGCCCCGACTATTTGCGTAGTTTATTTGAATAAACTAAGGAAATAGTAAAGAAAGGGTTTCTGAAAACTGAGAAGTTTATTCGACTTTTAGCTTTCGATTCTCGATTATCATGCACTAGTCGAAAGAGTGGGAAACGGATCAACGCTAGGAAGTTCTCTCTAGCAGGCAGGACCATGTGCAGAAAGGAAAGGCTTCTACTAGGTGATGTTGCCATCTCCGACCAGTTTAATCAAATCGATGACGAAAGCTTGAGTAAAATAAACATCTAGAGGATCTTGAAAGTTCATTCGACTTTTTTCAGTGCACTCGATAAGTTTGTCCTGGTAGCGAGAATAGGAAACAGAACAACGCTAGGAAGTTCCTTCTAGTGGGCAAAACCACGTGCAGAAAAGAGAAGCTTCGACTAGGTGTGTTTCTTCCTCCGACCAGTTAAAACCGATCAAGTATACCAAAAGCAGTCGAACGAATCTCGAGAGTGCGCTCTGCTTAGAGTATTTTTCAAGATGAATAAATAAACTAAGGTGATAAGAGTTTGCTAAAAACGTTTCGACCATGTTTCTGAGCCCAAAAGACTTTGTATTGGCATCAAAAGAGAGGAACAAGGCGATACTAGGAAGCTCTTTCTAGTGAGCAGGACCACGTGCAGAGAGGAGAGACTTCGACTAGAGGTTGTATACTTTCTCCGACCAGTGTAAAAAAAATTGAGCGTGTAAAATATGGTCGAAAAGTTATGAAAGCAAAACTCAAAGAAAGACAATAAAGATAGAAAGAACCTGATGCTTTATTGTCGTGGAGGTTTGTTACACGTAAAATTTGCGTAACTGGTCGATGTTCAAAGAGTTTGAGAGAACGCGGCCATCCTCCATTGCTAGTCGTACCGAACCTGGACGCGTAACTTCGACCACAGTGTAAGGCCCTTCCCATTTGGGGGAAAGTTTATTCCGATTAGACTGGGATTGAATAAGCCTCAATACCAAGTCACCTACAGCAATGCTGCGATGTTGGACCTTACGATCGTAGTATCTGCGCAGGGCTTGTTGGTAGACTGCTGAACGGATTATAGCCTGGTTCCTCTTTTCCTCGAGCAGGTTGATGTCATCCGCTCGAAGCTGTTCTTGGACGGAGTTGTTAAAATTTTCGATTCGCGCGGACCTGATCTTTAGTTCTAGCGGGAGCATGGCTTTTGCACCAAAAACTAGAAAGAAAGGCATTTCTCCTGTATCCCGGCTAGCAGTCGTGCGAATTGCCCATAACATTTAAGGTAATTCTTGTACCCAAGCCCCCGAGCGCTTGACAAGCTGGTCGAATACTCGAGTTTTAATCCCCATCATTATTTGGCCATTCGCCCTTTCGACCGCCCCATTACTTTGCGGGTGGGCAACAGAAGTGTAACACAGCTTTGTACCCAACTCGTCGCAAAATCTTTGGAATTTTGTGCTCGAAAATTGCTTTCCATTATCTGTGATGATTCGACTTGATACCCCAAATCGAGTTATCACGCATCTCATCATGAACCTTTTAGCTGCTTCTGCTATTATCCCAGTAACAGGTTCAACTTCTATCCATTTTGTGAACGTGTCAATAGCCACAAAAAGGAATTTGAATCCACCTAGAGCTCTAGGTAACGGTCCTAGGATATCGAGACCCGAGGTCGCAAAATGCCAAGACAAAGGGATTGTTTGCAATGCCTGAGCTGGTTGGTGTATTTGCCTGCTATAAAACTGGCACTGAACACATTTCTTGACTAGCTCTTTTGGCATCATAGAGGGCCGTTGGCCAATAAAAACCTTATCGAAAGGCTTTACCGACCAGCGTTCTGTAAGAAGCGTGAGTCCAACAAATGCCTCCGTGTATGTCGTGAAGGAGTTTTAATCCTTCGCTCTGCGGAATGCATCGCATGTGCATCCCTTGAGTTCCTCTTTTATAGAGGACACCTTCGACCAAAGTATACATTTTGGCCTTTCGGGATAGTCGATCTGCTTCGAGATCATCGTCGGGTACGGAACCCGTATGAAGGTACTAGTAGATGGGAGTCATCCAGGTATCTTCGTATTCTAAGGAGGCTATTTCGATAGGAGGCATCTCTAGTTCTTCAACTAGGGACGGCTTCTGAAGTTGCTTCAGAAAAACTCCTTTCGGTACTGTGGATCGAGAAGAAGCTATACGAGCAAGTTGGTCTGCGAGGAAATTATCCTTTCGAGAGATGAATTGTACCTCAAAGCCCAAAAAATGATTTTCTAACTTTTGGACTTCCAATAAGTACCGAGACATAGTCGGATTAAAGCACTGGTACTCTTTTTCGACTTGATTCACGACTAGCTGAGAGTCTCCTCTCACAAGTAGTCGACGAATCGAGAGCACTTTCGCGGCTCGTATGCCAGCTAGCAAACCTTTGTACTCTGCCATGTTGTTTGTGGCCTGAAAGTTTAGTTGTATGGCATACTTTAAGGTCTCTCCGGTAGGAGATTTCAGGACCACCCCAGCACCCGAGCCACTTATGGTGAGTGACCCGTCAAAGTACATCGTCCACTGGTCGTGGGAACCGTACTGGGGATCCTGAACAGGTTCAGGATTTGTCCATTTGGCGACAAAATCTGCCAAGATCTGGGATTTAATGGCCGTTCGGGACATGAAATGGATGTCGAACTCCCCAAGTTCGACTGACCATTTTGTCATGCGTCCTGCTGTTTCTCTATTCTGGAGGATCGCTCCCAAGGGAAACTCAGATGGCACAACGAGTTTGTGCACCTGAAAATAATACCGCAGTTTCCTCGAAGACATGAGGAGGGCATATAGAAGTTTTTGAACCTGAGGGTAATGCTCCTTATGCCCATGTAAAACTTCGCTAATGCAGTAAACTGGTCGTTGTACGTTCTCACGCTCTACGACCAGTACTACGCTCACTGCCTGTGGCGTGGCAGCTAGGTAAATTAAGAGCGTCTCTCCTGGTTTCGGAGAAACCAGAACAGGAGTACTCGTATGATACCTCTTGACCTCCTCAAAGGTTACGTTAGCCTCTTCCGACCACTCGAAACCCTCGTGCTTTCTTAGAAGTTTGAAAAAAGGTAATCCTTTTTCTCCCAGGCGTGCGATGAAACGACTTAATGCTGCCATGCACCCCGTGAGCTTCTAGACTTCTTTTTTCGTGGTCGGAGGACACATCTGCATGATGGCTTTTATCTTTTCAGGATTTGCTTTGATTCCCCATGCAGAGACCAGAAATCCAAGCAATTTTCCTGACGAGACTCCAAACACACACTTCTCGGGATTGAGCTTCAAATGGTGTTTTCTGAGGTTGTCGAATGTTTCCTGCAAGTCTGTGATTTGATTAAGTCGTTTGCTACTTTTTACGACTAGATCATCAACATAGGCCTCCAGGTTTCTGCCTAGTTGAGGAGCAAAAGTCGTTTGCATCAAACGCTGAAAAGAAGCCCCAATATTCTTTAAACCGAATGATATTTTGACGTAGCAAAATATTCCAAATGGTGTAATGAATGCAGTTTTCTCTTCATCTTCTCGACACATATTGATCTGGTGGTAACCAGAGTATGCATACAGAAAGCTCAACATTTCACATCCTGCAGTAGAGTCAACCAACTGATCGATGCGAGGTAAAGGAAAATCATCTTTTGGACAAACTTTATTAAGATCAGTAAAGTCTACGCACATACGCCATTTGCCGTTCGACTTTATAACCATTACAGGGTTGGCCAACCACTCTGGGTGGTTGACTTCTCTTATGAAGCCTGCTTTAAGCAACTTGTCCAATTCTGACCTAATAGCATCTTGTCGATCAGGGGCAAATCTCCATAACTTCTGTTTTACGGGTACTTTGTCAGGCCGTAAGGCTAGCCTGTGCTCAATCACTTTCCCATGTCGGATGCTTGCCACGCGAAGATATCTGCATTTGTTCGGAGGAAAATGATGAGGGCGTCTTCCTATTTGGGGTCAGAAGAATCCCCGATGCGAACAGTCTTCGAGGGCTCCTCTGCGTCCAAAGGAACCTCTTTGACTTGGTCGTTGGGCCTTGGTGCAACTTTAGGCTTCAACTTGCTAGTCGAAGGCTGACTTTCGTCTCGAGTTGGTATTTGTCCAACCATCTCGAGGGAACGACGATCGCAGGAGTGCGCCATCTTCTTGTCACAATATATTGTGATTACTCCTTTGGGACCTGGCAACTTAAGATATTGATACCCATAATGAGTAGCTATTAAGAATTTTACCAAAGTTGGTCGTCCGAGTATGACATTGTATGCCGTATCGAAATCGACCACATCAAAGGATATATTCTCTGTCCTGAAATTGCTTGGTGAGCCAAACGTTAAAGGAAGAGAAACTTGGCCAATTGGTTTGGCCGAAGACCCCTGTACGATTCCATGGAAAGAATATCGTACCGGCCTTACCTTTGTCCTGGGCACCTGCATCTCATTCAGGGTACTCGTAAATGGTATATTTAACGAGTTTCCACCATCAACTAGAACTCGATTTATTCAACAATTGTTGATGGTGGGTTCGACCACGATCGGGAAACGACCTGGTCTAGTCAAAGGGATCAGACAATCACCTTTCTCGAAAGTAATGGTGACTTCCGACCACTGCGGTAATTTATTGACGAGAGGTGGGTCGATTGTGTTTACCTCGCGCTCGACAGCTTTAAACTGTCGTCGTGACTCATATGCCGATGATCCTCTATAGATGTGATCGATGGTGTGTTGCGGATCCTGGAACGGCATCTCCTCCTCATCATCCGACTCCTTCTGTCCACTTGTTTGGCCTACCTGTTCAAGAGTAGCAAGTGGCCCCTTGCCAAAGTAATAGTCTTCGAGTTTTCGTAGAAAAACTCGGCAGTTGCGAAGGTCATGCCTTTCTTTTTTGTGAAAAGGACACCACCTGGGTTTGTCATTCTCCCGATCTTGGCGCTTACCTTTACCTCGATCAGAATTTTGCTTGGGGTTGCGTGGCTCTTTGTCACTTACGGCCAGGACCTCCTTAAAACCGACGGCTGGAGATTTGTGTCTCTTCGACTTGTTCTTGGATTTTTTTAGCCTTTTTATCCTTTTTCTTACCGCTTTCGCCTGCCTCCTGAGGGATATTATCTTCACGATCGATAGTGTTGTTCCACTCGACTGCTTCAGCAGCAGTCGCGTATCTATCGGCCATCTCGAAGAGTTCGGCGACGGTAGCGGGAGGATGTAAAGCGATGTCCTCTGTTATTCTCCTGCTGCGGACTCCTTGCTTGAAAGCCCTGATCACAGACGAGTCAGAAACTTCTGGAATAGAATTTCAAACTTGACTGAAGCGCCTGATGAATTGACGCAGAGTTTCATGATCGTTCTGTCTTATCCGGTGCAAGTAGTCCTCCTTTCCAGGGCGGTTGTAGGTGCCCTGGAAGTTCGCCAGCAAAAGTTCACAGAGGTGCTGCCACGAGTAGATCGATTCGAATGGCTAGTTTAAGAGCCATGATCGAGCCGATCCTTCGAGCACAGTTGAAAGGTAATTTGCCATTATGTGCTCTCTTCCTCCTGCTGCACGGATAGCAGTTGTGTAGATCTGGAGGAATTCAATGGGATTTTAGGTTCCATCGAATTTCTCCATGTTCGCTGGTCGAAAACGAGGTGGCCAGTGAACTGCTCGAAGATCGAGTGAAAACGTCTGACATCCTGAGATAACTTATTGCCTCCTTCCTTGCAGAAAAGAAGGGTTGACGTCACCGGGTGATCGTACTCAACGATACCCAGTCATAGGTGGGCTGGACCTATGATAGGCCTTAGTCTTACGAGGAAAATACTCCTTGTATTCCGTTTGCTGCCACACATTTCGTCCCTGAAGTGGTGAAAGATCACCTCTCCTGGGGGCTCGTCGGTCTCCAGATGTCCAACGAGCCTTCCTCAGATCGGGAGAGCGACATGAGCGAAGATCATGTCGTCTCCCATGTGACGAGTTATCCGAACGGCTGGCAGAAGATGGAGTCCTACTGCTACGACTTCCGGATTGATGTTGACGAGGTCGCTCGAGTTTTGCCATCGTGTTTTGAAGTCTTCGTGTGATCTCTTCTACAAAGAGATCGTATCCCAGTGCTCGAGCGAGCTCTTGGGTCGGATTTTCAAGCAAGTCGTTGATGTGCTGGAGCTCCTGAGCTTCCTCGACTGGAAATAAGCGTGTTCGAAGAGATTTTTCTGAGCCGCTATTTTTCTTCGTCGGGTTGTCTCAGAATCGCCCATATCTGACCCTTGAGTTGGTTTTAATGAAGTGCGAGAATGTTGAGGATGTCCCACATGTTCATTAAAGTGTTCATCTCGTTCGCTAGTGGTGGTGCCCTTGCCATTGCCACGAAGGGACGTAGTGCGTGCCTGTCGGGGAGCATCGTCAATCCTGCCTCTGGGAGAACGATTCTTATTAGAGGGAATGACAAAGACCTCCCGTGGATGACCACCACTTGTGCTCGAGGTCTCCTCGCTTGAGGAGTAGTCGAGTGACACCATCTGGCGACTTGGAGTAAACCCCTCCAAGTAGGGGAACTCCGGGTTATAATTGTCTCCGTCTGCAGGTGTGTCCTGCGACGGGATGGTTGAACTTAGAGGAAAAGCGTGCTTGATCCTCTTCTCTACGGGATTATCCGGATAAAGAGGACCATCAGGTGCCGATGGAGCTCTGGAATGATGGCTTCCAGAACTTGCCTCGCCAAGTCGTACTGCCTTAGGGGGACTCGAACACTTGGAGGAAAAACTCTCATCGTGTTGTGAGTCTGTCCTGGGGCAGTCCTGTTTATGGCCGTGTTGACCCTTGCCCCCCTGAGGAAGCTGGTTCCTCAGCTGGGCGTATTGTTGTGGGGGATGAGGATCCCTCCTTAACTCCGATGATGATGTGGTCTCCGAGATCTGATAGAAGATCTCCAAAGGCGACAACACCGTCAGAAGATTCGATACTCGGCTTGTAGTCGAAACCGGCATTCATGTCGATGTCTGCATAATCGGCCAAGTCGAACCAATTCTCCTCGTTCCATTCTCCTGCCATGGTAGCATCAAAGAGAAAAGAAAGAACTGTTGACAAGAAATTACCAGAAGAGCCCCACGGTGGGCGCCAACTATCGATGTTTTAGAACCGATCTTACGTAAATATTATTTGATTCGGGGGGTCTCCATAATTGATCACGCAGACAAAGGAGACGCGGGGATTTTTATACAGGTTCGGGCATTCTCCAGCGAGAATAACAACCCTACTCCTGTGTATATTGTATTGGGTATCCTGATTACAATCAGGGAATAGACTTGCGCTAATAGTGCCACAGATTGCCCTTTTTTCCCTGTAGGCTCCCCCTCTTCATCTCTAAAAGACATCTATTTATAGTGTATCGTGAGGAAGGTTGTCGTTCCAGGTGTGGAGGTGCTCATTTATTGTAATAATGAGAGTAATTGCCGTCGGAGTAGTAACCTCCCCACCTTGCCTGACGGTTATCAATCAGAGATAAAGATGGGTTAACTGCAGTTATTCCAGGTATAACTACGTATCTTGACTGCTCAGATCTCACAGTTAATAGGACCGATTGGTGAGTGGACCTAGTTATCTGTGGAGAAGTCATGGTAGGACTGGTCGTAGTGGGACTCACGACCAGAGGGTAGTCGTAGAAAAACTTACGACTAGATACTAGTCGTAGAAAGGCTTACGACCGTAGGTAATCGTATGAGATCTTACGATTACGACATAGTCGTAGAAATACTTACGACTATGGGGGTGGTCGTAGAAGGACTTACGTCCACCTGGCTAGCTTCTCCTTTACGACAGTAAGAGATATACCTAGTCACTGTGTCAGGTCATATTACATGATTAAGGATAAATGGTAAAATAAGGATCATTATATTCTCGTCAATTTCCATTTAAAATGGTAAGGTTATGTCCCTGGCGAAGGTTCTTTGTTCCTTGTTCATGCACCTCATAATTACCTTGACTGTAGAAAGAAAAGGAAAACTTAGCAGCAGACAGGATTTTACATATTTAGAGCCCAGTTTCCTGCTGGACATATTTTATTTAACGTCCTACTGTTATACGTTTGGTTCATACAACATGGCCTGAAAATGAGATAAATTCCCAGTCTTTAAAAAATAGCTTACATGGGTAGAAATAGGAAGTAATGCATCTCTGACGGAGGATCACTCTGATTGTTTTGCGATAGTCTCTGTTTTGGTCAGATTTGTCATGTGGAAGAAACTGTTGTGCTGTTAATGAACTTTATTGAACCCTGACTACTCTTTCCGATAAACAAACTGTATGCCCTTCCTGAGACTTTTGATTAGCTCTGTTTTTATCATGTAGATACCCTAATTATTATGCTAAGATGTGCAGATGGCAAGCTGTGGAGCTTTTACCAGGTGAAACATCTCTCTTCCAATGTCCAAAATGGGCCTTGCCAAAGGCCTTTCTTGAGTTGATTCAGGTAAACAGCATCATTTACATTCTGTTACTAGATTGATTATTAATGACTAATGAAGGAAACCATAGGACTGATGCTACCGTATGTTTTATTTTCTACCCATTTTGTGACGAACGCGGTGAAATTTAACCACTGTAATGCATATTCTAACAACTATTGGAGTAAGAAAATACATGACATGCTAGTATTGTGAAAAGCATGCATGGATAGAACTAGCAGCTCTAATGGAATCATTCAATTTCTTCTATAGTACTGATGGACATGGGGGAAAATTACACAAAATTACTATTCAGTAAACTCTGATCCTGTGTAGCCTAAGATATGTTAATCTGAAAATTTCCCTTCTATCCATCTCTCATCTAATATGCACAATACGACAAAGCTAGAATTGGCTCAAGAATTAAAGAGTAAACTGATAGAATTTCATTGTTGTTCAGTCGACGATTAGTTGACAAGTTGGCACACAAACTCCAACTAGAGTCATCGACTTGACTAGGAGGGCTAGTCGCGTCCGACTTGCTGACTAGTCGGCGGCTAGTCGTGACTAGTCAACCAGTGCTAGCTACACGATTGGTCTGCAAGCAGAGGCGATAGCGACGCAAGGGGGCGGCGGCGGCGGAGCCAAGGGGCAAGGGAGGGCGGCAACTGCAAAATGGGCGGGGCAGAGCCATCCCTTCCCACACACAGCTGTTGTCAGTCTCCCCTACCGCCGCCACTCCCCTCCCTTTTCGCCACGGCTGGTTATCTTCCCCTCTCCTGTCGCCGCCGCTTCTTCCCCTCCCCTCCCCTACTACAGCTGCTTCTTCCCCTGCCCTTCTTGCCTTCGCCGCTTCTTCCCCTGCCGCCGCCGCTTCTTCACCTGCCTTTACCGCTTCTTCCCCTTGCTGTCGGTTGCTTCTTCCCCTCCCCTGCCGCCGCTGCCGCCAGTCACCCTGCACCCTAGCCTCCTCTCCTTCCTCCCCCCCCCCCCCCTCTCTCTCTGTTTTGCGCTGTGCTCTCCTTTGCTCACTTTGTTTTTCTCTGTGGTTTACAGTAGTAGTAGTAGTAGTAGTAGGAGGAGCAACAGTAGTAGTAGCAGCAGAGTATGTCAGGGTCTTTGATCGTAGATGAGGCGATCAAACGCAAATTGTAGCTTTGCAATGGATTGGACCGAAGTCCAAAGCCTCGGCGCCGCGGCTATGTCGCCGTGATGATAGCAGCCACGCGGCCGAACTCTGGAGTCGTTGTCAGACAAATAGAACCAAGCAATAGAGAGAACAGAATAGAAGACAGCAGAGGATTGAGGCAGTTTTCTGATTTCTTACTTAATCCAAAACAACGTGCATCTCTCTCTTTAAATAGAGAGGATCCTAACAAGAGATACTAGTAAACGTATTCGAATACGAAAGCTATTACATATATCTGAAACTATCTAACAAACCGAAAAGGAAACTAAAAGGATAACTATTCTGATTCCGGCAAAACTTCCAAACAAGTTGAAGTAGCCGAACTGGATGCCTCTGAAGCAACGTCCCTTGCTGTTTTGCTTCTTCGTTTGTATCGAATACCCCACATGACATCTCTTCCCTCCTTTGAAAATAGCTCATCCTCGAGCGTAAATAAAGGATATAACTTCTTAAATTGCTCCGCATCCTCCCAAGAAGCACTTGTGTCAGGTGCATTTTCCCATTGAACCAAGATATGAATACAGTCACGAGCTCTACGAGACTTAATGACTTTAGCCGAAGAAGGACAAACAAAAATCATTGCCCCCCTAAATAAGGATGCCAATGCCGAACCGCTTGAACAAGACCGATGAGTGCTCGCTCATAAGCTGCTAGCGAAGTATGGCGAAGAGCAATTGGACGACTAAAAAATGCCACCGCACCCGTGCCTTGATGTAAAATAGTGCCAAAGCCAGAACCTGGTTAAAGTATTTCAACACACTGACGTTCCAGCTCATCTTTTTGCAATTGCACATGGCGATACGGACGAACAACAATGGCCTTGGTCCCTTTCTTGAGATGTATATGGTGAGAAATCCCCCGGGCTGGTGGAAGGCCATCTGGCTCAACAAAGAGATCGCTGAACTCCTCGAGAAGATCATCCAACCCATTGGTACCTGTACACACCAGTGCATGGTGTGAACGCGGAGGCATGGGCAGACCAGTCCAAGTAATCCAGTGTCCCTGGCGAGCGAATGACATCGTCATGTAGGAGAAATCCCACGTAATTGTACTCAGCGTGCCAAGCCATTGGACCCCTAAGATCACATCGAAACCGTCGAGCGGCATGGTGTAGCAATCCAATGTGAAATCTTCGCGGTCAATGTGGAGAGCCATAGCTCGGCATAGTCCTAAGCTAGGATGCACGGATACGGACACGCGTGTCGGACACGACACGTATCGGACACGGGATACGTCATTTTCTAAAAAATGGCGATACGGGGACACGGCTGTATATATATATATATAATAATAATAATAAAATAATAATAATATATGCATATATATTATTGAATGCTTTTTCTACACGTTTATCAAACAAAAAATGTAAAATGTTAGGAATATATACCTCAAAGATGATCCTCGGCTCCTGAGCCGGCCAGAGGAGATGCGACTACGACTACAAGCGAGCAGGAGCGAGCAGAGGGCGGTGCGAGCGAGCAGGGGCGAGCGACGGCGCGAGCGAGCAGAGGCCGAGCGAGCAGGGGCGAGGGACGGCGCGAGCGAGAAGAAGCCGAGCGAGGGCGGCGCGCGGCGAGCAGAGGGCGTGCGCGAGCAGAGGACGGCGCGCGAGCGAGCGAGGGCGGCACGCGGCGAGCGAGGGCGGCGCGGGTGGGCGGCACGAGCGAGCCGGAAGGGCGCGGGAGGAGGGGCGCCGTGAAGCAAACCTCGGAGGAGCCGGCGGAAGGAAACCAGGAGGAGCCGGCGGCGAAGATCTGCTCGCGGTGGCGGATCGCGCGCGGCAAAGCGCGGCGCTGCGCGGCGCGAGCGTAAAGCTTCACGGTGGAAGGCTTCGTGGTCGAGCCGCGCGAAGGAAACGAGGAGCCGGCGAAGATTTGCTCGCGGTGGCGGATCGCGGCGACGGCAAAGCGGCGGCGTCGAGCAAAGCTTCACGGGCGGAAGGCAGGCAACAGCAGGAGCGAGCGAGCAGGGGCTTCGTGGTCAGGCAGGCAAGTATATCCCTAGGTTAACATGTGTTGGGCCGATTTTGTCATTTTGGGCTGAATTAAATGGACCCAAGTGTCCGATACGTATCCCATACGTGTCCGATACGTATCGGATTTTCTTTTTCTTTTTTTTTCACGATTACAATTTCCGACACGCCGGGGATACGTATCCGATCCGTGTCGGAGCCGTGTCCGTGTCCGACACGGACACGGCGACTGCCTGGCGTGTCCGTGCTTCCGAGGCCCTAAGCTCGGGACACGGTCCCCGTTGGCAACCGTGACACGGAGGTCCGAACGTGGCTGCACCATGACACCAGTGGTGGCAATAACAACATCAGCAATGAAGTTGTGCGTAGAGCCGTTGTCGAGGAGGGCAATCAACGTGATGTTCCCAATTTCGACGCAAAACCACATTGTCTATCCAGACCGGGGCTGAATGCCCGTGATTGCCGCTAGAGGGATCTCTGGCTCGCTGCCTTCCAAGGGAAGTTCATCCTCACTATCTTGGTTTGGCTGAATTTCTATGACAAAGAGACGTTTGCATTGATGGCCGGCAATAAATTTCTCATCACAGCAGTAGCAGAGGCCGAGGGCGCGACGTCGTTCTAATTCCACTGGCGAGAGTGTGCGTCGTGGTAAGCTTGCCGTAGACGACGATCCAATGCTGCCTCGTTTAGTAGGCGTACCTAGGCCGAAGGTCAAAGCAGGTGTGGTATCGGTGCACCACGGACGGCCTGCTGGCGACGGATTCGCAGGCACGGTGAGCTGCGTTCGACGTTCATAGGCACACACTAGGCTCATGGCCGACTCGAGGGACTGGGGGGCCTGGAGCTCCACATCTGTCTGCAATGGTTGGCCCAAACCAGCGGGAAACAACTGGATTTGCTGTCGTTCCGTCAGGGGATCCGTTCAGCATAGAAGAGCTAAGAACTAATCGATGAATGCCCGGACAGTGCCCTGCTTGCGAAGAGCGATTAGTTCACCCAATGGATTGCTACGGAGTGGAGGGCCAAATCGAGTGTTCACCAATTCGACAAAGTGGTGCCAAGACAGTGTCCCGGTGTCGCGTTCCAGTCGGTGATACCACAATTGCGCCGGCCCGGTCATGTGAAACATCGCCAACCATATCTTGTCCTCATCCAATGTGTGCTGGCCGCGAAAGAATTGATCACAGCGGTTCAGCCACGTCAATGGATCTTCTTGGCCATCGAAAGTGGGAAAATTCAGTTTGTGGTAGCGGGGGGCGCTGCCCCGACTGGTGTAGTGGCCATCGGTCGAAGGGCGAGGAAAAACAGGCACCAACGTTGCATGGTTGCCGTCAGTTGGCAAACATGCGGGTGCATCCCTGTCGGCATGGCGCAAATCCATCACGGAGGCAGCCGGCGAAGCATGAGGCAGTCGATGAGGGTTGGGAAGGATGCCATCGACTACTTGGAAGCGTGCATCGGTGATGGTGTCCTGGTCGGCATCGCCAGGAGGGTTGACACGCCCATGTTCCAGCCGATTGATTGCCACATGATGTGCTCGCTGTTGGTGATCAATATCCCGAACGGTGCCAGAGAGCTGATCAATCTTCTCGTGAAGCTTCACACGATCAATTTCCATCTGTTGGAAGAGAGCATCAAGTTTCTTGCTGATCACGTTGAGGTTGTCGCCTTCGGACATGTTCAGTGGTGGAGCTAGAAATTTAGCACTGGGGGTGCACACTTAAGGCTAAAAAAAAAATCTTATATGACACGTATGTAATTTCACAAGTCTAATACAATTACACAAAAGAGTTCAAAATTAGTTAATAATGCAATACAAATAGTTCAAATAAAATCTTACATGAATAAAAGAGTCCTAAATAGCTAATTAAAATCACAATACCACACGACGCGATGTCATTCCTTGAAAACATTTGATTATATCATCATCACTAATCTTCGAGAAGATATCTCGCTCTATAAAGGTGACTAAACAATCATTCAATACTTGATCATTCATACTATTTCTCAACTTGTTTTTCACAAGATTCATCGCCGAAAATACTCTTTCAACGCTCACCGTTGCCACCGGTAGGAGCAATACCAATTTGAGAAGCAAGCACATCAACTTGTAAATGTCATGCTTTCTTGTTTCAACAAATTTAGTAGAAAGCTCACCGAAATTCTTTAGACTCTTAAATCTATCATCACTTCGTATATCATCAATGAAGTTATCAAGTTGGAAAAAAAACTCTTATTAAATTCGTGCTTGAAAAATTATTAGGATAAAAGTTGGTAAGACAATCATAAGAAACAAATGAATTCAGAGGATTTAAAGCGGACATGCAAACAAGCAACTCCATATTAACCTTGTCAAACCGATTGTCAAGCTCTTGGAGAACATTATCGATGATACTAAGATACACTTCTCTTCTAAAATGATCACCATTTGTTTGTTTTGGGTAAAAACATGATGATCTTCCATAAGGTATATATCTACCATCCAGCTTAGGAACTTTGATGTCATATTTAATGCAAAATGATGTTACCTTTTCTTGAAGGAATTCTTTCCACCCATCATACATCATTTGTTGTATTCTATCCTTAGCCAAATTAACAATTGCCATAGCATTAATAATATTTTGATCCCTCTTTTACAAAGACTAAGACAACTTATCTGTGCATCCAAGTATGATAAGCATCAAATATGCATTGAAAACAAAGTCAAATGACTCAAAGACTCCCACCATAACATGTATTTTTGGCCAATCATTCTTCTGTGAGGGGTCTTTTCCAAGCTGTATGAGTGCTTTGCAGATTGTTGAATACATACTAATAATATGCAAAATAGTTCTATTTTTGTTCATACATATACCTAGTTAAAAAATTACTCATACATATATCTAATTAAAAAAAAATTGCAATTTTTTTGGGGGTGCCTGTGCACCACAGGCACCCCTGGCGCCGCGCCTGGACATGTTGGATGGCGCAGAGGAAACTTCTGATACCAAGTTGTCAGGTCTTTGATCGTAGATGAGGCGATCGAACGCAAATTGTAGCTGTGCAATGGGTTGGACAGAAGTGCAGAGCCTCGGCGCCGCGGCTGTGTCGTCGTTATGATAGCAGCCGCATGGCCGAACTCTGGAGTCGTTGTCGGACAAACAGAACCAAGCAGTAGAGAGAATAGAATAGAAGACAGCGGAGGATTGAGGCAGTTTTCTGATTTCTTACTTAATCCAAAACAACGTGCATCTCTCTCTTTAAATAGAGAGGATCCTAACAAGAGATACTAGTAAGTATTCGAATACGAAAGCTATTACATATATCTGAAACTATCTAACAAACCGAAAATGAAACTAAAAGGATAACTATTCTGATTCCAGCAAAACTTCCAAACAAGTTGAAGTAACCAAACTGGACGCCTATGGAGCAACGTCCCTTGCTGTTTTGCTTCTTCGTTTGTATTGAATACCCCGCATGACACAGTAGTAGCAACAATACTTCTTAGTGTGCCGACTAGTTGTGGCTAGTCGCGACTAGTCGACAAGTTCATGAGTCGCTCTCTTATGACTTACTCAACTTTACGACTTAGTAACCTTGTCACAGATACTTCTCTCCCTCCCTTCGCAACAGCTCGTCCTCGAGCTATGGTGGCGGCCACAGTTGCAACCCTTGGAAGCCCCACTTTGACGAGAGATTGTTATGCCGACTTGATCTGATCTATCGCCATCACATGATAGCAGAAGTCGTAGGAAAGGATCGACTGCTCTGATACCAAATATAATGAACCTTAGTTCATAACGGGGTAAACACCGCCAGGAAGAAAGCCGAGCAGTGTCCGTTTGGTGGGATAAGAAATTAGACTATAGATTGGGATGATAGAACTTTGAGAGAGAGACTAGATTAATTCATTTTTCTTGCTTTCTTGATAATGAATATATGCTATTCTTTTTATAGGGACGACCTGGTCTAAGAAACAATCTCTATTTCTGAAAAAACTTATCTCTATTTGATAGAATACATCTCTAAAGAAATAAACCTAACTAATAAGGAAATTAACTATTCTTATCTCTATTTTCCAACTACCAATGCAACCGTGGCGCTGAACAGTGCGTGTATGCTACCGTAGATGGTACTATTTACGCATGCATGAACAGTGATTTCTGCCGTGACACTTCTAGGAAATTAAACTTTATATTTTAGTTATGGTTCAACTCATGATACATCCGTGCATACGTGTTTTTGTGTCTGCTTACTATTCTTCTTGAAAATGGTGGATTGAATGACTGATGTTTTGGAAACTTTAAATTTGTCAATGCCACTCCTGTAGAGTGTAGACTTGTGGTACTCTACTGACTGTTTGATATTGACAACACCGTTCAACATGACACAACTTCATTTTTTTGTGACCACAGTAACAATTGTCTAGCCCTCTTGGAGTATTAGTTAGTTATGGTTGAGCAAGTTCACTCCAGTCATAAATGTAAACTAATAAGCTGTTCCCCTTCTCTGCTAGGACCTAGATTGTATTCCTTGAAGGCCTATCCAAATTCATAGATGGGTAACTGAAACCCCCATACTTTGTTTGCAACCAGCAGCCTAATATGGTATAAACGCCAAAGCCCTAATTGAATGCCGCCTTTGCAGTGTATTTATACCCATTCGGCACATTGTGGCACCACAGAGCACTTCACAGAGACATGTCAACCGTCCATGGGGGTGCAATTGCATGTCACTGTGCACAATTTAACTCAGCACATGCTCACTGCTCACCACCATCTAGCTCATGACCTATCTTTTCTTTCGTCACACATAACAGTTGGGCTGAGTCATCTGAGCTCTCTAAAATGTTCTGTGACGAAAACAGAGCTTGCTTTTTCTACCTATGGCCAAAGGCGAAAGGGCAGAGCAGAGCCACACCCTGATTCCTGGAAGGCAATGAACAATGGCCACATGCACAGGCAGATTGGACACTTTGCATGGGAAAGCGCACAAGAGCTCTCCATCAGGTAGTAGACATCAGCATGAAGGGCACCTCCCCTTCTGAAGGGGAGGTGTTTCTGAACTGATCACTTTTGATCAGCTGGCTGTTGTGGAGGTGTGTAGCTTTTGCACTTGCATTGCATCCCCTCCCTACCTAGGATCCTTCACCATTTTGCTCGCTAGCACAGTCCCCAGACCCTGTAGCTCAGGTTATTATTCACTCGAGTCAGTGCTTAACCCCATGTGTTTTGGGGATAGGAGGCAGGGAAGGGAATAGAACGTGCAACCGAGGAGTAGGTGTGGCATTCATGTTCCTCTTTACTCACTCGGCCCAAATCTACCGCCTTGGCAGTTTACGTTTTTGAGTGATGGCAGTCATGGCCTTTATGGTGGCGACGAGGAGCTAGCACCACCTCCCCTTCTTTAATGGAGAAGGCAAGACCAAGGAGGCAAGGACGACACATTCACTGCCTGATTGCCTCAGTTTCATTGAAGCCAGCAGTGATGTAGTGAGCTAGTGGCACGCTGCGCCCGTACTGCCGTCCTCTCCTCTCCTCCGCGCTGCAACAGTAAGTATACTCACATACGCATACATATCCATCTCTAGCTAGCACATCTATCACCATTACTATTCATTAATTAATTAATACATTTATAGTTTTACTTCCCCCCCTCTCACTTCACCATTCTCTGTCAAGGCCCTTGATTAACATAGTCCCTCCCAAACACTAACCCACTACTAGGGTTTTTAGGGTTTTCTTTCTACAATCATCTGCCCGCCGAGCACACGGCATGCATGCAGATGCGCCTAGTGGAGAAGGCTCAGGGTCTCCAGCGGCTTGACGGCGTCAAGCCTGTGGTGAACCGCCTGTGGTGTCGCCAGTGGCAACGGCTGCACGAACTTGCAGTTGGGGCAGGAGGGGGAGGACTTGCAGAGCATGACGAGGAGGTGGCAGTTGGCGCACGGCACGGCCACCATGTTGCCTCCGGAGCTCACGGTGCCCCTCTTTGGCTCTTCTTCATTGACAGGAGCAGCGCCGGTGATTTTGTCGACGACGACGACGTTCGCCGGGGTTGTCGAGATGTTGAGCTCCAGGTTCACGCTCTGCTCCTTGGGCCTGTTCCAACTCTTGTTCAAGGTCTTCCTGTTCAGGTAATACATCCTTCCAGACTGCCAAAACCATAACAGATAGCATTAAAAAACCACAACACATCAAATGATGAGGCAATCATGGCATCATCCATCAAACTTGCATGTTCTAGGCCAAGTGGTACTGCAAAGATCCCTCGTGAGCGTCACAAATAGTAGGGCAACTATCACAAGTGCAGCTGCTGCCGCATGCACGTTGAAACTGCATGCATTTTGCCACCAATAGCCATGTGGGTGCATATGCTTGTCTTGTTGCTCTGCTATTTCTGCCAGCTCAATATTGCGTCAGTTTCACAGTACGTGCCACGTCGGTGGCAGGACACTTCTAAGAATAGGAGTCCGGCACCAGGGCCGTTCTTAGCATTTTGGAGGCCCTGGGGCGAGACAAAATGAGAGGCCCTTTATTCTAACATCAACATATAATGCTACTTTTTATATCGACTGCAAAGTTATTCAATACATAAAAAAGATACAAACTACTCATAGAAAACAATTTCTTCTAACATTTCTAGATGCACAATCATTTATTATAGTATCTACGTCAATGCGATCTAACATATCCTTTTCAATGCATAAAGTGGCCCAACTATTCAACCTTTTTTGTCATTGATGACCTCAAATAGTTTTTTCAATAACTTCAACTTTGAAAAGCTTCTTTCAGCTGATGCTACAGTCACATGTACAGTAAATAAGATTCGATAAGCAACTGAAACACTTGGATAACAATCTACATTTCTAATAAACTAAAAAATCTCAATAGCAGACATTGTCACATCTGGCAAAGTCATTTGCAACACTCTTAATTCAGACAAAAGATTATCTAATTCAACATCAGATAAATCATTTTGAGAAAAAAGTTTATGCAAATTTAGTGCAACGTTTTCTTAGCTCGATATCATCTAATGACTTCATGTTTTTTGAGCTAAGTAAAAACCCAAAAATGCCTTTAAACACTTTAAATTCCTCAAATCTATTTTTCATTGAAGCAATTGCCACATCCTCCGTGACTAAAAAGTAATTAGCTTCAAAAGGGAGACCGTGAGGGCGTAGGGAGGCGGCGGCGTTGGTTTCGTTGCAGAAGGATGAGGCATCAGGCATGGAGCAATCAACGATAGTACAGGAGACTGGGTCTGGGAGTTGCCTGTTGGTGCTTCGGTAGTTGACTAGTTGGGTGGGCCTGGGCTCCTGCCTAGCTCAATGCCTCAATCTAGTTAGTAGTTATAGCATATACAGTTATACATATACATATATGTAGTATGATGTATCAGGATCGGGGGTCCTTGGCTCTGGTGGGCCCTGGGCGGTCGCCCCGGTCGGCCCTCCCTCAGGAACGGCCCTGTCCGGCACCATAAATAACTTTGTTAATTAGCTTTACCTATTAACACGTGTCGGCGTCTTAGACGTAAACAGGCACATAACCACACGTCAGGATGTGATAATTTCTACTTGTAGTTTTATTTGAGAGATTGGGAGTTATGAACTGAAAGATGAATTCTATGCAATGCAAACTAGCTAGGAGTAATGTTATTCATAAGTAACTTGTGTGTGCAAACGTAGTTGTGATCGAGAGGGACTCACTTGGAGGTCAAGGCACTGCTCCCAGTCCAGGGGCAGGGGGTCATTGAGCTGGAGCTCCAGGTTAGCGTGTGAGACGGGCTCCTCCCAGGTGTAGTGCTTCCTCTTCTTCCGGGAGCTGCCGTCCGACTCGGACGACGAGCTCTTGGTGCTCTTGGCCGAGGCGAAGCCCGACGCCGACCACGTTGGCCCGAGCGACAGCTCCGGCTGCAGCTCCATCCTCTTAGCGCTCACCTCCTGAAACTTCTCCACTCTAAGGAATTCAGTGGTCATCTTGGCTGATGATGCCACCACTCTCTATATATGTAGTTCTAGGGTGTGAGGTTGTAGACTATTAGTAGTAGGAGGAGGAGAATTCAGTGGGGAGAGCTAGCTGCTTCTCTTCTACACCGGGCTTTTGATTGATGGGGTCATGCAGGGGAGGGCGTGGACACTAAAGAAGGGTTCTTAAATGGCCTTCATCCAACCCCATTAAGGAGAGGGCAGGCCAGGCATTAAAGATGACAAGTAGAGTGACCTTAAATGACTCAAATCTCTCCACCTCCCCATTTAAGGCGGCCTTGCTCTACATGCTCGGACTGTACACGTCATAGTGCCACCCAGCCCAGGAGAGCAGCCACAAAATCTACAAGGCCTTGCTTGCCTTGTAAGTTGTGGTGGGTGGTAGGATTGGGGCAAGATCAGCAGCTCAGCTCAGGTTCAGGCAGCAGCTGTGACTGAGGTGATGCTGGTGGTTCTGTTCAGAAGTTAAGACTACAGGACTGGATTGGAGTTAAGGAGGGTGAGGCCTTGTACATGGAATAATTTATATATATATATATATAGACACACACTTAGTATCAGTTCAAGATATGCTTGAAGGGCTTTATCCATTTGCTTATCACTTACCATGCTACTCCTTTTTCTTCCTTGAGAGGTGCCATGCTACTCCTACTACACAATGCAATCTCTGTGAACTAGGAACAGTGCACAGAATTTAGTGCAACTTCCTGTCCAATGGAGAAACTGGTGCACGTTAGTCGGAGCTACAAAGGCCATCTATTGCTGCAGTAGTGCTCTGCTGAATTTAACAGCACAAGAGTGGGATAGCTAGTGTGTGAGCTTGGACAAGATGGCTCAATTCATGGCGATGGACACTAGAGTGAAACCTACAAGGCAGAGCCCTCCATGCCTTCAAATCTCTCTTGTACCGTCTGACCATCATACTTCTATACCTACACCATTAACTACGTTATAATCATGAACTGCTTCTTGTGGGTGAGCATTCATGGGTTTTTCATCCTAACTCTAATTCTCATAAAGAAGCAGAGGGGGCGAGGGGCGCTGATGCATAATAAAAACAGAAGCCTCACCACCCAAGCCCCATGCAGTAAATAGGCCAAGACATCAGGAAGGAATAAATAAGGCTTGTTGGGCCTTCTACTCCTCACGAGTGCCATCCACAAAAAAAAAAAATAAAGGCGCCTCTCTCTTTGGTTATTTGGAGGGATGAACCCATTTAAGTTTTGGTGTTCTATCTTTCGTTATTAATTTATCCAGGCGTCCTGTTGATTTGATGTCGTCTATTCTTCTTTAACAGGCTGATGATTAGTTAATGGAGTACTACCAAGTGTTTAGACAGTTCATTGCGCAAGGATCTTTTGCAAGCATTGTGTGTAAATGGTTTCGATCAGCTTGTGATCAGTATATAAGTTCGTGCAGATAACATTTCCCTCTGGTAGTCATTCCTTCACCTTTCATGGTGTCAATTATTCCAGAAAAATATTACTGTTGATTGTCATAGATAGAACACAAGATTTTTTTTCCACAAAAGAATTACTTATCTTGGAGGATTGCTGGTTGATAGGAGTGAAGATGGATCGATTAGTACCTACCAACAGCCAAACCTATAGCCTACCTACATTTCTACTTTGACGACCATACCTATATGGCTATTAGTTATGTGCAGATGTTTATGGTTTTTTTGTTGGAACTTTTATGGAAAAGAATTAGATGCACAATATATAACATTATCATTCTAGATATACAACAAAATAATTACAAAAGAATTATACTTTGATCTTTCTAAATAATTAGGCAGGTAGACAAGATGATGACAAGCAGATAAATAATTTTGGTTTGACCTTGACAAGACAAACTAAAGGTGATTTGGATAATTCTTCCTGTTTTTTCATGAACTGAATGCGTAGATGAATTCATGCATTTTAAGACATTTGCATTGATATTGTCATTTCCCGCTGAAGATGAGGACGAGCCCTTTTTTATTTCAGGGTCTAAAATGAGGATGAGCCCACAGGTTGTATACTCTTGTAGTTAATGATGCACAGGGATTATTCTACCTTGGTAGTTGGCTTGCTGTGCATCAGTTATTCTCATCTTAATCATTCACCTGAGGTAGCCATGAGGCTTTTTTTTAAAGGCTGGTGGCCATGAGACATGAGCTCTGCAACACATAAACCACTGAAGTTATGTCCAGAGATCATTTAAATGGTTGCTCGATCAATTTTCTTCGACTCCCAACTATGCGGATGAATAGTTTGTACACTTTGTTTGTGGCAACTGACAAGTAAAAGGACCTAATGTTACTCCTTAGTTTACTGAATGGTTGTTGATGAGATCCCTATAGGGTTTACAAATAGTAGAGGTAGGTTCTTCTTGGTCTTCGTCATCATCTTATTCTTCTAGGGGGCAACCGGGCAAGGGTTTGGTTAACAGGACAGGAGTTTTGCCATATAACAACATCAACACAATCTTGGTTTAGAGACCCAAGTCTGCTTTCTATTACTCTTAGCTGGTGTATCTCCTACTTGATGGTGTCAGGTTTTGAGTACTTCGATTGTACTTACCATAGCATTTCAGTAATGAAAAGCCTTTGTAGCTTGTGGTTTAGGAATTAATACTGTAGGTTTCGACGCTGAAGAACTCATGAACATCACACTTCCAATTTCTGGAATTTTTAGCTTTTTTTTGTGAAGCTTTGCGGTATTTTGTAGCAAACAATGATGCCAATTTCTGTTGGCACATTTTACTGAACCACTGACCTAGTCACCTTGCAGTTTAGAACTAAAGAGAACACCACGGAGGAATGTGCTAGCTGTTTCCATTGTAACCTTCCATGGATGCAAGCTCTTCTCTCGTTGCTTTCCTATTATAGCACACTAGTATATCACTGAAACTATAATGTCTAGCCCAAAATGGTTCTATATCTTGATTGACTAGAGCCAAATTTGGAGCTTATTGTAGTTTTTTTTTGTTACTTTCATCAGTGCTTGTTTTCATCTCCATCTCCCAGAAAAATCCTAACTTAAAATGATCCTATTGTAGAATATGAACGAGAAGTCCGGATGAAGTTGCAACCACGTGGACCCACCTGCCAGTGACACTATCGTTGCGTGCAACAGAGACACACAAGAGATTTCCACATCCTTTTCAAGGCCGCAGCTATGCGACGACATCACATCGAAAACTGCCCATGTCCTTATCAACAGCAAATCCAATTTTTTATCCATGATTTTTCGTCCAGAATCCAGATGATCTCACATCGATCTAAAGATGCTTACGTGGTCCATGCCCTGTGTGTAATGTGCTGCATAGCACAATTGAAAGAGCCTGCCTATGTTGTTGGACGATTGGCCCCCATTCCGGGCAATGAATGGATAGGTACTTGCTCTTTTAAGTGATGCGAGGGACTTCTCCTTGACAGGACGCATGTGATTTTTCTGCCAAGGAACCTTCTCAGCCTGCCATGGATCCACCACTGGTGTCCTCCCACTTCTATTGTGGTGCTAATTGCTGAAAACTCTACTGAACTGAAGTGCAATCTTGATTCAAGAGTTTCTAATTTGTTCAAGTATGTAACTATGTTCCATTAACAGTTAAGAAAACAAGGGAATGGTGTTGGCGAACCGAATTGTTTGAGCATCGTGGGAGCGTATCTTGCTTAACTACCAGAAAACATGTATTTCCCGAGTGTCTATCTTGTTGGATCCATCTCTCCTTTCATGCTGATCAGATGGCTCATACAACGAATTCGCCTTCTCCGATTTTATTAGTTGTTTCTTACCTGATGCATTTCAAGATGACCAATCTATAAAACATGTATACATATTATGATTGAATATTCATTCTTATATGCACGTGCTCAATCATCCAATTGGCTACTCGCTCACTGTCGGTATGGATACCTCTCCCCCCATGGCAATCATTTTGGGGTGTCTTGAGCTACGTACGGCTGCAGATTTGGTTTGATGATTCGTCATGCCTCCGGTCGGTGCAAGTACAGGAGGAACTTATATCTTCCACTGGTGGCATGCACCATTGGTGTAGACCTACATATTAATACGTTTACTATTAGCATTTGCAGCACAACCCAAGCAAGAAGACATGCTGGCCACTGTTGAGTCGTGGTGAATGAATTAGTAATGTCTCAGTTGAGTTCTATTTTCAATTACCGTATGTAAGAAGTTTCTTACTGTCAGTAACGTTCAACACTCCTCAAGGTGCTTCTTCAAAGGAAAAGAAAAACACGCAGGCTTTGGATGAGGGAATTGTTGTAACAGCCTCGATTTTTGGGATCGTTAAACCCTTCGCAACTGTTCAAGATGTGCAGGTGTGAAGCAAGTAGCGTCTCAAGCAAGCTTTCGATTACAACAAAAACCAGACTTTTATTATACAAGATTAAGGTTTATCAACTTGTTTTAATACTGACACGGGCATTCAAGCCCAAAGTTAACATAATACAAGACAAAAGAAGTTCAAACTACAGGCACGCTTGAGCGCGGTCGAGACCTAATAACAGTAGTCATCGCCATCCGTGGGTGCACCAAAATCCTGCTCATTGAGATCCTTAGCATTTTCCCATGTTTCTTCTGTAGACGATTTGCAGATTGCAAGAATGAGTACTACTACCGTACTCAACAAGCCACGTGGAAATCCTAATTAATTACATGAAAGGAGTTCAATGGATGGTTAGGGTTTACCATACTTGGCATATATGGATGCATTCTGCATTTAAAACAATTTACCATTTAAAACAGTAAAACAATAATGAGTATAACAACAGGATTTCTCAACAACAGTAATTACCAACTTAACATCTCAAAAACTCTACTTATGCCTCTGTACTGGAATCACCCGTCAACACAGCTTCATTAACTGGAAGCACGGCATATTCAAATACCTTTAATTATACACTCTGCAGAGTTGCCCAACTTTACCCACAAGATATCTCAAACTCATACTGTCATGCAATATACACGGAACCAGTTAGCGTGCGACTGAGCTGAGATAATAAAGCATTTTCACTACTAATCATCTTTAGCCTCTACCCGGTAGGTTCTACTCCATACAGCCTCGGGAGACCACCATTCAGCTGTGGAATTTGTGCGCCCCGATGCTGATGGGACCATACCATTGTGTAGACCGGCGAGTGTCCCATTAGGCCCACCCCCTGTCCCACCCCTGTTCCATAACTACTCTATCACACAAGAGCAGTTACTTGTCCTGTAGATATTCAATCGGGAGAGCATTGTACTAAGTCAGGGAGTAATAACCACACTTGTGGTTGAGCGATTTCTGTGTCGGTTACTTTGGCACAAAGTTCTTGTCCTTACCTATCTTACAGCGAGGCAATGGACCAACACCAATACGTGGCTGTCCACCCTCACCTTCGACTCACTTTTTAACGAGTCTATTAGGTTGTCCAACTTCCTGGGCTCAACCCTCAACTCTCCACCAAAACCATTGGCAAAAGCCAATACTACTTTTCAGGATTTATAAATACATTTTTGGTGATGATGCTACTTATATAGTTATCATTTTATGTGAACTTGTCAAAGTGAATATGGCTTATAAAAGATGTATACTTATCAAGGTGAATATGGCCTACAAGTGCTAGGTGGGTTTGTCTGTGGGGTATCAGGATTTATCTATTTATCACATGACATTCAAAAGTATTATTTCGATATTTAAAGTAATTAGCAAAAATACAATAATGAAAGTAATAATAATATAAATATATGAAATGTAGGTTCAAAATGATCAAGGAATGCGACTTGCCTCCTTGCACAAATTCTTCTAGATACTGGTCTTGTCCGGCGTCTTCTGGGGTCTAGTCGTCGAAGTCGTGACCTAACACAAAAAGAATAAAATAAACCAAATAAAATCCGGCTCGACAAGGAATGAGCTGAGAACAACCTGCAAGTAAAACAATCAGAAAAGATACAAGAAGAAGGGTGGTGTAAAGTGGTGGAGATTTATCTAGTGTTTGATTGGACTGAACGAAGCTAAGAAATGAATCCAAGTACAACAAAAATATAGAAAAAGAGATAAAGAAACCAATAAAAAGGTAAAAAGATATATTGGGAGCTTGATATAGCTAATCGGAGTCAAGAATAGGTTTTCTGGGTTTGAGATGATAAAAAAAGGATATAAAATGTCAAATTAGGGTTTCGATGAATAGCGTATTTTTTTTTACTGTTCATACATGAAATAGGTCATGAACAGTAGTTAAACACCAATCTGGGTTAGGGAACAGTAATCTATTTTACTATTTTCAGATTGTGCATAGTATTTTGAATGAACAGTGCTACACAGTGATCGGGCCAAATCTGGAATGAACACTGTTTGGGCTGTGAACAGTAGAGGGCCGCCAAATTGGGCTGAGCCCATTTGGCTCCACAGCCTGACGGGCCACACGACCTGGCCTTTAAGGCCTTTGAGGCACTTGGCCGAAGGCCAGAGCACCACTTTGGCGCACTCGGCTGCGGGAGGAAGGGAGGCGAAGGGGCCGGCGGCGCTTCAGCGCGGTGATGGCCGGCGGTGAAAGGGGAAGACACGGGGCTTGAGGTAAGTGCATCCCCCCATTGGATTTATGTGCGGGTTGGGGTTTCAGGTGTTGGGTTGTGGCAGTGGCGGTGAAGGGGGACAGGTGGCACCGATGAAGCTCTGGCAGAGTGGAGGCCGGAGGTGGTGAGGGAAGGGGTCAGGGAGGGGAGGAGCACTACAAGATAAACACCCCTTTACCAACGCATATATGCGTTGGTAAAAATACAAATAAGTGTTGTTACAGTCTATACCAACGCATTTAATATGCGTTGCCATTGAGGCCGTTGCGAGGGCCTATTACAACAGATAAACAAGCGTTGGTAATAGATATAAAAGGCGTTGCTACTTCGCAACGGATATAGTCAGATTGTAACTACACTTTATGCATTGGTACTTACCATCCATGGATGACTTTTATTATTTTGACAATAGATATAATTATATTGTCACAACGCATAGAAGCGTTGGTACTTACCATACACAGATGACTTTTGCTATTTTGACAACAAATATAATTAGGTTGCTGCAACGATTATAAGTGTGTAGAAGTCAAAGTAAAAAAATCATTATCGGTCGTAGCATGGTAAAAAAGAACACTCATATATTAAAAAGAAATTGTTGCATTACATAGAGAATCATCCACGTAAGACATGATATAAATATTTTGCTTGAACATCATTTCCTAACATAATGAAATCTAAACATAATGAAAATCGTCTGCCTATGTCACCGTTCTCCACCTTCATTCAACATATCATCCATAACATCATCCATTTATCTTATCAACCTACAATGAAAAATTGGAGTCTATTAAATGCACCATTGGGAAGAAACAAAATCACAATATTAAAGTAACAAAACTAAAAAGAGCAGTGTATTATATTATTTTGATGCCCGACCATGTTCATGAGTTCCAAACTATAGAGAAGTGAACTAACCTTGTATTCAGCAAAATTTTTCTTTCCATGTTGCACATTGGCATTCTAGACCAAAGTTTTTTTGTTTTATAATGAAAGACATGTCAGAAGATTGGCAAAACAAACAGTAAACATCGATAATTGCAAACAATACCAACATAATGTATTCCTACTCAACCAAAGTGAGTTCCGAACACTATATAAACTAGAGCCCGGCGAGCATTCAAACGGGCGTGTAGGCAACGTTAAGTTTTTTTTGTAAAAAAAAGATATAGGGATTACATCTATTACTATACAGGATTGCGAATGTAGATATACATATATAGTATGATTGTACGATGTATGAATCAAATAAAGAAAGGAATATCACTTAATAGTTGTATCAGTTGGAGAAATAAACTGCAAATAGGAGTGCAAGACTGCATCAATTCCCACTTGACGAGGATCTAAATAATCCTCATTTATTAATCAGAAAATATGACGTCACAAAGCATACCCCTTGAATATTATCAAGGAAGGATGAGTCAGGAAGTCGTAGGTTATCCTACGACTACCCCCTAGTCGTTAGCTCTTCTACGACTATGGTATAATCGTTACGACTACGTCTGGTCGTAAGTCTTTCTACGACTAGCTCATTACGCATCCATCACGATTTACTGGACCCACCCGTTAGAAGATTCAATAAATAGTGAGGATCCAAATAGTCAAAATACACATAACTGCTGATAAATCCCCACTATCTCTGACTGGAAACCGTTTGACAGCATGGGGAGGTTACTACTCCGGCAATTACTCTCATTATTACGCAATAATGAGCGACTAATTAGCTGGAACGACGGCGTCCACCACATTTTAGTATAAATAGGTGTCTCTTAGAGATAGTGAGGAGGGCTTCCTTTTGGAGGACAGAGAGCTTTTCTGGAAGGCGCTTAGGAAAACCTCCAATCGATTGTAATCCAGAGCAAATACAAGATACACAGGAGTAGGGTTATTATTCTCACCCGAGAAGGCTCGAACACGTATAAAAATCCCCGTGTCTCCTTCGTCTGCGTGATCAATTGTAGAGACCCCCCGAATCAAACAATCTTTACGTAAGATCGGTTCTAAAACACCGACAGTTGGCGCCGTCCGTGGGGATCTTCTGGTAATTCCTTGTCACGATTCTTTCTTTTTCTCTTTTATGCTACCATGGCGGGAGAATGGAGCGAGGAGAATTGGTTCGACTTGGCCGATTACGCAGATATCGACATGGATCTTTGGTCTCGAATCTGACCGAGTATCGAATATTACGACGGTATTGCGCTTTGGAGATCTTCTATCGGATCTCGAGATCGCATTATCACCGAGTCGAGGAGGATCCTTATCCCCACGACGATGCGCCACCAGGGATCAATTTCCTCGGGAGGCAAGGGTCAACTCGACCAAAGACAACGGGCTGTCTCGGGCGGACTCGCAACACGACGAGTTTTTCCTCCAAGTGTTCGAGTCCCCAAAGCGCACGACTTGGCAAGACAAGTTCGAGGCCATCATTCCGGAGCTCGATCGACATCGATGGTCCTCTCTCTCAGAGTGCTTCGGGGAAGAGGATCGAACATGTTGTTCATCCAAATACAATCGTCCCGACGCAGATCTACTGCAGACGAGACGGTTATAACCGAGTTCCCCACCGGAGGGGTTTACTCCAAGTCGCCGGATGGTGTCGCTCATTGCTCCTCAAGTGAGGAGGTCTCGGCGCAAGTGGAGGTCATCCACGGGAGGTCTTTGTCCTTCCTCTCGATAAGGATCGTTCTCCCGAAGAGGGATTGAATATGCTTCCGCCAAGCATACTCTACACCGCCTCGTCGTAACGGCAAGGACACCACAGCTGGCGAACGAAACAAACACTTTAATGAACGTGCGGGACATCCTCAACGTTCTCGCACTCCATTGAAGCAAGCTTAGGGGTATGGAACAGACCAATCTGAGGCAACCCGACGGAAAAGAATAGTAGCTCAGAAGAACCTTCCCGAGCGCGCTTATTTCCAGTCGGAGGAAGCTCAAGAGCTCCAGCATATCAACGATTTGCTGGAAAACCCGACCCAAGAACTCGCTCGAGCACCAGGTTATGATCTCTTTGTAGAGGAGATCACGCAAAGGCTTCGTAACACAATGGCCAAACTTGAGCGACTGCGTCGACCACAACCAAGAAGTCGTAATAGTATGGCTACTTCTTCGGCCAGTCGTTCAGAAAACTCGTCGCATAGAAGGCGGCATGACTCTCCCTCACGTCGTTTTCTCGACATAAGGAAAATGCCTCAAGGCCACGGGAGAGGTGATCTTTCACCACTTCAGCGACAAGAAACACGGCGGCAAGTGGGGTACGAGGAGTATTTCCCTCGTAAGACTGAGACCTATTGTAGGCCTAGTCCCCCCATGGCTGGGTATCGACGAGTTCGATCACCCGGCGACATTAACCCCTCGTCTTTACAAAGAAGAAGACAAGAGGTTATCTCGGGATGTCGGCGTTCTCACCCGCCTTGAGTGCTCGTTGGCGCCTCGATTTCGACCAACGAATATGGAGAAATTGATGGAACTCAAAACCCCATCGAGTTCCTCCAAATCTATACTACACTATCCGAGTGCAGGAGGAGGAGAGCATGTCATGGCAAATTAACTTCCGATCGTACTCGAAGGATCGTGCGATCGTGGCTTTTAAACCACCATTCGAATCGATCTACTCGTGGCAACACCTCGTGATCTATTGTTGGTGAATTTCGGGCACTTACAATCGCCAGAAAGGAAGATGACTGCACGGATAAGGCAAAACAACCATGAAACGCTTCGCCAATTCATCAGCGCTTGATCGAGTTCAAATTCTATTCCGAAGTTTCGACTCATCCGTGATTAGAGCTTTCAGCGAGTCCGTGCGTAAGAATAACAGAGGACATCGCTTTACATCCACCCGCCACCGTTGAGCTCTTTGAGATGATCGATAGATATGCGATCTTTGCCGGCGGTCGAATGGAACAATACTATCGATCTCACGACGACATCCCTAAGGAAGCGAGCAAAAGTGGCAAGAAAAAGACAAAAGACTAAGAAATCTAAGAACAAGGCAAAAGGCAAAAATCTCCGATTCTTTGTTCCAAGGAGGTCCTAGCCGTAGCGATAAGGAGCCACGCAACCCCAAGCAAAATCCCGACGGGGTAAGGTAAACGCCAGGATCGGAGAAACGATAAACCAAGGTGGTGTCTTTTCATAAAAAGAAGGGCATGATCTTCAGAAGCTGCGAGTTTTCTTACGGAAACTCGAGGACTATTATTCTGGCAAAGGGACACTTCCTACTCTTGAACATGTATGTCAAACCAGTGGACAAAAGGAGTCGGATGGTGAGGAGATGCCGTTCCAGGACCCACAACACACCATTGATCACATCTATGGGGGATCTTCGGCATATGAATCACGGAGATAGCTGAAAGCAGTTGAGCGTGAGGTAAATACAATCGACTCCCCCCTTGTCAATAAATTACCGAAGTGGTCGGAAGTCACCCTTGCTATTGAGAAAGGTGATTGTCCGATCCCTTCGACTAGACCAGGTCGATTTCCGATAGTGGTCGAACCCACCATCAACAATTGTCGAGTCAATTGAGTTTTAGTTGATGGTGGAAGCTCTCTAAACATATTGTTTACGAGTACCCTGGACGAGATGCAGGTACCCAGGACAAAGGTAAGGCCGGTACGATATTCATTTCATGAAATCGTACCGGGGTCTTCGGCCAAACCCATTGGCCAAGTTTCTCTTCCTTTAACGTTTGGATCACCAAGCAATTTCAGGACAGAGAAGGTCTCCTTTGATGTAGTCGATTTCGACACGACATATAACGCCATACTCGGACGACCTACTTTTGGCAAAATTCTTAATAGCTACTGATTATGGGTACCAATGTCTTAAGATGCCAGGTCCCAAAGGGGTGATCACGATACATTGTGACAAGAAGATGGCGCACTCCTGCGACCGTCGTTCCCTTGAGATGGTTAGACAACTACCAACTCGAGATGAAAGTCAGCCTTCGACTAGCAAGTCGAAGCCTAAAGCTGCACCTAAGCCGAACGACCAAGTCAAAGAGGTTGCTCTGGACGCAGGGGAGCCCTTGAAGACTATTCGCATCGGGGATTCTTCCGACCCCAAATAGGAAGACGACCTCATCACCTTCCTCCAGGCAAACGCTGATGTCTTCGCGTGGCAAGCATTTGACATGCCCGGAGTCCCTAGGAATGTGATCGAGCACAGGCTAGCTCTACGGCTTGATAAGCTACCTGTAAAACAAAAGTTACGGAGATTTTCCCCTAAGCGACGAGATGCTATTAGGTCAGAATTGGACAAGTTACTTAAAGCAGGCTTTATAAGAGAAGTCAACCACCCAGAGTGGTTGGCCAACCCTGTAATGGTTAGAAAGTCTAATGGCAAATGGCGTATGTGCGTAGACTTTACTGATCTCAATAAAGCTTGTCCAAAGGATGATTTCCCTTTACCTCGCATCGATCACCGGTTGACTCTCTGCGCAGATGTGAGATGTTGAGTTTTCTAGATGCATACTTTGGTTATCATCAGATTAGCATGCATCAAGAAGATGAAGAAAAGACCGCATTTATTACACCATTTGGGATATTTTACTACGTCAAAATGCCATTTGGTCTAAAAATGCTGGAACTTCTTTTCAACGTTTGATGCAAACGACTTTCGCTCTTCAACTAGGCGAAACTTGGAAGCCTATGTTGACGATCTAGTCGTAAAAGCACCAAACGACTCAACCATATCATGGACTTGCGGGAGACTTTCGACAACCTCGAAAAACACCAATTGGCGAATCCAGAAGTGTGTGTTCGGGTCTCTTCAGAAAATTACTTGGGTTCTGGTTTCGAGCGAGGAATTGAAGCAAATCTGAAAAGATCAAAGCCATCACTCGGATGCGCTCACCATGAAAAAGAAGTCCGAAACTCACGGGATGCATGGCGGCGTTAAGTCGTTTCATAGCACGATCGGGAGAAAAGGACCGCCTTTCTTCAAACTTCTACGGAAACATGAAGGTTTCGAGTGGTCAGAAGAGGCTAACCTAGCCTTTGAGGAAGTCAAGAGGTATCTTACGAGTGCTCCTGTTCTAGTTTCCCCGAAGCTAGGAGAGACGCTATTAGTTTACCTAGCTACCACGCCACAGGCAGTAAGCGCAATTACGGTCGTAGAACGTGAAAACATACAACGACGAGTATACTACGTAAGTGAGGTTTTGCACGGACCTAAGGAGCGTTACCCTCAGGTTCAAAAACTTTTATATGCCCTCCTCATGTCTTCGAGGAAACTGCGACATTATTTTCGAGCGCACAAACTAGTCATGCGCCCGAGTTTCCTTGGGAGCAATCCTCTAGAATAGGAAACAATGGGACGCATGGCAAAATGGTCGATCGAACTTGGGGCGTTCGACATCCATTTCGTGTCCCGAACGGCCGTTAAATCCTGGATCTTGGCGGACTTTGTCGCGAATGGACAAATCTGAACTGCTCAGATCCCGTCACGATTCCCACGACCGATGGGCGATGTACTTTGACGGGTCGCTACGATAAGTGGCTCGGGTCGGGTGGTCCCGGAATCTCCTCTGGAGAAACCTTAAAGTATGCCATACAATTAAACTTTCAGGCCACTAACAACGTGGCAGAATACGAAGGTTTGCTAGCTGGTATACGAGCTGCGAGAGCGCTCTTGATTCGACGACTACTCGTGAGGGGAGACTCTCAACTAGTCGTGAATCAAGTCGGAAAGGAGTACCAGTGCTCCAATCCAACCATGTCCCGGTATCTATCGGAAGTAAGAAAGTTAGAAAAACACTTTTTGGGCTTTGATGTGCAATTTATCCCTCGAAAGGATAATTTCCTCGCAGACCAACTGGCTCGTCTAGCTTCCTCCCGATCTTTGGTACCGAGAGGGGTGTTTTTGGAATAGCTTCAGAAACCATCCATAGTCAACGAACTGGAGACACCTTCTATAGAAACAGCCTCTCTAGAGTATGAAGATACATGGATGGCGCCCATCTACGAGTATCTTTAGACGGGTTCTTTACCCGATGACGATCTAGAATCAGATCGATTATCCTGAAAGGCCAAAATGTATACTTTGGTCGAAGGTGTCCTTTATAAAAGAGGAAGCCAAGGGGTGCTCATGCGATGTATTCCGCAGAGCGAAGGATTAAAACTCCTTCACGACATACATGGAGGAATCTGTGGAACTCATGCTTCCTCTGAGCAACTGGTCGGTAAAGCTTTTCGACAAGGTTTTATTGGCCATGACCCTCTACGATGCCAAGGAGATGGTTAAAAAGTGTATGCAGTGCGGTTCATAGCCGACAAATACATCAACCACTCGAGCGTTGCAAACAATCCCTTTGTCGTGGCCTTTTGCATCACGGGTCTTGATATCCTAGGACCGTTACCCGAGCTCCGGGAGGTTTGAGTTCCTTTGTGGCCATTGATACGTTCACAAAATGGATAGAAGCGAACATCGCCACCGATAACAACAAGCGACAAAGCGGTTCATCATGAAATGCGTGATCACTCGATTTGGAATACCAAGTCGAATTATCACAGACAACGGTAAACAGTTTACAAGCACAAAATTTCAGGAATTTTGCGACGAGTTGGGAACTCGTTTGTGTTACGCTTCTGTAGCCCACCCTCAAAGCAACGGGACAGTTGAGAGAGCGAATGGCCAGATCATGAAGGGAATCAAAACCCGAGTCTTCGATTAGCTTGTCAAGTGCTCGGGGGCTTGGGTACAGGAATTACCTTCAATATTATGGGCCATTCGTACGACAGCTAGCCGAGCTACAGGAGAAACACCTTTCTTTCTAGTTTTTGGTGCCGAAGCCATGCTTCCGCCAGAGCTAAATATCAGGTCAGCAAGAGTCGATAAGTATAACGAGTCAACTCAAGAAAACCTTCGAGCAGACGACATTAACCTACTCGAAGAAAAGAGAAACCAGGCTTTATTCCTTTCTGCAGTCTACCAACAAGCCCTGCGCAGATACTATGATCGTAAGGTCCAACCTCGCAGCCTTGCTGAAGGTGACTTGGTATTGAGGCTTATCCAATCCTAGTCTAATCGGAACAAACTCTCCCCCAAGTGGGAGGGTCCTTACACTGTGGTCGAAGTAACGCGTCCAGGATTAGTACGACTTGCAATGGAAGATGGCCGCGTTCTCTCAAACTCTTGGAACATTGACCAGTTGCGCAAATTTTATGTGTAACAAGCTTCAACGACAATAAAGTGTCACGTTATTACTATCCTTTTTTGTCTAATTTTGAATCTCACTTTTATTTTTGACCATTTTCTTTACGCTCCTCATTCCTGTACGATGGTTAGCACAAGGACAACATATTTAGTCGAAATCTCTCCCCTCTACATGTGGTCCTGCCCGCTAGAAGGAGTTTTCTAATGTTACTTCGTTCTTAAACAACCTGTACAATGCTCATTGGGCTCAGGAAAATGGTCGAAATTTGTTAAGCGAATTCATGTCACCTTAGCTTATTTTGAAAAATAAACTAAGAAGAGTGAACTTTTTGAGATGCATCCGACTACTTTTCAAATGACTTGATTAGGTTTTACTGCTCCAAGGAAGAAACACACCTAGTCGAAGCCTCTCCTCTCTGCACGTGGTCTTGCCTACTAGAAGGAGCTTCCTAGCGTCGTTCTGTTTCCTACTTTTGCTACCAGGACAACTTTGTCAGGAACAATGAATGTAGCCGAATGAATCCTTAAGGTGCTCTAGAAGGTTGTTTCACTCTAGTTGTCATTATCGAGTTGATTACTGCAGTGGAGATGGTCACATCACCTAGTCGAAGCCTATTTTTTCTGCACGTGGTCCTGCCCACTAGCGAAAACTTCCTAGCGTCGATCTGTTTCCGCTCTTTCGACTAGTTCAAACAAGTCGATACTCGACAACTACAAGTCCGAACAAACCTCATTGTTTTCAGAACCCTTTCTTTATTACTTCCTTAGTTTATTCCTAATAAACTTAGTAAGCAGTCGGAGGCTAGGATAAAGTTATAAACATGACTTCATTTCTTAGTCTTATTTTTTTTCCTCCCGAGTTATCATCTTACGAAGTACTAACTACTTTATGAGATAACGCGCAGGGAAAATGAAGGAGAAAGGAGGAATCGCTCATATCTGGTCTAAATTATTTTCTTCCTTTTTTATCTTACGAGTTACTAACTACTCTACGAGATAATTTGCGTGAAAATGACCATATATTTATTCATCACCACCAAAAAGACTTGTTTTACAAGATTATATTATAAGACTATTACTCACAAGGAGATTCTATTTGCATCTCCTCTGCGACCTTCTCGCCAACCGATTGCATCTCTTCGATTAGCTTCTCTGCTTCGGCTTCGGTGCAGTCGAAATCGGCTTCAACAGAATGAAGATTAAGGTTAGGATCACGGGCCTTGAGTTTTGCTAAAACAAAACTCACAGCTCCTTTGACCGCTTCCCGTATCGAATCATTCTGATTGGTCTTCAGAGTAGATACCAACTCGTTAAAAGTACCGACTTGTTCTCCAATGGCACTCGTGTGAGCGGCCATCGTGTCGTCGCGAGGAGCAACCCTCCCGGCACGAAGCCCATCGAGTACATTGTTCAGAAGCGAGATATTATCTTGAAGATTGATCTTCATTGATTTTGTCTCCTCCTGGGAATAAGTTGAAACCTCGTGGAGTCGTTTTATTTCAATCAATCGATCTGGAAAGAGCAAAGATTGAATAAGTAAAACGATTCTATGAGAAGATAAAATAAATAAATAGCAGGTAAAAGTTCTACTTACCAGCTAATTGAGAACCCAAGTTCTCAATTTCTCTGTTTTTCTCCTTCGCAATACGGGAGATTTCACGGACAACGGAGGTTTTCTCATGAACCTCGACCCGGAGAGCCCCCACATCGGCCTGAAGGGCCTTATTTTCGACTTCTTTTTCTGCAAAAAAAATGAGAGGTAAAAAAGGGGGGAAGCAGAAACCAAGATCAGAAGCAGTCGTAATTACACGCACTGTTTATTTCTTCCTGCTGTCGCTTAGTTGCGAGTTAGCCTCTGAAGCTTCTTCAGAGGTCGGTGACGTTATCCTTAGTTTCTTCGACTTGGCTTTTTCAAGTCGAGTGAATCACTAAGGTCTTTTAAATCGCTCTTAAACTCGAAAGAGTAAAGAGCAGACATGAACACAATCAACCAAGCGGTTGTAAGTTTTCTATGACCGATGGGTAGTCGTAAGTTATTCTCGACCACCCCTAGTCGTAAGTCTTTCTACGACTAGTACAAGTCGTAAGTTTTCTCGACAATCGATTGCAGTATCTTGAATAAGTAATCGAACGATTATGACAATCGATCACTCACCACCTCTCGCTTGCTCGCAGAGTGTTGCCTTTTCTTGTCGAAGCTTGACAAGTTGTCGATTATATTCGCAAATCATAGCGACTTGCTCCACGGCTCTCTGAAAAAGAGAAAACGATAAGATAAAAAGATAAAACTCCAAGTAAGTATCGATGAATACTTACGTTCATGTTTGACCAAGCAAATATGGAGACTATTCGTGACGGATCCTTCAGCCCATCCATCTCCTCGACTCGTTTCCACCAAACCCCTTCGAGTCGTTCATTGTCAAACACATCTCCGCAATTGACAATGCTGTTGGGATAGGGAACTCAATCGCAGGAGCGGTAGGCAGAAGATCCTACGATGGAGTCAGGGCCAAAGAAATCAGAGCAAAAGTTAAAATACTCCTCTTCCTCTGACTCTGTAATGGGGACACCACCTGGAGGACCGGAAGGAGCATCCTCGACAACCTCCTTACCGGCACGGTGATCAGCACTAACGCTGCCACCTACTTCCGGTATCACCCTCGAGGCTTCTGTCGCCTCCTCTACAGTCTCTACGACAGCTCCGGTTGTCGTAGCAACTTCAACATCCTTAGCCGCCGCAGCGACTTCAGCAACCGCAGCTTCCTCTGCCACGGGGATAGTAGCTAGATCTTGGCTAGTATCATTGCCGCACCTGTCGATTGAGGGGAGACAGCGGGATTCTCCATGAGAATATCCCTAGGGACTGAAGACGCCGGGCTAAAATCACAAAACGCAGAAGTAAGTCAAAAAACAAAACAGTAAGTAGTTACTACACTTATGACTTTTGTTTTACATACCTCTGCGTGCTGGACCTAACTCGAAACTTGGGAGCAACCTTCCCGACGGAAGATTTCTTCGACTTCTTCTCGACCACCGCTGGTCGAGATGCACTCGACACACAGAGTCACCTCCTCCCGACTTCCCGGTGGGCGAGATCGCCTCAACCATCCCGAGAATCTTGCTTCCTCGGCTTGATCCCACCGAGTAGCGATTTCCTTCATAAAGGCATGAATTCCTTCAGTTCTCCTTTTCTAGTTGTCTTATGAAGCCACGAGAAGTCAAATCTGCGAAGGACTTGTCGGCGTAATAGAAAGGTACCTTAATCTTGGGACTTTACGCTAAGGGCAAGGGCCTCTTCTTCGCTCTTTTCTGCGCGGCTAGGTCTCATGCAAACTTAGCGAAGGAGCAGGAGGAGCCGAGCTCGAACCCCTTGTCGCCGACTTTCACGGTCGACGCTTCTTGGATGGAGGGACTTCACGACTCGCATGCGCGGCCTCCCAACAACCACTAACTCGACTTCTTCGTCGTCTTGGCGGTTCTCCATGCCAACTTTCTGATTAAGGAAGAGGAAGAGTGGTCGTAAAGATTTCTTTTTTATGATCACTAAACCGGTCATCTATACGACCAGCTCAAAAGTCGTAAGTTTTTCTACGACATTCCCTAATCGTAAGTTTTTCTACGATTACGTTAAGTCGTAAGTATTTCTACGA
The DNA here is from genome assembly GCA_036346255.1 of Ampelocalamus luodianensis. NCBI lineage: Eukaryota > Viridiplantae > Streptophyta > Magnoliopsida > Poales > Poaceae > Ampelocalamus > Ampelocalamus luodianensis. Next base: position 32,621,066 of record CM070639.1, on the reverse strand, counting down.
CATTCCCTAATCGTAAGTTTTTCTACGATTACGTTAAGTCTTAAGTATTTCTACGACATTCCCTTATCGTAAGTTTTTCTACGATTACATTAATTTGTAGGTTTTTCTACGATATTGTCTAGTCGTAAGTTTTTCTACGACGTTGTCTAATCATAAGTTATTCTACGATTACGTTCGATCGCAAGGTTTTCTACGATCAGTATCCAGTCGCAAGTTTTCCTACGACAAACTAGTTAGTTGTATAGCATTCTACGACAACAAATTACCTAAAGGCAGAATCTTTCAATTAACTTTAGGCGCCTTTCTTTCTCCTCTGTGGTCAAAACCACAAGGATTTGAGGAGCCACCGTGTTCGCCGGATGCTTCTCGCAGATGAGCCTAACACGCGCGTCAACCTCCGCCTGCGAAAGATCTGGGTGTATGGACAACACGATTAAGCGGACTAAAATCAGGATTAAACAAGGATAAAAGCCAAGAGAGTAAGTTTTTCTACTTACCATCCTTCTAGTCCCTGGTTGGGTCGTCCTTTCCTGATTACCTCCACATGGGAGGGACCCTTGTCTTCAAAGGACTGATCCGGCGCGTAAGGAAGTCCTTCACCACGTGCCAACCGATGAGCCCCTCTAACTTCAAGTCTTTGACAGCTTGAATATAGGGTCTATCCGGTCGAGATTACTGGGAGTCGAGTCCCAGGAAGAAGACCGCTCGGCGGCCTTTCCGACGAACGAGAGGCTATCTTCCTTGGTAACCTCCCAGTAGAACCACTTCTTCTTCCAACCCGGCCATGACGACCGGGTAAACATCTGAATGTACTCGCTCGACTTACCGTCGTGGAGCTTCAGACCACAGCTACCGGTGAACCCGGCTTGACGAGCCATTCCATAATAATACTGGAAAAGCTCTAAGTCCGCAGGAATCCCCAGGTAGGCCTCACACAAGTACACAAACACGCTTAGCATCGTGATGGTATTAGGACCAAGGTTCACTAATTCCACCCCGAAGTGCTCAAGCACGAGTGTGAGGAAAGGGTGAGCAGGCAATCGAAGGCCACACTCACGATGGCTCGGAAAACGGGGATTTGGTCTGCCTCTCCCGACGGCCAATGCTGCCCGTTCGCCACAATCCACTTCACGAGAAGACCCTCGGGGATCTTCTCGGCGGCGACCAAAGCAGTCATCTTCGCATCGTCCATCTCCAACTCAGCCCACTCAGAGACAATCCTGGCCATTTCTTCCTTCTCGAAGTAAGAAGATTTGAGGTTGGGAAAATTCCAAGACAATGTACGGAATCACCGGCGGAGGAGACGAAAGCAACCGATCGTTGGGTAAAAGGTAAGAACCTAAGTTCTTCCCCGTGGCCCGTTTATAACCGCACGATTGAGATGAAACGTCGCGAAATCCCAACGATCGCCACCGCCGAATTGCTTCAACGGACGGACTTTTAACTCGCCGCTTGGAAAGTCCCAAGACACCTTTTTCACACCTCAAGTGAAATTACCATCTTGACCCCCGGGTCTAAGGAAAGGCCAATCGGAAAGGTTTTTGCTTCCGATCGTAAGGCCACGATCGCTTGAAGTCGTAAGAAATTCTCGACATCTTGCAATCGTGGTGGTCTTAACAATTTACCTCGATCAAGCGTATTCTTGGTCGAGAGAAGCGAATGTTGAAGAGTCTTTCCTTCAATGTTCTCCTCACAACCCCTTAATGATCAGAGGGCCATCTACGACCCTTCAGTCAAGTAAGCTATTTTCACTTGAAGTCAGGGCTAGATGGCGAGGATCTAAATAATCCTCATTTATTAATCAGGAAATATGACGTCACAAAGCATACCCCTTGAATATTATCAAGGAAGGACGAGTCAGGAAGTCGTAGGTTATCCTACGACTACCCCCTAGTCGTAAGCTCTTCTACGACTATGGTATAATCGTTACGACTACGTCTGGTCGTAAGTCTTTCTACGACTAACTCTGTTACAGATCCATCACGATTTACTGGACCAACCCGTTAGAAGATTCAATAAATAGTGAGGATCCAAACAGTCAAAATACACATAACTGCTGATAAATCCCCACTATCTCTGACTGGAAACCGTTTGACAACATGGGGAGGTTACTACTCCGGCAATTACTCTCATTATTATGCAATAATGAACGACTAATTAGCCTGGAACGACGACGTCCACCACTGTTTAGTATAAATAGGTGTCTCTTAGAGATAGTGAGGGGAGGGCTTCCTTAGAGATAGTGAGGGGAGGGCTTCCTTTTGAAGGACAGAGAGAGCTTTTCCTGGAAGACAGTTAGGAAAACCTCCAATCGATTGTAATCCAGAGAGCAAATACAAGATACACAGGAGTAGGGTTATTATTCTCACCCGAGAAGGCCCGAACCTGTATAAAAATCCCCGTGTCTCCTTCGTCTACGTGATCAATTGTGGAGACCCCCCGAATCAAACAATCTTTACGTAAAATCGGTTCTAAAACACCGACACCACTCCAGATGGAATATCACTTAATAAATGGGTGTTTGATCTATCACCGGGAATTATCGGTGCATGGCCTGCATACCTTTCCGTAATTTCCAAACTGAAGGGGGTCGTTGATAATGGTATAAGTATTTGGCTTCAGATTGAACAAAGTATACGAAGATCAGAAAATAAAGGAGAAACAATCAAGCCACAGTCAGACAAACAAAAGGTTTTAGTAGTTCATGTACATCCACACTAAACAGAACTACTTCATTGACATATATGATAGGGAATTGTAACTGTACAACCAAAACTATTTTATCAAAACAGAAAAATGCACATGGCCTAAAATTGAAGTTTTTGGACCTACAAAACATCATATGTAAGAGGTAATTTTCCAGCATATTTGATTGAGAACAGAGATACATACTTGTACTAAGATTAGCAAGAACTTCTATTCAGAATCCAGCAGATGCAAGAGCCACAAATTCGGTAACTCGAGAAGGTTGCATGCTGTTCACATCTGTGTGGCTGAAAAACATTGTTCACCAAAATTAGATACAGGTCAGAAAATAATATACGTACTGCATACAAGGGGCACTCTTTATTTTCTTCTTTTGTCTCAAGTGTCACATACATCCTATGCCCATCACTTAATATCTATTCAGCAACAGTCATCAAAGAAACCTATACATTTATTTTCCATTACAAGAATCACACATGGGCATTCAATTTTATCGTTTGCAAACTTGTGTGCTTATATACTAACCATCAAAGGGGCCACTTGGTTGCACTACAGTCAAGAGCAGAAATTTGATTTAGAACCATCCAAAAAATAGTTTGATCTACCTGGATATATTAAGAATTTTGAACATCATGAGCTGGCCCCAATCATTCAAAACATATACTAACTCTATATGAGATTGTGGATGCCCAACCCTTACATACCCATCTTTTCTTTTGTTTCTTTGAAGATCTGGACCTACCACAGTGATGATTTCCAGCATCCTGGTGGAGGACATATATATGTGGTCTAGTGATCAGTGATAAGCAAGGCCCTGAGAAAGTTGACCAGGCACAAACGAATTTATCGTATCATGTTAGCCAAGGATTAAAGCCGCATGACAATTATTGCTCATTAGTCCTTGCTCCCCCCAAGCATAAGAACAGCCAAAAGAGCAGCAACCAAAAACCTCATTGAGCTAGCAAAGTTACTCCACCCTCTAATCAAAACATCACATGAGCTAAAGGTCACCATACTCCACATCGACAAGAGCTAATCACAAAAGCAATCAACTTTTCCTCCTCGAAAAGCACAAGCAATCAACCGCAATCCATGCGTGCCATGATCAATTAACTAATCAGGGATCAGGGATCATATCACAACATATGCAGACGAGACAACACAGAACATGCACACACAGCTTCATGAGTTCCAAACAGTAGAGAAGTGATAATATTTCCATTCTGTCATGATAATAGAATACTAACACTGCTGTAAATGCCAAGTATTTTTTTATCAAGTGGTGCAACCTGGCAGCACAGTTGCATCCAAATGCATCTTAAAAACCTGAAAGGTGGTGTACAAAAGGTAATCATTTTTTCTTCGCAAAGGGATAAAGAAGGAACATCCAACTTGAGCCAGTTTGATGCTCTACATAACTGTCTACCTACATTTAGTTGGAACTGTAGTCTAGAACAATAGCATGTATCAGCCTACCTAGGGAATAAACAACCCCATTTTATTTGTTGTAGAATAGTACCGAGTAAGAATACCTAGCAGGACGACCTAAGCAGATTCTCTTAATTCAACTTAATTGACTCAACAGAAAATTATTGGAGGTCCTGATTCATCCAGTAACATCGTTTCTTCTTTCCCTTCTTTTCAATGTTTTCCAAAGCACCAGGATTAGGGAAAACCACTATTTCCACTCCAATCTTACTCTCTGATCAATACTTACATTCTAACGTAACAACATCTAGTGCCCCATAATTAGGCTACCTACTCCCAAAGATCGCGGAATGCCCAAATCAAACCTAGCATAAAATTGAGCTCATCTCCATATCAGATGAAGGCATGAAGCCCATGGGAAGGAGACGAGAGGAAGAGAAAGATAGATATAAACCTGTAGTAGATGGACTTGACGTTGCTGGTAAGATTCTCCACCTGGAGGATGGGGACATCGTCCAAGGAATTGCTGCTGGCCACCGCCATCGCCGTGATATCTTCGTTTCCTCTTTTTGCATAGAAAGGACACGCATGATAGAGCACCTACCAGATACAAAGGTTTCACAACTGAAGAACACCTCCTCCATTAGCATACAGAGCACCCTGCAGGAACAAAAAAAAGTTGAAAATTAAAACCCAGGTAACCAACCTGAGAGGATGCATAGGACGATAGAACATCTGATCTTAATACGCCTGGGAAATTAGAGGGGAATGACAAGTAGAGCACCAACCTGAATCAACATATGTTCCAAAATTAGCAGCCAGATCTCCCTGCCGATGGATCTGTAGTCTTGGGGGAAATCTGGAACATGTTACCCTAAAACCCAAATCAGAACAGCCGAACCTGGAGAAATCCACAATAAAGACGACTCATGTAGGAGGTGTTGGGAGCACTGGAAGTAGGCGGCGGTGGCTTACGGAGGATGTGAGTGTGTAGCAGGCTAGGGGCAACATGAAAAGGCAGCGCCAGTGATTTGAGCTCCTCCGTGAGCGTGGCTGCGTGACGCCTCCATCGCCCACGTCTACCGAATCACCGCCGTTGCCGCATCATCCAGATCACATGCCCCGTGACCTCCATGGCTCTACCACACTCGATCCACATCTTCGTCCCCTCCGGTCGTCGAGAATGATCGAATTTCGCTACGCCATTTCTCCTACCAGCGTATTTTGATGCTCGACCATGGGGAATGGGGAATGGGAATGGGAATGGGAAAGGGCCGTCGCCGCCACCGCCACCGGAGCGCTGGACTGTTTAGGGTTGAGTTAAATGGCATATTAGAGAGGAAGTTAAGGGGGTGGGGCTCGGCTTGACTCAGACGTGGGAGAGGGTGGAATAGTTATTAAGTATTCCTAACTTATTTCGTAACACAGTCCATAAGGCCATTTGCAACAGATGTTAGTTCCATTGCTAGCTATACATTGGTGTATGGGTGTTCTTGTAGTAGTGGAGGTGGTGTTGGAGTGTTTGAATGGGAGAGGAAGGGATGGGGGCGAAAGCACCTTATGGGGAGGGAGTAGAGGCGGCGGCGGTTTTGCAACGATCCACCGGAATTGAAGATGAAGGGGGTGTGTGCGGGTGCTTGTGTGAGAAGGGAGAGGCATGGGGGCGGCTTTTATAGCCTAATGGAGGCGGTGAGAGCAGTAGGAGGTGGGCGGAGTGTGCGGCGCGTGTGTGGCGAGGTGGCGGTCGAGAGAATTCTATGCTAGCCGAGAGCGGAGAGGTGGAGGCATGGGCATGCGTGGGTGGTGTCGCGGTGGTGGTTCTCCCTCATTGGAGCGGGGCGGGAGGTGGTGCGATGAGGTTGCCGATTGCGGTGCGGCGGGTGATGGGACGGGGGCAGCGCGGGAGCTGGTGGGGGTGGGGGGGAGGTGGCACGGCGAGGTGGCATGGTGCATTGATGGCGACGAGGGGGGTGGCGCGGCAAGCTGGCCTAGTGACGGCAACAGAGGAGGAAGTGATGGCGTCGCGGAGATGACGCGCGGGGAGGAAGAAAGGAGAAGGTGCCCTGGGGAAGAAGTCATTTCCAGCTGAGGAAAACGGGATTGCCGAAAAGGGGGAAGCGGAAATTCGGAAGAAACTTCCGAATTGGACAATTTTTCGAAAATCAAGCAAAAACTTTAAATTTTTTTGAAAATCCAAAATTCCGGGTTATTTCAATTGTGCTAGGGCTTAGCTCAAATTTGCTCATCCAATTAAATCCTAGGGCGATCACGCTCTTCCAGACATATATGGTCTTTGGAAAATACATATTGGACAGAACCATCTCGAAAAATTGGAGAAGAAATAGTATATACTAGTTGTGTGTTGCATCGAGTTAATGGGGCCTAAATGGGGTTAGGTATATGTTGCATGTATTGTTCGGTTGCTTGGTTGCATGCACCTAGTCTTGCCATCTCATTGTACAGGATCATGGGTGTTGTTAATAGTAGTTTTGTTATAATAGAATATTAATGGAACTCTCTAGCAAACACAGTTGAAAGAACCAGTAGCTGGGGCCATAAGCCATAATGCGATATATACACTCATGCAACCCTAGGCAAGATCAACCAAAATATCACGCGATCAATCCTGAAAAATTCACAAATAAACCCACCTCACATGTAGCTTGTGGGACAACCGTGGTATTTAGCAACACAACACGTGTGCCGCATTGGTTGGACTAGCCATTAGTTGCGACACAACATGTCATATCTTCCTGTGCAAAAATTGACTCAAACAAATCAACAGCAACCTGATATGTGTTGGCATTCAACTAATAACCATCATGAGAATTAGCTTGTCGGGAGTTTTTGTACGTACTGATTCAGGACAGATAAGATAGAGCTTGTCGGAAGTTTTTGTACGTACTGACTCAGGACAGATAAGATAGGGAAGTACGACAGGAAATTAATGTTTACAAATGTCGATCGTCAATCGCAATCGTGAATTGATAGTCTTGCTAATCAACAAGACCTGCACAGCATTTGCATAGTGTAAAAGAGACGTGTCAGCATTCTAACAGTTCACGATACTGATCACGTTCTATCTGGTCTTCAATACCAACCTATGTAGGATCAATTGTAGCAGTTATTTGACATCTCATGGGTCTGTACATTGCTGATAAACGTAGTACTGTCTTTATGGTGTTCGCCTTACATTCAGCGAAACGAAGAAGAATGTATTCTCTCTAATTTCTACAACTGTTTTGCTTTAAGATTCGTCAAGAATTGTTGAACATTGCTGATAAATGTAGTTTGTCTTTATAATTTATAGAGCATTAGTTACGTTAGGTACCATAAGCATGTAAACATATATTTATTTAGATATAGCATGGTAGTAATGTTAACCTTGTATTATATACGCGCGCCAATCCGAAGTTTTTCAATAAAAACAATAACCGGAAATTAGGCATGGTGTTAATAATATTCAAGCTAGCTCAAACTCTAACCACCAGTCAAAACATATTTGATCCACTGCTGGTTCGAAAATATTTTCCTGGCAAACCCATGATTAGGTTGGACCAACAATATAGTGGCACCCAATACTTTACTACAAAACCAATGACAATTGTAGTGGCTACTAAGTGGGGCTTGGTGTTTTCTAAATTTTCCCCGAGGAAAATTGAATTAATCATAGCTGCACACGTACAGATTAATCGATCAGTTGAGATCATTGAATGGAATAAGGCAGGCCCCATGGATGGATAGAACTCATCAAGGCACACCTGCACTGCGCTGCGCACAGCAAGAAATTAATTAAGACGAGCGAGCAGCCGAGCAAGATGCATTCAACAGAATCCCTACATGGCCCCTGATACAGTTCATCCGCTACCGCCTGACTGCATTGAACTCGCATTTCAGCATGTACAGATGCATCCTACCGATCCATCGATCGAGAGTAAATATAAGCAGGCAGCTGGGCAACTTCATTTCATCGCCTGATCCTACAACTACGCCGACGACCCGTACCGTATGCACTCGCATGCTCGCTCAGGAAGGCGGGATGCTGTTTGAACTGAAGGCAGATGATGCGAAAATTTAGCTTCAGTTTAACTCGCTTGTCTATGGCACACTATAAACTCCCAAGTAACTCGCTTCTTCGACAAGTCGGGGAGTTAAAGGTGTTGGTTGGGTAAACGATCATATCCCGTTAGGGAGATCGGTTCCATGTTATATGCTAGGTGGAAAAGCCCCACCTGTGGCTTACAAGGAAAGGACTTACAATAGGCAAGAGATTAAAGGGAGAAGGAGAGAATCACGTATGACCGTTGAGGGTCAATGCCGCATGGTGAACTACCCAATGCAGGTTGTATCTAGGCCATACGTGATGTACATAATATTGTCTAACACCCCCCCTTAATCTAAGCCTTGTAAGTCATAGAAAGGTTTAGATTACGTTTAAATTTTGTAAACTCCTTATATGGTAAAGCCTTAGTGAAACCATCAGCTATTTGGTCCTTACTTGAGATGAAACGAATATCAAGAGACTTGCTGGCAACCCTTTCTCTGACAAAGTGGAAATCGATCTCAATATGTTTTGTGCGGGCATGGAAGACTGGATTTGCAGATAGGTAAGTGGCACCAAGGTTGTCACACCATAGACATGGCTTGTCGTTGAGAGAGATTCCAAGTTCTTTTAGCATGGCTTCAACCCAAATGATTTCAGCTGTGGCATTGGCAAGAGATTTATATTCGGCTTCAGTGCTAGAGTGTGACACAGTTGCTTGTTTACGAGCACTCCATGAAATTAAATTAGGGCCATAGAAGATGGCAAAACCTCCAGTAGAGCGCCGATCATCAAGACAGCCAGCCCAGTCTGCATCTGAAAACCCACTGAGTAGAGTAGAGGGTGACTTCTGCAGAGTAAGTCCAACATTGATTGTACCTTTAACATATCGTAAAACCCTCTTAACAGCTGTCCAGTGTGATGTAGTCGGAGCATGGAGAAATTGACAAATCTTGTTAACAGAGAAAGATAAATCGGGACGAGTCAAGGTCAGGTACTGGAGACCTCCCACAATACTCCTGTAATGAGTGCTATCTTCAGTGCCAAGTGGAGTGCCATCAAGTAAGGACAACTTCTCAGAACAAGAGAGAGGTGTAGGACAAGGTGTACAGTGTTTCATGCCAACGCGGGCAAGTAAGTCATTGGCATATTTTTCTTGATTCAAGAGCAGCCCATGTGGTGTTTTCTGGACTTCAATCCCCAAGAAGAAATGGAGATCACCAAGATCCTTGAGAGCAAAGTTATCATTCAAGTCATGAAGTAAGGCCGAGATAGCTTGATCTGAGGAGCTAGTCACAATGATGTCATCAATATAAATCAAGACAAACATAGTAATATCTGACTTGTGATAAATAAAGAGAGATGTGTCAGCCTTGGATGAATGAAAACCAAGAGTAGTGAGTTTGGCACTGAGTTTGGAGTACCATGCTCGAGGAGCTTGCTTGCACCATAGAGAGCCTTGTCCAACTTACAAATGTGATGCGGGCGTGAGGATCTTCAAACCCGGTGGTTGTTTCATATAAACCTCCTCTTCGAGCGCCATGCAAAACGCGTTCTTGACGTCCAATCGGCGTAAGCTCCATCCTCTTGATCTTGAGATAGCTAAGACAAGGCGAATGGTGGTCGCTTGACAACCGGACTAAAGGTGTCTTCATAATAAATACCATACCTCTGTTTGAAACCTTTGGCTACCAATCGAGCTTTGTACCTATCAATTGTTCCATCGCATTTTTCTTGATACGATAAACCCACTTGCAATCAATCAAATTTTTATTGGTGCTAGGTGGTGCGAGATGCCATGTGTTGTTCTACATCAATGCATCATATTCACTTGCATAGCATTATGCCATTTTCATCGATCAAGGCATCCGAGAGATTATGTGGTTCTCTGTAGATGTTAGCAGGGCATAACGAATTGTACCATCTTTGTAAATTTTCGGATTCGTAATACCTTTTTGGAACCTTGTACGCGGTTCAGGTGCAGGTAGGGGCACAGGATCCTCATTCACAGAAGATCCAAGATTGCCGAAATAGAGGCGAGCGTGGCAGGAATCGCCTCAGCAGATCCTGCAGACGGAGGCGTGGCCGTTGACGTGGGTGTGGCTGGTGTAGAAGATCCCATGGATCCCGTTGATCTGGGGGTATTTAAGGCGATGGAGACCCGGTCGGGCGACGTGGCAGCTTCAGAGCCACGAGTTGGCGTTGAACGCGCGGACGCGGAGCGCAAGGTTATCGGGTGACACCGCGTCCGTCGCGCGGGCGGTAGATGCTGCGCGGGTAGTTGGCGCAGAGGTGGTTGGCCCGAGATCCAAGATCGCGCGATCCGCACCGGATCGGTGCGGGCGGTGCGCATGCGAATCCGCGGGGAGCGATGGTGTTGTTGTCGTGTTCGGCAGTAGAGTAATTTGGCCCGGTTGACTCGATTTGTGCACCGTTTTGGCTGATTCCTTCGCTGATGATTTGCTGTGTCGTGGTAGGGGTGTCTCCAATATATTCCGGTACCTGAGTATGGTTAGTGGCAGGTACAAAATGCATGTGATCATGATTAGACATACCCTCTATAGTAGATGATGTGGGAGACAATTTTTGGGGAAGAAGAAGGAGTTCTTGACTAAGACGAGATCCAGCATTTTGGTGGAGAGAGGCAAAAGGAAAAATGTTTTCATCGAAGATGACATCACGAGAAATATAGACTCTCCCGGTAGACACATCGAGACATTTGACTCCTTTGTGTAGAGGACTATAGCCGAGAAAAACACACCGAGTGGAGCGAAAAGCTAGTTTGCGCTTGTTGTAGGGACGAAGATTAGGCCAGCAAGCACAACCGAAAATGCGAAGAGAGTCATAGTTTGGCTTGAGATGGAGAAGTTTTTCGGTTGGTGTTTCAAAGTTTAGAGTTTTGCTAGGAAGCATGTTGATAAGAAATGTGGCTGTTAAGAAGGCTTCGTCCCAAAATTTGAGTGGCATGGAAGCATTTGCAAGTAAGGAGAGGCCAACTTCAACTATATGGCGATGTTTTCTCTCGGCGGAACCATTTTGTTGATGAGTATGTGGGCAAGAGACATGATGAGTTATACCAATCTTTTGGAAAAACAAATTGAGTTTCTCATATTCACCACCCCAATCTGTTTGCATGGTTATGATTTTGCGGCCAAATTTGCGTTCAACAAATTGTTGGAAATTAAGAAAAACTTGGTAGACATCAGATCTTTTCTTAAGCAAATAGATCCATGTGAATTTGCTAAAATCGTCAATAAAACTTACGTAATATGAGTGTTTACCAACAGAAGTTGGGGCAGGACCCCAAACATCTGAGAAAATTTGTTCCAAAGGTACAGTGGAAACACTAGTAGAAATAGGATAAGGTAATTGGTGACTTTTTGCTTGTTGACATGGATCACACACATAAGGATTTATTTCATGCGAATGAGCAAGATTATTTTTGAAGAATGTGTTGAGCGATGAGCGAAGATGGATGCCTAGGCAGCGATGCGGTGGAGGATGAAGGCTTGAGTGTGATGAAGGCGTGCTTGGAGGAATCTGTGAGGTAGGCACAAGAGGATATAAACCACCATGACATGGGCCTTTAAAGATGATGTGTTTCGTTACCTGATCCTTAATCAAAAAGAAAAACGGGTGAAATTCAACAAAGGCATTGTTGTCTAGGGCAATTTTGTGAGTAGATAATAAATTTTTGGAAGCACTAGGCACATGTAGAATATTTCGAAGATTGAGGGAACTATGAGGGGTATGAATAATCGAATGACCAACATGTTTAATTGCCATACCTTGACCACTCGCATTGTGGATTTGATCATTGCCCTTGTAGTGCTCGTGAGTAGATAATTTGCTCAATTCTCCAGTGACATGATTTGTGGCGCCGGAGTCCATGTACCAATTTGTGTCCACTCCGTAAGAGGCAATGTGTGCGCCTTTATCTTCAGTGTGAGAGTCATCATCATCATCCCCGTAGCGCCACCAGCACTCGCTTGCAGGATGCCCATGTTTTTTGCAAATTTGACAAGTTATGTCTTGATGAGGAGAGGGTATACGATGACCACGACCACGACCTCCTTTGTTCTGCGGGCGACGACCAGCATCATGGCCATCACGCCGTGGGGGGCGCCCTTGCTGATGTCGGCCAAAACCACCACCGCCGTGACCACCTCCACGGTGGCCACCACCATAGCCACCTCCTGAATTTTGGCGGTAGCCACCACCACCTCCACCACGACGAGCAACATTGACCGAGGAGGAAAAAGAGGTAGGTTCCTCGGACTCGGCCAACATTTTTTGACGATAATCATAGGCAAGAAGTTGGTTGCAGACATCGGCAGAGGTAGTGGTGGGAATTGCATTAACGGTGGTAACCAGACCATTGTACTCACCATGGAGTCCAGCGAGAAGATATTCCTTTAGTTCTTCATCGGAGACGATCCGCCCCGCAGCAGCGAGTTCGGAGGCGAATCCTTTCATCTTGTTGATGTAGACGGTGGCGGTGAGATCCCTCTTCTTGGTGTTGGTGAGGCGGTGCGCGGATCCCGACCGAGCCTTGGTTTGAGCGGAGAACTTGGCGTCGATGGCGGCCCAGATTTCAGCGGCGTGCTCGGTAGAGGAGATCGGCATGGACCTCTTGCGTGACAGCCCGAAGAATGTAGCTGACGACTTGTTGATCCCTCGAGATCCAGATCCCATAGGCCGGATTGGGAATCGTAACCTTGTTCTTCTCCGAATCTTCAACCTCCATTGTTTTGTTGGGCGCGGGGTCGGTGCCGTCGAGCAGCCCCATGACCTGCGCGCCGCGCAGTGCCGGTAGCACCTGCCCCTTCCAGAAGAGGAAGTTGGCTTGCGTTAGTTTCTCTGACGGAGGACCTCCAAGGGTGCCGCCGTGGTCGTCGACGCCATGGTCGAGGATGACATTATTGGGAGGAGGAGGAGTTTTGTTTTCGGTTATAGGGGACGTCAAGGAAGAGCAGCTCTGATTACCATGTTGGTTGGGTAAACGATCATATCCCGTTAGGGAGATCGGTTCCATGTTATATGCTAGGTGGAAAAGCCCCACCTGTGGCTTACAAGGAAATGACTTACAATAGGCAAGAGATTAAAGGGAGAAGGAGAGAATCACGTATGACCGTTGAGGGTCAATGCCGCATGGTGAACTACCCAATGCAGGTTGTATCTAGGCCATACGTGATGTACATAATATTGTCTAACAAAAGGCATCTAACCTGCTATATAAAAACAAATGTCAAATTCGGATTCATTTGATCTGAGGAGCATTTTGAGTTTCATATGCCATCCGGTGATCCAAAACATTAGCCTCTCGCAGAAAACAAGTAATTAGAAGATAACCTAACTCACTGGTTAAACATGTACGATGTATCTTAGAGCTGTTTGGCCACGTTTCCACTTCAGCTTATTGGGTCGTGCGCGTAGATTGCCCGTCTTTCATTGACATCTCCAGCTATTAAATGAATTGGTCGGTGCATGAACCTCAATATAGAATCTATAATATCCCCTTTTTTTTATTAAAAAGCCTAGGAAAAGAATAAAAAGAAAAGAAAAGAAGAGAGGATGGAGTGGACCGGGCCACGGCCCAACCGAGTCCAAGTTGGACTAAGCATGAGAGCCTGTGCCGCCGCATACAAGGAGAGGGGGGGCAGCCACCAGCATCACCCCTGTCGCCCCTTGCCTAGCGCCGCTGCCGAGCCCAGCCGTCGTTGTTGCGCTTGGCCGTGCCAACTGCTGCTTGCGCTGCCTAGGAGGAAACAAGGAAGGAGAAGGAAGCAAGGAAGGAGAATGGAGAAGAAGGAAAATTAGGGTTTCGTGATCTGATCATCTTCATCGTCTGATTTTGAGAGGGTAACGATATGGAAATCCTCGCTGCATTGTTAGATTGCCATTTAATCATAGTTTAGGGTAGATCGATAGTGAGAGTTGGTGTTTTGGTTATGCCATGTTTCGGTTCAGTGTGCTGCTGAGCTTCACGATGGAGTTTTGAGTATCTACGTCTTGTTTCATAGCTTGTCCATATTATGAATATTGTAGGTTGTTGTTTAAGATTTCTATAGAGTGCAAGAATACTAGAATTGGTTAAGTGGTGCAAAAGTTATTGTAACATCCCAAAAATTCCATTTTGGGGAAGACATAGTGAAAATAAATAGGAAAGTAATTTTGAGATTAATCTATATGGAAAATTATTTATGCAAGATTTTTGAACTTTTTGTATAAAACAAATAATGAAATTTCATACAAGTAGCAAATTGTAAGAATTTTTGGGAAAATCACAGAGCATATAAAATCTTGGAAAAATTTACATATAAAACTAGACTTTGTCAGAAAGTCTCACAAATTTTTCATGGAGTTTGGAACATATTTGGTAGGTTTACAAATTCACCAAAGAATCAGCCAGTTTTGGAAAAATCTGAAAACAAATTCGAATTTCCCTCTCACACTTTGGGCCGAAATTAAGCTAGAACTCCCTCGCACTCAGCTCCAGCCCACACCACCCTTGCTCCCGCGCTTGCCGACGTGCGGACCTCACCTGTCAGCACTTGTTTTCCACCTCGCTCGCCAGCACGCTAGTGCACCAGCGCGCCAGCACGCCTTGCCAGCCCTGCCGCTCGCCCATTGTTTCCTCTCGCCGCCCACAGTTTTGCTCCTAGCTACCCTGTCACCTCCGCCAACTTCCGCCCATGCTAGCCACCCCATTCATGGCGAGTATATGACATCCCAAAAATTCAATATTTGGGAACACATAATGAAAATAAATGGAAAAGTAATTTTTGAGCTTATTCTATATGGAAAATTTCCTATGCATGAATTTTTGAACTTTTGTATTCAACAAATACTGAAATTTCTTACAAGCAGCAACTTGTAAGAATTCTCGGGAAACATACGAAGCATATAAAATCCTAAAAAATTTACATAAGCAACTATACTCGTTCAAGAGCCCTCACAAACATTTTTGTAAATTTTGGACCCCATTTTCTTAGTAAAAAAATCCAGCAAACACTCAGCCAGGAATTATAAATTCAAAAACCATTTTCAAATTTCCCTCTCACCCTTTGGGCCAAAACTGAGCTAACCCAAAACTCCCTCGCTCAGCTCCAGCCTACGCCAGCACGCTTAATTGCTCTCACTCGCTGACGTGTGGACCCTACCTGTGAGCACCCTTCATCCACCTCGCTTAGCCCCTGCTCGCCAGCGCTCCCTCGCCTGCTCCGCCCGCTCGCCCGTGGTTTCACCTCACCGTGTTCGAAATATGCCCTAGAGGCAATCAAAGAGATGATTATATTTTAATATGTTCATAACATTGGACAATATGTTATCTTGTACCTAGAATAATATCGTTAATATTTATCATCATGTGACTTGATTGTGAAACTCTATATTTTTGCGATGATTATTCTTAATTGTTCCCTAGTCGGAAATATATGAGGACACATATGAATAGACTAGCATATGTGTTGGTTGATGACTATGTTTCACAGGTTATGGATATGGAGATATCAAACCAATAATATGAACACATGTTAGAGAACATGGTGTTAGATAAGACCCACCTTGAGACACTGTTGAGATTGTTATGTTTTCATGTGTCATCAGTTGGTCTCAAGCAATGATGATGTATAATCCTTAGACCTGAGATCAGTATGGTTTTCTACATGTGTAATAGCACTCTTAGGGGTTGCCAAACGCTACTCGTAACTCGATAGTTATAAAGGTAGCTTTCGGGTGTGCTTTGAAACATGGGGAGGAATGTGACTGGTCGGATATGGGATTTGCTCCTCCTAAAATAAGAAGAGAGATGTCTATGGGCCCCTCATTATGATCGAATAAAGAAAGTGCATGGCCATGCCACTAGTGGTCGAAGTGTTGACCACATGAAGTTATTTAACACTTGATCGAGAAAGTATTGAACAGTCCATGGATGACAAATTATCTCACCTGGAGTTCAACCAGATGTCGTGAGGCAAAGGGAGAATACACAAATAGGTCGTTCAGTTCGATCAGATACGAACTGGTCGTACACAATTACGAGCTAGTCGTATAGAGATACGAGCTGGTCGTAGACTAGCCAAAACTGGCCGTACACAGTTACGAGCTGGTCTTATGAAGATATGAGTTAGTCACTGACTGATCGTAAGGTGTTACAAACTATTCGTAAGGAGTTACAAACTAGTCGTAACTACACTTGAACTGGTCGTGACTGAATTCGAGTTGGTCGTAATTAATAAGGACCTGGTTATAGATCATATTGCATTAAGCTTTGTCTGATATATTCTTTGTGTGTTCATGAATCGTTATGTACTGCTAGGTACTGCTAACGACTTGTAGTCAAAAAAGAGTTTTCGAGTCACAACCGATCACGCATGAACCTATAGGGTCATATACTTAAAGGGCAAGGATTTGATTTGGATGGTGATCTGAATTCTTGTAGGCCCCGAGTTCCTAATGGGCCTCAAGTTGAAGACCCGTTATGGATGTCTATAAATAGAGGGGCGGTGGCATGGGGTTGAGTAATCTCTTTTGAAGAATTCCCGAAACTCTAATAGCCACGCCCTCCTCAACCACACACTCCTACATGTGGTGTCCTTGCCCTGTACGTGTCGATAACTTGGAGGTGTTGTTGCGAAGCATCAGCACTAGGACGATCCACAACTCGTGACGATCATTAGAGCAGGAGAAGAAGACGCGCAGCAAGTACAACTACTTCTGCATCTACTCGCTACATCGACTTTACTTCCGCTACGAGTCGGCGCGTCTAGTGGTAATCTCGTGACCTATTACTTGCGAAGGTTCTTTGGTTGCACGAATTTTTTTTGTTTTGTGCTATCGTAGCCTTCCCGCGATCCTTCAGTGGTATTAGAGCCTTTTCGTCTAGTTTTAGATTCAGATTAGATGCATATTGTGATATGTGGGGTGATAGATGTAATCTATTTCTGTTTTCTGTTGGTCATTCTATATGATAGATTGTTTTGGCGATGGTCGATATGATCGTCCATACACGGTGGTCTCAAGATGGGTTTATAATCGTTATTCTGTGATCGTGTTTTCATGGTCGTATCGCGACTTGCCTCTATCGGCTAGTTTTCGGCATTGGGGCTGACAGTGATCATAAATCCATAGAGCACGCGAAGACCAATCTTGTTGATCGAATCGGAGTTGCGGTCGAAAAGGGGTTAATGTGATTAATCTAATGTGATTTTCATGGACGGAATAGTAGATTGGATCTATGTAGTCCGAAAAGGACCTTGGTATATGGATAGGGCTACCACCCTTTTGGTGCGGGTTGCCACCCCTATGGATTAGGATCTTAACTTGGTTTTGGTATTTGCTAGTTCACATCATCCGTTAGATAGAATGCGATTCTATGCCTAACTTGTTTTTGCAGGATTTTATGAATAGTATGACCCATGATGTATGAGATGCATGTATGTGTGTAATTTTCATGACCTGTGTATCATGCTAATTGCAGCCCAAGACTATCTATATTTGTATAACGGCCTGCGTGTCGACGTGTGATGCTTCTTCACTCCTTGTAATTTATCACCAGTACTATTAGGAGTAATAGCTTAGTGGGAGTACTTGAAGGTATTGGCCTCTTGGAGACATGGCGAACAGGAAGCAGGGCAATGGAGATCACCATGTGGAAGGGTCATACTATATCACGATGCAATGTGATTGTTTGTGAATACCTTTATATTCATGTTTTATTTCTATGCATGCTTTTAACATGGTAGAAGTAAATTTCTCTCACATAATATTAAGTTATTGATGCCCTCCCAATTTGCTGCACCATCCAAAGTCATGTATTTTAATGGTAGGTCTTGCCAAAGCAGAGTGCCATTAACTTTCCTTGACTAGATGGGCTTTGATGAACCCGAAGGTCCTGATTTTTGGCCCGATCTTTCGGTGAGAAGATACATTCGGTAGTAGTCGCTCAACTCTCATGATCCTGGCTACGAACATGCAAGGCCCGAAACCATGCAATCGCTGAACTGCTCGACAAGTCGTTATCAACCGTGCACGAATACCCGGTTGACCTGATCACGAAGATCGATTCCTGCATACACCGAAGAAGCACGCAAGAACAAGGTAAATAAGAAACCTGAAATTGCAAATAGGAAGTGAATGTATTGTTAGGTGGGGTTCCGAAGAATAATATCGCTGTTGATCTCGTCGACCAAGAGAACAAAGTATAAAGTAGCAAAGCTAAACTTTAATCAACAAAACCCGCAGAACAAAAGGGGCGGCGGCCATTATCTATAGGAGGAAGAGGGAGGGGGTGGTGGTACTGTTCATGCATGAATAGTGCCACATGAACAGTACCCTGAAACCCTTGGGAGCAGCTATATGGGCCATATGGGCCAATGTGGACAAATCAGCCCACTTGTTACATAACATATGGGCCAACAATTGGTGACGCAGCACCATGGCATGTAGACGTAGCCCGACACGTATGAGTAGAAGCAGTAGATGTATCCTGGCATATATGTGTAGAAGCAGCTCAGTCCAACTGGAAAATATGGCAATGCAGTCACCGAAAGTCCGATCGAAGAAGATGTGGATGCTTCCTTAGGGTTGATGTCCTCATCATCCTCCCTTTCTTGAATTTGAGTCATCCTTGACTTAATCGTATCCTTGAAGTTGTTGCTTTCCTGTAAAAGGTTAGTAGCAACAGGAGGCAAAGAAACACGTATTTCTTCTAATGGACAAGAAGATTCTTTGCAAAACATAGTATAACATTCAGATTTATGTTTTTCTATGTCAATGCAATCAGATTTTGTAGCTAACATAACAGGAGCTTTCAATTTAATTTCACTTGGAGCTTGAATCGGATGATCATCTTTTGTCTTCTCATTACTTGTTCTCTCAGTTCTTTCTAATTCATCTTTTAATATAGCAGCAGGAGACATTGGAAGCAAAGTGGTTTTCTTTTCTTTATATGTGAAAGTATAATGATTAGATCTACCATGATGTTCAGTATATCTATCATATTGCCAAGGTCTACCTAACAATAATGAGCATGCTTGCATAGGTATGGCATCGCAATCAACATAATCATGATATGATCCAATAGAAAAATGTACACGTACAAGTTTAGTTACATTCAATTTACCACAAGAATTCAGCCAATGAATGTAGTATGGATGGGGGTGTTGAGTTATAGTCAAGCCAAGCTTCTCAACCATGTCTGTGCTAGCAAGATTGTTGCAACTTCCACCATCGATGATGACTTTACAGGAACGTTCCTTGATGACAAACTTCGATTGGAACAAGGTGTGACGTTGATTTTGTTCAGCACGCTCCATTTGAGCACTTAGCACCCGTTGGATAATGTGAGGACCCCGGTTTATTCGGCTTGTACTGCTTAACCACCCACTTGGTCCTAGCAGCACAAATCAAATAAACCAAGCCTCGAGATATGTATACTTCCCAGAAATGCAGTATACACACCCCGTTACAAAATCATGCATCAATTCCATTCATACACATAGAGCCGAAGCAAAAGCAACAACTGAAAGACATACATAATATAAAGAGAGCTATTACAAAAGAGAGGCCGACCGGCCAAATAACACATAAGTAACTAATAGAAACAGCGGAAGCAAAAGGGCCATAAGATGGCTATAAACAAAAGCCAATCGGTGTGCCTTTACCCACAAGGCAACCAACCGGACCGCCAAGCTAATCGCTCCAGACACCGCCACAACAAATCTCACAAAAGTGAGGCCCCTCGAGCTCACCTTCTTCCTCTGCAACAAAACAATTAAGCATAGCATCTGAGTACAAAAATTGTTTTTGTACTCGCAAGACTGACGTGTAAGATAACAGAACTATAATTAGCTACATGCAAGCTTTATTTAAGTGGATGAGGCTCTGGACTTATTTTCAACATAAAGCAAGTTTTCTTTGCAATAAGGTAATACATTTGAAAGCAAGTTTGCAAATAATTTCTATTGTTCAAATAAAAGAGAAACAATTATAACAATAGATAGAGAACAACAATGTCCTAGCAGTGACTAACCCAATAGTCACCACAACAATAGCATGAAGTACCCCTTCATACCACCCATGTCAAGTTTAAGTTGTTAAAAGGTTGTAGTCTAGTTCTTGCACGACCTTACCAAGCATGTCCATAACCTAGGATGAGGCTATTCGAATAGTTTTAACCATGCAGGGGTGTACCAATGTACCCACACGATAGACCGCCTTTCCACCAGCCACGGTTAGCATACTTCCTTTGGTATGCAGGCACGGCTAAGTGTACAAGACGCTTTCCAATGGACGATGCTAATTAAGAGCCGCAACCCACGGGAGAAGGATACATTAGACAGCCTAACCGGACTGCTAATGCTCCCCTCGCACACCACAAACACACACACACGCACACACCCACCGACCAGCTCATAATTAACACCTCCCAAAGTACTTAGTCAAGAGAGGTCCCATATCCCCCCTCGTGTGGTTAGCACGCAATAAGCGCTTGGCTTAGTGACACAAGTAACTCGGTCCTTAGGGACTTAGGCACCATTCCAATCACACCCAAAAGATCACACCAACATACCATTGTGCCCAAGTCAAGATATAATTTTTGTTTTGAGTTTTTGATTTGTAAATTGGTAAAACACAAGGGTTGGACATAATGGAATAATAATAGCATTAGTGTAATCAAGATCACCGACTAAGTCGATGATCGCCCAATACTACCGACAACTAAGCATTGCTAAGCATCATATCGTAAAGACAAAGGCCTAAATCATTCACGGGCTCTAATTCACCGGTGAGGATAATATTCTAAGGCGTTAGCAGGGGGTGAACAATTTAAGGAAACAATGCAATAGGATTAGCTACCTCTATTCGAAAATTAATCATTGACACAAAAGCATGCATACATACAAGTTAAACAAAATATTAGACTTTGAAAGTAATGGGATCAAGTGGAAATGATCAAACCGCTTTGCTATTCTTCGTTGCTCAATTTGTTGCTGAGGATCACTATCTAGGTCAACACACTCGTCGACACCTAATCGAAAAAGCGAAAAAGAACTGATAAGAACAAAGAAAACGAAAAAGACTCTAAAGCCAAAATGCTCCAAATGCTCTAAAAGTTATACAGCAGTAAGAGCACAAAATAACACAAATTTAGAAACAAGAACCAACTGATTCAGACTTTTAAAACCAAAGATATGATTGAAACAATGCAATTCGGCCAAAATTAATTTTAAATAGGTTACTATTCATAAATAATTTTCTAGAGGTTTTTTGGACTTGAAAATTTTATGTTCGGTTGCTACTGACATTTTAAGGTTAACACAATTGGTCTCATCTTATTTGGAGTTAAAATGATTTAATTATGATTTTTCTAAGTTATAAATCTAAGACATGGTTAATTTTAGAATTAAAGACTACTTTTAAACATGGGTTATGCTAAAGTACTTTAATAGATGCATTATTAGAACTTTAGTTTGTTAAATTTGGAGTTACAGAGAAAAAGATATGCATTTTTGAAGTTTAAAACAATTAATAAGTGCAAATAAAAGCTCTCGGGAACTAAATCTGAAAAACCAACGAAAACTGGGGAGGTCGTGGGCCGTTGATCAAAAATCACACGGCACACGAGCTCCCGCGCGAACTCCACCACGAGCACCTGGGCGCCAAGACCTCATCGCGCCTAGGGGAGGTCTTAGCCGTTAGATCTGGACTTGACGGTCTGGATCTAACGAGGAGGTCCTAGACGGCAAGATCTAGAGAGGAGGTCTAAGCCGTAGATCTTAAATACAACGGCTATGACCAGTGCACGCACAGCGCACACGGAGGAGGTCCTCGCGCCTAAAGGTGGTCCTCGCGCCTAAAGGTGGTCGGGATCGTTAGATCAAGATCTGACGGTCCTGACCTCCTTAGGAGGTCCTAGGGTTAAATCTACGGAAGGAGGTCTGGACGGTGAGATCTGAAGGAGGGAGGTCTTTGACGGCTAAGATCTACTGAAGAGGTCTTAACTGCCAATGACTCCACCGATGGATTTAGATCCAATGGCC
This sequence comes from Ampelocalamus luodianensis, assembly GCA_036346255.1. Classification (NCBI taxonomy): domain Eukaryota; kingdom Viridiplantae; phylum Streptophyta; class Magnoliopsida; order Poales; family Poaceae; genus Ampelocalamus; species Ampelocalamus luodianensis. The sequence goes on along the minus strand of CM070639.1, from coordinate 32,598,845 downwards.
CATGTGAGATGGGACGTTCGGGCCACCCGAACGCCTCAACGAGTCGGGGCCTTGGATCTTGAGATGGACGGCCTAGATCAAGATCGCATCCGGAGGGGTCCGAATGTTCTCCAGATCCGAGCCGTAGATCTAAAGATGAACGACAAAGAGAGAAACTAAGCGATAGAGTTGTAAATGGACTGAGGAGGACTAGCCCGTTAGATCTAAATCTAACGGTCCAGAGCTGACAGGGAGGTCCTAAACGGTCACGATCTCCAGGGGGAGGTCGTGACGGCTAAGATCTCACGGGGGAGGTCATGGATGGCCATGATCTACGCGGGGGAGGTCCTATGAGACAGGTGTTTAATAGAGAGAGGTCTGGACGGTTCAGATCTCCGTGGGGAGGTCGTGAACGGTCCAGATTTAGGCGGGGAGGTCTTGCGGTCTTCTTCACAAAGGACCAGAGGTGGTCTTTTTGCAAATAGGACCCCAAAGGTAGTTTTGAAGGTTCTCTTTACAAAATACCAGGGGTGGTCTTTTGCAAAGAGGACCTCGGTGGGGTGGCTTAGGGGGTGGTCTTGATAACACGACCAGGGGTGGTCTTTTCGCACAGAGGACCTCAAGGAGGTCTTTTGCAAAGAGGACCCCAAGGTGGAGGGTGATCCTATCGGCTGAGATCTAGCCTACGGAGGTCTTTAACGGCCAGGATACGATTAGGGGGAGGTCCAGAGACTTAGGATTTTTTGGAAAGATCCTAAGGCCCAGATCTACACTTGGAGAGGTCGTGAACGGCTAAGATTAGCCCGAGGAGGTCCAAGAGTGGATTTAAAGGCGCAGGACCTCCGGACAACGACAAAAGGTGGCAGCTAAGACAAATTAAAAGCATCTAATGATTGACAATAAATGAATCCAACAGGAGCACTTAAAGACTTCCAGACTTTAATTCTAAACCCATGGCCCACACGTCGGTGACTCCACGCAAGATGATTAAGACACCATTAACGCACAAATGATAAGCAATGATGAGCATTAAAGCTGTCCAGAAGAACATGGCGACAACGGAGGTCTTGATGACAAAACCCGGCGTGTTCCACGACTTGCCGGCGACGTGGACCTCGTCGTGGAAACCAAGAACACGGATGAGTCCCAAATAGGGAGGAGAATCCAAAGATACCAAAAGCTACACCTAAAACGGCTCCTCTGGCGGCTGGCCGAGATAACCGTCGGAGGCAGAATGCGCAAACACGAAAACCTAAAGAGGTCTAGAAGAATAGGGATTTACGATCTTGAGGTACTTACCGGGGAATGAAGGGAGCTAGAGGTGGCGCAAGAGCTCGGTGACGGTGGAGGTCGCGGAGGTGAAGAAGACGACGCTCCCGGCCACGAACAGCACGCTCCCACTTTATCAACCTCTATGAAGGTCAAACAAAGCAAGTTAGGGAGGCTTGAGGTGACCAAGGGAACAAAAGACAGCCAACAACTGCAATATTGAACCACTGGAGCTCGGAGGTCGCCGGAGAGCTCCAAAGTTCAGCAATGGTGGCAGAGACTTTCGGGTGTTTTGAGCACAAGAGCAGAGAAAGGAGCTAGGGTTGAAAAGGAGTGTCTAAAGAAACTTAGATAGAAAGCTTGGGCTACTAATATAGCTGGTGGGAAAAATGGCAAAGCCAGCCGGTGCACTGAGCCAAAGTACACATGAAATGATGGGAGTAGGTTGTCAGAGAGACTTTTGAGCAAAAGGGGCTGCCAGACATTTAATGTTGGCAGCACATAGCCGTTTGTCAGCCCTAGAGTTGATAAGGCACTGCTCTCTCCTGCCATGCACAAAAATTGATAATGCCCAGGCCCACCCGACAGTGAGAGAAATGGGGGAAAAACTGGTCAAATGGACTCAACGGCTAAAATCAGCACAGAGCTCCCACTAGGGAGGTCGTGAGCTATTGGATTGAAATCTAAGGGCTCAGATTTAGAATTAAGTATTAGAGGTCCTAACACTAAGGGGAGGTTCGAGCCACAGATCTCAAGATGGACGGCCCACGATCACCCAAGTGCTAGGGTGGTCGTGGAGGGCTGAGGAGGTCGCCCCAGGGTGGTCTTTGCAAAAGGTGCAAAGGAGGTCCTAGGGGAGGTCCTCGAGGGTTGTCTTTGCAAAGAGAACAGGAGGAGGTCGTGCGGGTGGGAGGTCTCTTACAAAGACCCGAGGAGGTCTTTGCGGTTGGATTGAGATCCAAGGGCTACGGGGCTGGCGAGGTTGCACGGGCTCGGGCTGGTGCTGTTAGTGGGTTTGACCGAGCCAGTTGGCACGAGCCAGACCTGGTGCGGACCCGAGGAACAGTGAATCCAAATTTGACTTTGAAATTAAAAGCTGAGACTTGGGGATTTATTTGAGGTAGCAAACTAACTCCAAATTTTATGAAATTTTGGACAGTAGCTTGCTAACCCTGAGATGGACCTTGTATAAAATTTCCAGAGGTTTTTATGCTGAGCATTTTTCTCCAAAAATCATACAATGCTTTGAGCTAGGGTATGACTACAAGTCAAACAAGTTTGACTGACCCTTAAAAATATTCGAATAATTTCTAAAAATTGTGAAATTTTTCAGAGGGGTCACAAACCATCCCAAGAACTTAAGAAAAATATTTCCCGAGAAGGATCACAAGATTGGACAAGATTGTTTTTGGAGGATCAAGATTTGGATCAATAGACTTGTGACTTTGTATTTCCATACTCTTGTACAATAATTGTTTAGTACACACAGGAAATACATGAGGTAAGAAAAAGTTTTAATTTCTACTCATTTTCTTACATTTGAAACACAAGTACAGAATTTGGGATGTTACAGATAACTAAGCTTTGGTACATGTCAGATGCCTCATGGCTTATATGTTCGTCCTTAGTTTCATCACCTGCATTGTTAATTTTAACCAAAACATGTTCTTCCTCAATATCGCTAGCTGATGTGTACTCACCATTGTCCTTGATAAGTAAAGCTCGCTGACTTGGACAATCGCGCATCAAGTGTCCAAATCCTTTGCAACGGTGACATTGTACATCTCTAGTCCGCCCCGTAGAAGCAACGGAAGAAACACTTTTTGTAGGGACTTGTGCCTTTGCTGATTTGCTTACATCAGGGACATGCGTAGGAGTAGTAGGAGCAGTAGGGGGTGCACGGATTGAGGAGGGTGCCAGTGTGGGGACCCCCGGGTATTGGAAATGTACTTAATCAAATTCATACTGTAGCACAATTATTAATTAAGGAACAGTACTGTCCCTTTATTAAAGATCATGCTAGAAGTATAAATTTAACAAGTAACCAATCCAATAGTCAGGATTCCTAGATATATATATCTCACAATGGTTCCCAGGATCAACGACCATTGCATATATATCCTTCAACAACATTGCATCAAACACATACAAGTCATTTATTTACATAATTAAACATAAGTTTACAAATTTCGGTTCAGTGCTACATTATTAAGTGACTTGGTCACTTCAAAAGTCTAACAGCGGAAGCAAAATAAAATGGCAACATCCACCAATGGCCCCATCCACCCGCAGGCGATTGCATGGAGGAAAGAAGTAGCTTTACTCGTTAGCGTCACCCTGATCGGCGCTAACGGGTACTTCATAAAGATAACCATCCTCACCTGCAACAATAGGTGATAGCACCTTGAGTACGGAAGGTACTCAGCAAGTCTTACACAAACTAACAAAAGAAGGTGTTTATTAGATCTTATTCAAAGGAGTAGAATCTATACATGCATAAGGTTACAACAGGAAGGTATAAAGGTTTCGATTTGCATAAAGCAGTACATCTTAGCCTACAAAAGCTAAATTTTGATAAAGCCATTTAATAAATCAAAGTTAGACTAGAGCAGTAATTAAATGAAATAATGGTAAACAGTACAGCGCATGAATCCCTCATGCTAAGCCAAAACTGAAACCAGTTTTTAAAAACAAAACTTCTATACAGGTGAGATCAACTCAAGTTATCGTCCATGACCGTGGACACGGCTATTCGAATAGTTTAATAACCCTGCAGGGGTGTACATCTTTACCCACACGACTTAGCTAGCCCGTTGCCTTCGGATGCCTCCGAATGATGACATACTTCCTTTGGTATGCCGACCGGGGAAACTAAGATTTGGTATTTTTCAACAAGCTAACACTATTGAGTTGGACCCCCATGTGTGAACTGATCTCGCTTAAACAACGACTGATAGCATCTGCTTAACCAGGGCACACATGTTGCGTCAGGAATGCTGACCCAAACAATTAAATGCAAACTGGGTTCGCTGCCCATATTAGTTTGCAATCATCATCTTTAAGCTACGTATATGCGACGGAGCACATATACGCCCTCACCCTTCTAAGAACATCTGATACTGACATACAAGCTCACATGGCATAAAACGCAGTCATAAGACCAAAGCATCTATGCCATACAAGGTCAATACACATATCCTTACTTTCCTGTTTCCAACCCAATAGTCTTATCATTTTACTTAACCAAACAGCGCCCATACACTGCGTGTGGAAGTACGTGGGGGACTTGAATTGAATAGTCAGAGTTCGGTCCATAATTGGTCCAGACAAGTCCACTACAGATCCCAATCTCGTGCACAAAAGCACCATCACTAACTTCCTCTTGTCCAGATCAATTTAAGTATAAAATTCATTTCGGACATAAGTAAACTGGACAAAGAGTTTAAAGTAACAGAAATCCATTTGTGATTCCCATGTTTGACAAGATATTCTTGTCAAACTCTAAAATTCTCTAGACTGCATGTCTAAGCCAAATCTGAAAATAAACCTTATAATATACAATACTATACTATGGTTGAATGTATGATTATAATTAAGGTAATCCACAATGTCACTCAGGTCATAACTAACTAATACAGTCCATATTTGTATTTCAAAAAAAATAGCATGCACAAATGTCACTGGATTTGGAAAAACTATTGTAGGAAATTTGGGATCAATATGGTGCAAAGAGGATGCTTGCCTTGATAATAATAAACTTCATTGCGTGTTGGGTTGCTCAGAAATAGAGTCAAATGCTTCAGTAGAACCAGATTCTAAAAGAAGCAATAAAATCCAATAAATACCAAAATCGACAATAAGTGCAGATTGAAAGAAACATGTATGATCAATATGGAAATGCATGTTTAATAAAGATGCTTAAGTTATACATAACCTAATAAAGATATTAACCCATATTACCACCTACCGATTCCAAAAGGCGAAAATAGGTTTTAGTTCAAAGTTTTCGCTTTGATTTTTAAAAGGGCGTAAACAGACAGTTGCGATTTGGGAAAAAGGAAAATAGATCAAGCAAAGGTTCTAAAATGAAGCTTAGCCTGATCTTTTAGGGTAATTAATATTCCAAACTAACCTTAACCTAACCCTAATTGGTTAGATTACAAAGGCTAAAGAAAAACCTATATTGTCGGTTAAGCCGACAAAAGAAGACAGAGACAAATCTCTGCGATCAAGCTAAATAGATGATGTCAAGAATTAAAAGAACAACTTGTTATGCTACTAGGGTTTAGTTAAGACCTAACTAGGATGATAAGTTGACAGAAGAAACCCTAGTTCTTGAAAACGATATGAAAGACCGAAAAGTTAGAATAACAACTTTTCAGTTTAAAGCAAGTTGAAGCTACTGATGTACAAGTGAATGATCCATGTGAGCTACAAAGATGCCTGGTGCACTTAAGATGTCTAAAACTAGGGCTTTAACTTACCAGGTTAAGAGAAACACCGAAAGTTGAGAAAACTGATTATGCTCAACAGATAGAACACCTTTGGTTTTAACCTACAAAAGATGTTAAAACCTTAGTGCAAGGTGAAACCAGTGCTTAAGATGGACAAGCAATGGACAGGAGCAAGAAACTCCACTGGACAGCAATGGAGGATGAGGAGCTCCTTCGGTCAACACTGGTAACAGCAAAAAGCTAGGGTTTATATATAGATGTTGAGCTACAGGGCAAAGTGGAAAAGTCTAGAGTTGATGAGGTGTCCATTTAGGGCTAAACATCCAAAAATTAGTTGCATAACCTTTGGATAAATCCTTGCCTCTGTTTACAGAGATGGCTGCGCGCAGAGAGGCAAGGAAGGGGATAAGAACCTTCTGACATGTGGGTCCCCAAGTCAGCCACAGTCATGCGCGCCTCCTGAGACTCAAAAGAATATCAACCGTCCGATTAGAAATGGGCGGCTGTGATAAATAGAGAGGTTAAAAGGTTTTAATCGGCATCATTTAATATGGGCCGTGCGATCTTGATCGGTCGATCGAGATTTGAACAGAGCCCAAAGGAATTTCGGGGTCTACTTTCAAACAGAGACGTTGGATTGAAATCCAACAATCAATTAAAATTAATACACGTCACCCCTCTAGATGTGCTGACGCGGTACCGTTAGATGGGATTTCTATGGTCAGGATGGAAAAACGAACCGGATGGTCCGAATGCATACACTGACCTGGACCCTACGATTTAAATCCAACGGCCCAAAGAAATGCAGGCCTCAACAGCAGGCGGCAAAAAGGGACACCGAAGGATTTGAATCTGACGGCCCAGAGAAAAGCGCGCCTTTAGGTTTAAAAAGAAAGGGGCGGTGCGGTTGGATTAGAAATGAACGGCGAAAATCATGAGGGGATCCGGAGTCGTCCGAATGCATGCATGATCCGGGCCTTAAGATTAGAATCCAACGGTCCACCGAATTTGGCCTTAACCCCATGCGGTCGAAAAGGAACGCCGTGGGATTGAGATCCAAAGGTCCAAGATGGCCGCGCGCCTTTAAGTTTAAATTAAAAAGGGAGGCGCGGTTGGATTAGAATGGACGGTGGAGATCGAAAAAGACTCCGGAGTCGTCCGAATGCATACACCTCCCTTGACCGCCTGATTAAGATCCAATGGTGGGGATTGGGGCGCACATGTGGACAACTCGCGTGATATCGCGATCCCGTCCGCTCGATGGAAGATCAACGACTCGTATCACGTATGGGGTTCGGGCTCGCGCCCGAGCGTGACTGAGTCGGACCGCAGTGCACCGATTTGGACTCAACCACATGGCTCGAGTCGCTACGATTGCTATGGTTTAGGTTCGCACTGTGTTAGTTAACCATACCTATTCAAATGCTCAAAGGTTTAACTGGGCTTTTAAAAATAGCAAATAAATTTGTAAAATCATGAAATTTTTACTGGAGGCTACTGGGATGATATATTTCCCAAATAAATTTCTAAAATCACGTTTTCACTTTGTAAAATACATAAATAAATATCTGGGCCTGAATATGCTTATTTAAAAGCAATTGTTTTCTTACACCAAAATAATTTCTAAAAATTCCACAAGATTATTTCGGCAAGATAATTTATCTAAACCTTAATGAAAACACTTCCCAGTCACAACACAAGCATTAACTTGTGTTTTCTTTGAAACCTTGAATAGGTTTTGGATTTTGGCTAGAAAAGGAAAGTTGTAATTTGTAACAATAACCCAAATTACTAAATATAAACAGTAATGCTATGAACAGTATTCCATTACTGTTCCTAAAGCAGATTATTACTGTTTATAAACTTGGGGCTGTTACAAACCTACCCCCCTTAAGAAAATCTCGTCCCCGAGATTTCAGGAAAAATGGAAGATGGGACAGAGTGAAATTGAACTGATTTTAAAGGAAGTTCAACATCTGTTGTCTTTATTTCCTTCAAAGATAGTAAAGAAAGACTTTATATAATAACATAGTGCTGTTATTACATCTTTATTTACATTGATTTGTTTAAACGTTCCTTTCTTGATTCAAAGGAAAGTTCTAAACAGCAAAGAGATGGGGGTGCTCAATCTGCATCAGATCTTCGCGCTCCCAAGTGGCTTCATCCTCAGAATGATTAGCCCACTGAATTTTCAAGAATTTGATAGTACGATTTCTTGTCGTGCGGTCCATTTCGTCAAGGATACGCACTGGTCGTTCTTGATAGGAAAGATCAGGTTGGAGATCAAGATGCTCATAAGCAGTTGCCTCAATAGGAACACGAAGGCATTTCTTCAATTGAGACACATGAAAAGTATCATGCACTGCAGAGAGGGACTCAGGTAGTTCCAATTGATAAGCTACAGCTCCTCGTTTTGCAATGATTCGGAAAGGTCCGATATAACGAGGTGCTAGCTTCCCTTTTACCCGAAAACGATGAGTACCCTTCATCGGTGACACTTTAAGATAGACATGGTCATCTACCTCAAAGCTTAATTCACGACGGTGATGGTCAGCATAGCTCTTCTGACGAGATTGTGCAGCTTTCAAACGATCTCGAATCAGACGAACTTGCTCTTCTGCTTCTACCACCAAGTCTGGACCATAGAAGGATCTTTCACCGGACTCAGACCAATTCAAAGGAGTCCTACAAGCTTTCCCATACAAGGCTTCAAAAGGTGACATTTGAATACTTGCTTGGTAGCTGTTATTGTAGGAAAACTCCACATAAGGCAAAGATTTCTCCCAATCTTTGCTATAGGCTAGCACATAAGCTCGAAGAAGATCTTCCATTACTTGATTCACTCTCTCAGTTTGACCACTAGTTTGAGGATGATAAGCGGTACTGAAAGAGAGTTCGGTTCCCATAGCTTGATGAAGACAATCCCAAAAATGGGATGTAAACTGAGGGCCACGATCAGAAACAATGACCTTGGGAACACCATGAAGACAAACGATTCTAGCAACATAAAGTTCTGCTAGCTGCTTGCCACTGAAGATGGTTTTGATAGGAATAAAATGAGCCACCTTTGTCAAACGGTCGATGATTACCCAAATGGCATCGGACCCATTGGAAGTTTTGGGAAGACCAGTAACAAAATCCATACCGATCTCTTCCCACTTCCACTATGGAATAGGCAAAGGTTGAAGGGTACCAGCTGGCTTTAGATGTTCAGCCTTAACTCTTTGGCAAATATCACATTCAACAACATACTGAGCAATCTGCCTTTTCATTTGGCTCCACCAAAATGTTTTCTTCAAATCTTGGTACATCTTGGTACTTCCAGGATGCAAAGAAAACTTAGAATTATGAGCCTCTCTGAGAATTAGACTCCTCAGTGGAGGATCTGCAGGTACTACCAAACGGTTGCGATATCGAATCATACCGCGATCATCTTCAGAAAATTCGTTGGCTTTACCTGCCTTCAAATTTTCCTTGATCTCAGCTACCTCGGGATCAGTTTTCTAGGCCTCCAGAATCTGAGCTTCTAAGGTAGGCTCCACTTGTAATGCAGCGAGAAAACCTTCTGCCACCATTTCCAAATTTAGGTGCTGAAAATCAGCACACAAATTCTTGGCCGCGGGTAGAGAGGACATGCAGTTGCATTGTGACTTTCTGCTTAAAGCGTCTGCCACAACATTGGCTTTTCCAGGGTGATAATGAATACCCATATCATAGTCCTTGATCAATTCAAGCCATCTTCTCTGCCTCATATTCAGATCAGCTTGAGTGAATATGTATTTTAGGCTTTTATGATCAGTATAGATTTCACAACGATTACCGAGAAGGTAATATCGCCAAATCTTCAATGCATGGACTACGGCAGCCAATTCCAAATCATGAGTGGCATAATTGACTTCATGGGGTCGCAACTGACGAGATGCATATGCCACAACTCGGCCTTCTTGCATAAGCACACAGCCAAGTCCATGGCGAGATGCATCGCAATAAATATCGAAATTCTTATGAATATCCGGAAGAGTGAGAACTGGAGCTTTAGTCAAGAGAGTTCTCAAAAGCCGAAAACTCTCCTCACATTTAGCTGACCATTCGAATTTATTCTCCTTCTTCAAAAGCTGAGTTAAAGGTCTTGCAATTTTGGAGAAATTTTCAATGAACCTACGGTAATAACCCGCAAGTCCAAGAAAACTTCGGATATCAGTAACATTCTTGGGCTGTTTCCAATTCAATACATCTTGTACCTTGCTTGTGTCGACAGTAATACCTCCTTCGGATAACACATGGCCCAAAAATGCAACTTGCTTGAGCCAGAAAGCACACTTGCTAAACTTAGCATATAACCGATGCTTACGAAGTGTTTCCAGCACAAGTCTCAGATGCTGTTCATGGTCCTTATCAGACTTGGAATAAATAAGGATGTCGTCAATGAACACGACAACGAACTTATCCAAGAAATCCATGAACACCGAATTCATAAGATTCATGAAATAGGTTGGAGCAGTGGTCAGACCAAAGGAGATGACAGTATACTCGTACAAACCGTAACGAGTAGAGAAAGCTGTTTTTGGAATGTCCTCAGCTCTAACCTTGATTTGATGATAGCCTGATCGCAAATCAATCTTTGAAAAGACTCGGGCACCAACCAACTGATCAAAAAGATCATCAATTCGAGGCAAAGGATACTTGTTTTTGATGGTGACCTCATTTAACGGACGGTAGTCCACACACATCCGCAAAGTATTGTCTTTCTTCTTGACAAATAAAGCCGGGCATCCCCAAGGTGAGGAACTCGGTCGAATAAATCCCTTGTCAAGCAATTCTCCGAGTTATGTGTTTAATTCAACCAACTCGTTGACAGGCATTCGATAAGGACTTCTGGATATAGGAGCAGTTCCAGGAACTAGGTCAATTACGAATTCCACTTCCCGATCTGGTGGCAACCCGGGAAGGTCTTCAGGAAAAACATCAACGTACTCACAAACAATTGGTACCAACTCCAAGGAAGGAGTGAAATCAACTTGGTGAGTACAAAGATAAGAACTCGCGGTCCTGGATTGAAAAACGACTGAAGTGCCGCTTTCATTAATTAAAGAAATGGACTTTTGAGCACAATTAATTTGCCCAAGGTTCTTGGATAACCAATCCATTCCCAGGATAACATCCAATCCTTTAGAATCTATCACAATCAAATCTGCCCAAAAGTCTACCCCTTCAATATTTATATTGACACCACAGCGCACTCGATCACCATAAAGGCCGATCCAGTGAGTGGATGATATGGGGTGGATGAAGATGATGCACAATTAAATGATGTTGAGTAGCAAACGCCTACTAACAAATGAATGGGATGCTCCGAATCAAATAAAACAATGGCGGTCTTGGAATTAACTAGGAGCATACCAAGAACGACTTCAGAGTGACACCGCTTCCTCAGCGATGTCGATTCACGCGACCTCGAACCAAAGCAGTCGTCGCTTGACCACCGCGGGAAGGTGGTGCAGGACGTACAATAGCTGGGGAAGGTGAAATAGGTGGTATCCCTTGAGCCTTGGCATAACACTGATTGGCGAAATGCACTGGGCGCCCACAATGATAACATATATGTAACACCCCAGCTCAACACTAAGCCTGGAATGCTACTAAAATTTACTTAAACTAAGACCAATTACAAATTTTCGGCATAACCTCCTTTGTATAGTCAACTATACCGAGGCTCTAACAATTAGTCATGGCAAATAACAATAAACTCCATATTCAAGTTCATTCAAGCATACAAGCTAATCACATAAACATAACCAAAGTTTGCTATTCTCATTGTTACAATTAATCTGAAACTCAAACCATCGATAAGTAATTCTTAAGGTTGAGTGGTAGTGCGTGCATCCAAACATCTACTCCCACCCATGCATGTCGTTCTCGCCATATGTACCTAAAGCAGATTAAAGCAAGGGTGAGCCCAAAGACTCAGCAAGTATCAACAAGGCCATAAATGTAACTCAATCATAGCATCGATAATCCATAACAACATTATGCTAAACATAGCCCTTAAACTTAAGAAATGCAACCCATGCAATGCTCCTTTTGAACTTTATCTCTTTTCGCATTTTACCAGAATGCGGGTATACATCCGTCGATGTGTACCCTTGCACGTGCCCTCCGCACGGGGACCAAGAGCCTATACACCACATGTATAGGGACCTTTGCCCATCATCTTAATGATGGGGACCTCTTTACTCATTGCCCACATTCCACGAATGTGGGGACCTCAAGCCCGTCATCTACATGACGGGGACCTCGAACATGCATAGTCACCACGTGACCAATTCTCCAACATGATTGCATGATGCACATGAACAAAACTCTAAACCATCATACATATGGATTCACAACAACAACATGCATGAATAAACTTATTCATACTTCTAGCATTCATCACCATTGACATTCGTAGCATTCTAGCAACCATGAATAGCACATATATTAATTATACTAGCAAACATGAACAATCCTTCATAAATAACATTTAATCATTTCTCAAGTATTCACCATTCTTAATTCATACATTTCACATTATCAACCTGGTATGGTTATTACATATCAAGTACTAGCACCCTCTATCAAACATCCACAATTATTCACTTAATCAGGGTTCTTGCATTCACCAAGATAAATTGAAACTCATTACACTAACATCAACCTTAACCATAACTTGCATTCACCAAGATAAATGGAAACTCATCACATTAACATTCATACATGGCTATTGCGAGCAAAACACAAACATTCTCAGCATACAAGCATAAATATGCTATAACCCGAATACTTGCCTTAACCGTGCGAGAACGGTGGACGCGAAGAGGGCGCTGCCCCTGGGATCACACTCCCACCTGAACATAAAGATATCCCAATCTAAGACCAACATACTGGACCCAAAAGCATAAAAACAACACATACAAACTCGCTAAACGCCCAAGCGTTTTCAAATCTTCCAATTTCTAGCGATCGCTTTGGTGTTCACTGGGAATAGTCGAATTCTAAAATACATAACTTTCTGCTCAGGAGTCCAACTAAGATGTTCTTAGGCTTTCTGAAAAGGTAATTGAATTACCTAAATAAACTTAGTTGTGGAGCCCTTTTGATTATGTCAACTACTGCCCCTACCAAGCCAATCTACAGAGCAACAAATATCACGTCGGGTTCTCTGGACAGATCACTAAAACCATCATAACTTTTGCTACGAAAGTCCAAATCTTGTGTTCTTTATCTCTATCAAAAGGTATGGAAATTACCTACATGTTTCGTTATACTGAGATCCTCTTATTTCGTCTTTAAATAATAGATTAACTCAGTTTTCTACAGACTGTCAGGATGTTGACAGATTAACGAGACAGCGGCACTAAACAATTCATAACTTTCTAACCGTTAATCGGATTTGGGCGTTATTGGCGGCCATTGAAAGCTAAGAACAAGACCTACATAACTCTAGGAGATGGGATCTCCAGATTCTGCCTCTAAGGACCCTATAACTGCCCGCCAAAACTCTGGACAGAAAGCGATCTACCGGCAGATTGACGATAGTTCTAATAAACGAATTCGTAAACGCATCTAATACCAATTAAACAACGATGAAACCTCCTCGTTACCCTTGAAGAATCGTAGGAAGACGAAGAACTTTCCCCGTGAAGATGATCTCCTCCTCCTTCCTTCGCGTGACCGGGCAGCATCAAGGTTGATCCTCGCCGGCAGCAGAAGGTCTCACCGGAGGAGGGAACAATGGTTGAGAGAGGAGGTGCTACAGTACTATGTGCTACAGTATGGCGGCGCTACAGTATCGCATGCTACAGTAAACCTGATTAGGGTTAGGAAGGGGGAGGGTGGCACCCCCCTTTGGCCGGCCACCTATAAGGCCCACTTGGGCCAAGGCCCAGGCCCAAGTTGTCGGGGTTTTTTTGCTTAAACCCCCCCCCTCTTTTCTTTCTAAAACATTATACGTTTAGCTCCCTCTCTTTTCTTGCTTTGATGCTTTTCTAAAGAAACCTTCCCCCGATTAAATTAATCTCTACCGATTAAATTATTCTATCTCGATTAATTACTTCTCTCGCTTTCGGAGTATTACATTCTCTCCTGGTTACATCCTTTCGAATATAATTTAGGGTATTACAATATAACTCCCGGCCGGACAGTAACAACAGTTGGTGGCCGGTTCCCACTAGGTCTTGGTTGAATAGTGGAAGAAGATGGACGAGGGGCAAACACTGCCGGTCTTGGTGAAAATGGAGCTGGTGCTCGTGGTGGTCGGGGTACCCACATGCGAGGCCTTGGCGAATTGCCAATAGAGACAAACTGAGAAGTCCTCTGTCGCTTGCGTGACTCCTCCAAAGCCTTGCTCTTGCTCTCGGCCACAATAGCTTTGTTGACCAGATGGGAGAAATTTCTGAAGTCATGCAAAGCTACAGCCATCTGCAATTCTTCAGATAGCCCATTCAAGAATCGGTTCCGACGACGAAGGTCAGTCGAAACATCATCAGGAGCATATCTGGCAAGGAAGTTGAACTCATGCAGATACTCGGTCACAGACTTTCGCCCTTGCTTGAGAGCGAGGAATTCCTGTTGCTTAATCATCATGACTCCTTCAGGAATTTGAGCTTCGCGAAAAGCTTCCACGAACTCATCCCAAGTAGGGACATGCCCAGCAGGCTGAATGGCAAGGAGATTATCCCACCATATGCTAGCCACTCCATCCAGCTGGTAACTGGCAAAAAGGACCTTCTCCCTCTCGGAACATTGAGCAATTAGCAGCTTCTTCTCAATGGTCCGGCCGCCCTCGCCTTCCATGGGATCTTGAGAGCTAGAGAACATCAAGGGTTAGTCCACAAATTCACAAGACCGCCTCGCACATGATGACCTCCGCTCGATACCGGGGTAGTAGTGGAAGAAGTATTGCGCGCAATCGCTCCAAGATGCGCGTTTGGTCCATTCGATTGCGCTCAATTTGCATGAGCACATCGGCCATAGAAGGTGGTGGAGGAAGCTCCTCTTCCCGAAACCACCTTGAGGACCCTCGTAGCGGAAGGTTCAGTGCCCTCCCGAGAGTGGGCACCGGTCGGCATGCCCTTCCCTTGTTGGGTCTCACAGACGAGTAGTAGGTCCTGTCATCCTGTTACCACATAAGGGTTAACAACATAACGAGGATATACTCGGACAAACACAAACAAGATAAAAATTTGGGAAAGAAATAAACACTACTTCTTATAATGCATTATGTTATGCCATGCACTCAAAACAACACCAAACCATATACTTTATAGATACAGCAAAAGACATTCTGTTCTAGCCGCACATAATAGTCGGCCCTAAAGAGCATATTACAAACCAAAAGTCAGACTTACATATTCTTTACAAAATACCACTGCCCTACTACATTTATTTATTTAAGGGCAACCACTAAACTAAAAGACACTTATCCACGAGGGTTCATCGTCGAGGTGCTAGCATAAAGATCACGGTTAAAGTTCACCGGAAACTCATTCATAAGATGAGCTCCAGGGGAACCTGTGTCAATAGGATCCAAGGGACTGATGAGACGCCTCGGAGAACCCAGAAGTGGCTGATGACCTCCAGGAGGTGCAGTCCGCAGAGTGCGAGGAAAGCCTACAGTCATCCGGGCCTGGCGCACTTGTCCATAAACAGGCACGCACCCGGCTACTTCTGGAAGTCGGTAAAGTGGTGGTGCAGCAGCAGCAGGGGAGATCTCGTTGTCACCATAAAGCACGTTACGAGGGACGCGACTCATGTTGACTCCAAGTAGCAGGTACTCCTCGGCCTCATTAAGACGATGCCGAGTTTCCCACAACTCCCTCACCAGGCAGCGATGGATCTGGTCCATGATGCGGACCATCCTCGCCAACTGTCGCACCTGAGGGTCTTCTCCAAACTGTATCTCATCAAACATGCTCACTTCTGCAGTAGGACCTTGATTCGGGAAGTGATCATAGGGTGGTTGAGACAATTCCGTCAAATCATGACGAAGAAGGCTCATCATCCTACTAGCGACTTCCAAGCGACCATAGCCTCAGAAGTGGCAAGTGCTTGGACACAGTAGGGAACACTGCCGGCTACATGCCTAGCGATGGCGTTAATGAAGGCACGGTACTCCTCCATCCCTGGGCCTCGATCGCGTCGATAGATGGCGTACTCCGGCTGGTAAGTGAAGTTGGTGTAACAGCCCCAAAATGACCCTAATAAGGTGTGTGTGTCAAACTGTAACCTAACACTGGGTTCATGTTTCAAATGTATCAAAATGTGTACATTTTGAAACTTTTCACACATCTTCACCTCCTAGAATTATTGTTATATTTCTTGTAAAGAAAATTCCTAAATTGAACCTTCAAATTCATAGTTCAACTCAAGTCCAAAAACATATTTGAGTATTGTCTCAAGTCCAAAACCTTTCAAACTTTTATCATAAGTTATTGGGGTGATATTGTGCACCCTGATTTTTCCCAAATTTTTAGAATTTATTTGAGCCATCTTTTGCTCAGTCAAACCCATTTTAAATTTAGTCAAACCCAGCTTTATCACTTCTGGAATTTTTAACATAAAATTTAATGCACAAAAACTTCTGAAAATTTTTGGGAAGGTCAATCACCTAACCATTTAGCTTCAGTAAAATTTCATTCAATTTGGAGTTGATTTGATACTCCAATTATATCCCCAAAATATTCACTCAAAATTCAAACCCAACTGGTTTTCACTGCTCATCGTCCGAGTCGCTCGGGTTCGAGTCTTTGACTCGACCCAACCAACTAACTGCACCGGCGCGCGGTTGGGCTCGTCGGCGTGGCTCATCGGGGCGTTGGATTTATCGGGCGGTTCCGCTCAACCGGCAAGGAGTTGACGCGGTCGACACACCGTTGGATCCGTCGAGGGCCACCGCCGCGTCTCCTTCCTCTCGCTCTCCCGGCTCCTTCTCGCTCGCTCTCGCGCGAGCGCCGCGCCGCCGGAGTCGCCGCAGTGGGGGCCTCCAACGACTTCGCGCCACGCATTGAATGCTCGACGTGCGGCGCGCCGAAGTCGTCTCCCGACCTCTCACCCACTCCCGTCGCTCGAGAACCCGAGGCGCTCGCGCCATGAGAGAGAGAGAGCGCTGAAGTCCCCGTGCCCCACCGCTACTTAAGCTCCTGCGACCCTCCTTTGGCTTTCTTCCTTCTCGCCTACTCCCTCGCACTCACCGAGCTTGAGCGAGCCCCAAACTCCCGCGATCTCTTCCGCCATTGCCGCCGCAGAGCTTCACGTGAAGCTCGCGTCCAAAGGCCCCGGCTCGGCATTTGGTTCCTTCTCCACCTCCTCATCCCCGTGAGCATTACCCTAACCTCGTTGGCCTTGATCTTCGCAGAGGTCATCGATTTTGAGTTTTCCCTCGGTGGCCGCAAGTGCCCCTTCGCCCTCAAGTCCGTAAGGACCTCCTCGGCCGATCCCTTGCTCCGAGAGCATCCCGGTGTCTCCTCTACCTAGTGCCCCCACTCATTGGAGCTCTGTGTCTCCCAGTTGCCGGGCACCGTCGCCTCTCTGCACCGCCGCCGCTTCATCGCCGGTCATCTCGGTGCCTCCTCCGGCTTCATCGATTGCACCACCGCCTTCGAGCCCCCGTGAGCTTAAGCTCTTCTCCGTTTGGCCTTTCTGCACCATGGCCGCAGCCCTTCTTTCGCGCGCGCCGCCGCCGTTAGCCTCGGCTCGCCGCGGCTACCATTTGGGCTCCGGTTGGTCGCGTTGGTTCGTGTGACCAGTAGTAACTTTAGCCGCCACTCGCTCGCGCGTAGTTTAGTCGATCCGCTGTTTCGTTTTGTGTAGCACCTCTTCCGCTCTCGCCGCCGCGCGCCTCTCGTCCACCTCGCGAAGTTCAGCCCCACTAGATGCGCAATAGCTGTAGGGTTCCGTTTAAGCCTTGTCCGCGTCGCCATGGCGATCCTCGCCGGCGACAAGCCGCAAGCTCGCGGCGGGAGCTCCTCTGTTGTCGGACGGAGCTCCGTGCCGGGCGACGCGGGCTCGCAGGGGATCGTCCGATCCGTAGATTTGCGGTCCTCGCCCTCCACGCCGCCGCCCTCCTCTGCGCCAGCGCCGTGCCGCGCGATTCAACCGGGACGTCCGATCTGTGATCGACGGCTCTCAATCGCCCACGCCGCTCGAGTAGAAAACTTTCGTTTTGGCCAAGTCTCAAAACAGAAAAATGTTAGTGCCTTCTCATTTTCATATCTTTGTCGTCTTAGCTCCAACTTAGATGATTCCAATTTTGTTAACTTCCATATAACTTGAACTTAATTATAAAAATAGTTTCAGGCTATGATCAAACCTGGAAAACCATTTTCAAAAATAGTAAACAAGTGAACTTAATACTGTTTTTCAGAACTTTTAACAAACTTGTAAAATGCATATCTTTTATCTATAGCTCTTTTGTATGAATCCAATGGGAGTAGTTTCCTCTGATAGTCTAATTGCTAGGAAAATTAGTTTCATAAATTCTACTGTTGTTAAAATCATAAGGACTAAAATTTAGTTTTAATACCCTTTTAAATCATAAAAATCATAACTTTTGCAATATAACTCCAAATGACCTGAAATGTTATATGGGCTATCACTCTACCAGTAGCTAGCTTCCATAAAAATTTCAGCTCCAAAATCATTAGGTAAAATATTTTTGCTACAGTAAAATAAAATGGCCGAAAATAGCTATTTCCTTAATATCTTTTGCTCCAAAAATCCAAATTGAGTTTTTCCAGATTCTATGTCTAGATAGGTGCTGGTTTTACCTTGTGTATAATTTTTGTGTCTTTTGGTTGCTTTTTGCTCAAATTTTGTGATTAGGTTTATTGCCTTATTGCTCTTTTGCCGTGTATTTGCTTATGCGATTAGGTGACGAAGAGTCCGTTGAGCCCGATAGCACATCAGAGCAACCTCTTGAGCAACAGCAGCCAGCAAGCAGTTTGATCATATCCTTAATCCTATTATTTTCAAAGTTTAATACTTTGCTTCAATCGTATGTATGCATTGCTAATTTGTGTTAAATTATGGTTAGAAATCCTTTAGCTGCATCCCCGTAGCTAAATGTTTATTCCTCTACTACATGAGCCTAGGTTATTTGCTGTGGTTAGGTTCATGGTGGGGCCTCATCACTTAGTAGTCACGTGTTATATTGCTTAGCCATGCTTAGTGTCGGTAGTCCAGGCGATCATCGACTCTGTCGGTGGTCCGGATCACACAACTACTATTACTCTTATTATCCAACACTTGGTGTTTGGTGCCCGATTAATTTTGCAAATCCATTTAAAAACAAAACTAAAAATGAAAAACTGGTTTCGACGCGGGCACAATGGTATGTTGGTGTGATTCTTTCTTGGGTGTGATCGGATTGGTGCCCGTGTCAATTAAGGACCGAGCATCTTGTGAGTCCCCGTTACTCGGGCATTTATTTGCGTACTAACCACACTAGGGGCATATGGAACCCTCTTGACCGAGTACTTTGGCGTGTGCTAGGGCGGGTGGCGTGTGGTTTTGTTGATTGGGAGCGTTGCAGTTGTCCGAAAAAGCTGGGCCTTTGTGGCAGTTGTCTTTTTCGGCTGGGCAACGTAGCGTATGGATTTCGGTCCATACGAGCGGGTCGTGCCTAGTACACAATATTGGAAAAGTCTCGTAGGACTTAGCCGTGCCGGCCTACCTACGGTAGTGGGCTGAATCATGTGGCTTAAAGGCGGTCTGAAGTGTGGGTAAAGTGGTACCACCTGCGCAGGATAAATCTATTCGAATAGCCTCGTCCTAGGTTATGGACGCGCTTGGGTAAGCTTTTCAAGAGCTAGTGTTATAACCTGTTTAAAAACTTAAAACTTGACGGGTGGTATGAACGGGGAGTTCATGCTATTGTTGTGGTGACTTTGGGGAGTCACTTCCAGGTGTTGGTGCTCTTTTATTTATTGTATAGTTGGTCGCTTGCGATTATTTTGAACCCTTAAAAATGAATGGTAAACTTGCTTTTAAATGTATTACCTTATTGCAAATAAACGTTGCTTTGTGCTTAAATAAACCATATGGCCTCCAATTAAACAGCCTGCATATAGCTACATTATAGATCTGTTATCTCACACGCCGCCTTGCGAGTACAAGTTGATGTACTCACATGCTTTGCATGCTAATCTTTTGTTGCAGAGGAGGTTGCTCGTAAGCCAAGGTACTTCGCGAGATGTGCTTGGGTTGGGAGAGCGAGTAGCCATGGTCCTGGTCGGTTGCCTTGTGGGTAAAGGCACACCGGTTGGCTCTTTAGTTCAGCCATCTTATGGCGCTTTTGTTTCACGCTATTTACTTTTGTGCTTATTGTCATTTGGTGAAAGGCCCCCTTTGTAGTGACTCTGTTTAATTAATGTATGTCTTTTCTCCGTCAGAATGTTTTGGTTCTATGTGATGAATGGAATTGATGCTTATGTTTGTATAGGGTATGTATATCTGCACTGGAAGTATACATGTCTTGAAGCGGTTTTATTTAATTGGTAATGCTTGCTAAAGTATTACGAGTTAAATAAATCAGGAGGTCCCCAAAGCTTGGTATCGAGCCATCTTGACCGTAGTAACCTGAGCTAGTCGTCTCTTAGGATATTTTGGGAAAACCAAATTTCAAGTACCAAATGGTTTTGTGAAAACCTAAGTTGATTCTCGCCACTCCTTACCTACCTTAGCTTTCTTCTCTCCTCTTACTCTAATTTGAGTTTTGAAAATTGTTTTCCTCTCTTCTTTTCAAAGATAATGTTAACAGTTAATTGGGTTTTGGGACCACGAGTTTGGCAAATTGAATTGTGAGCTGCCTGCTCAAGGTTTTGAAGCTTCGGAATGGTTTGGTTACGACTAGGAGCTTGGATGCAAAATCTGGACAGAAGCGCCAATTTCCTGACAGCAGACTTGGAGGTTCTAATTAGGGTAGAGAATGAAAGAATAAAACGACTAAAATTTGAAGGAATAAAAGGGTAGGATGTGATAATAGTTAGCTAAGTATCTAGCGCTATCTTGGTTGATTTATTTTGCTTAATGGCTGTGTTTGCTCTAGATCTTCTGTTAGAATTTTGTCTTCCGATCGATTACTCGCTCATTCAATACGAGTGGGTCGACGAGAAGTGGGCGTTTAACCTTGGTCTTTCTCGTCGTTGTAGAGTTGTTTTAAAGATTTTGCTTTCATTACTTCTGTTGTTATTAAATCTTACTTTTCAAGTATTAGTTGCTAACATAAAATTTTAAATGAAACAGGATGCCTCCCCGTCGTGTTACTAGATCTTAGTCCGTGGACCCGGATGAGGAGCTTCCTCCTCCTCCGTCCATGGCCGAGGTGTTGCTTCAGATCGAGCGCAACCGCATGGATCAGACGCGGATCCTGGAGGCGATTGCGCGGAACACCGCCTCCGCTGCCGGCGCTTCAGGATCAGGAGTTGGGGGTGGCCACCAGCCGCGTGGGGGACTATCAGAGTTCCTCCGCACTCAGCCCCCCACCTTCTCCAGGTCCGAGGACCCGCTCGACGCTGACGACTGGTTGCGTCAGGTTGAGCGGAAGCTCAGCATCGCGCAGTGCCAGGAGCCGGAGAAGGCACTGTTCGCCTCCCACCAGTTGGAGGGAGCAGCTCTCTCTTGGTGGGAGAGTTTTACGCTATCGCGGCCACCGCCATGTAGTCTCTGGGAGAGTTCCGCTCCGCCTTCCGACGCTCTCACATCCCCGGGTGTGATGACGCCAAGAAGAGGGAGTTTTGGCCCTGCTGGGGCGTCGCACGCTTTGAGTATTTATACGAGTTCAACCATTTGGCTCGTTATGCTCGGAGGAGGTGGCCACCGATGCGCCAGCAGAGAAGTTCGTGGTTGGCTTGTCCTTGAGCTTGGGACAAGCTCTCCATCGCCGACTTCCCGACTTCCGTGCCTTGGTGGACAAGGCCATCGTTGGTGAGCACTCTAGTAGGGAGCTGAGCGAGTCCCGCAAGCGCAAGTGGGAGGCTCAGCACTCAGCCAGGGGAGTGGCCCCTCGCCCTACCGTTCCGGTGTCCCGACCTCAGGCACCACTTGTGAGGTCGGTGGCATCTCCAGACGCTCGTCGCAGTCGTAGATCGCCCACGTGCCCTCGCAGCTCCCAGGTGGCTTCCGCAACCCACCGCGGAGGTCACCGCTGTGTGGCCTTAAGGGGCATTACGCGAACAACTGTCCCAAAAGGACAGGAGCAGGAGCAGGAGCAGCCCCTCGTCCTAATGGAGGACGCGGGCATGGAGCTGGTTCATCCCAGGACCAGAAGGTTGCCCCTACTGCCCATGGAGTGGGTAGTGGCCGGGTCAACCTAGTCACCGCTGAGGAGGCTCAGGAGGCGCCCGACGTGGTGTTGGGTACCCTTCCCGTTAACTCCTACCCGCTCTCGCTTTATTCGATTCGAGCATCGCATTCTTTTATATCTGCATCTTTGCTGCATTGTGTGGCCTTTTGTTTACTCCATTGTCTATCCCGCTTCTGATTCGCTCTCCTGGTTCGGAAATGAGAGCTGAATTAGAGTGTAGGGATGTCCCCATCGAGATCGAGGGAGTGAGATTCTGGGCGAATCTTATCCTCCTCAACTCGGCTAGCTTAGATGTGATCCTTGGTATGGATTGGTTAGCCCTGATCTAGGCGGATAGATCGTGCTAGAAAGATGGTCTTTCTCACCACCGTCCGTGAGCAAAGTTGGGTTCTCACCGGCTACAAGGACCGCGTCTCTTCACTACCGAAGCGAAGCCATCTCCGAGATACGTGAAGTCCTCGTTGTTTGCGACTTTGTGGAGGTCTTCCCGACGAGTTGCCCTAATGCCACCTGCTCGAGCCCCGAGTTCGCCATTGAGTTGGTACCGCACCGCCCGATTGCGAGAAGTCCCTACCGAATGAACACGGATGAACTAGTGGGTGAAGAAGCAACTTGAAGACACGCAAGCGAAGGGTTTCATTCGCCCTAGTTCGCCTCCGTGGGGTTGCCCACCATCTTCGTAAAGAAGAAGGATAATACCCTACGGATGTGTGTTGATTATCGCCCACTTAATGAAGTGACGATAAAGAACAAGTATCCCTTGCCTCGGATCGACGATCTTTTTGATCAATTGGCGAGAGCACGTGTCTTCCAAGATTGATCTAAGAGTTGGTTATCACCGTGTTCGTATCCGACCGAGGATATTCCAAAGACGGCGTTCTCTACTCGTTACGGTGCATGCGAGTATACCGTCATGTCTTTCGCTTAACCAATGCTCCACCTTGTTCATGAACCTTATGAACTCGGTCTTTATGGAGTATTTGGATAAGTTCGTGGTGGTCTTCATCGATGATATCCTTATCTACTCTAAGGATGATGAAGAACACGCCGAGCATCCGCTTATGTTAGGCAAGCCGTGAGCACCACCAGACGCCAAGTTTAGCAAGTGCGAGTTCGTTGAAGGAAGTGGCATTCCTTGGCCACGTTCTTTCGCAGGGGCGAGCCGCTGACCCTAGCAAAGTCGCGATGTACTTTCTCGAGTCACCCGCTCGTGACCGAGGTGCGGAGTTTTCGGGTTTAGCGGGATATTATCGCCGCTTTATCGAGAACTTCTCCAAAATCGCTGGCCAATGACGGAGCTTCTCAAGAAGGACAAGAAGTTCCCGTGGTCCGATGCTTGTGAGGAAAGTTTTGAGTACTCAAGAAGCGGTTGACCACGCGCTGCTCGTCGTTCTTCACGATATCCATCGCAGCTGATATCTCATCGCGATGCTTCCCTCGGGTCTCGGTTGTGTCCTTATGCAAGAGGGAGAGGTAGTGGCCTATGCATCAAGGCAATCGAGAACCCATGAACTTAACTACCCTACCCATGACTTAGAGCTTGCGGTGTGATTCATGCGCTTAAGATCTGCGACATTACCTTATCGGAATCAGTTGCGAGGTCTATTCGATCACCGAGCCTCAAGTACTTGTTCACCCAACCGGATCGAACCTCGTGCAGGAGGTGGTTGGAACGATCAAGGACTATGACATGGGTATTCACTACCATCCGGCAAGGCCAATGTCGCTGCCGATGCGCTTAGTCGTAAGGCGCATTGCAATGTATTGTGGCTCCAAAAACATCGACCCACCCTTTTGAGGCATTTCAGCGCCTCAACCTCGGGTTTGGTCGAGCAGGTTCCCTTGCGGCCTTAGTTGTGCAACCAACCCGGTAGATCAAATCAAGGCCGCCAAACAGATGATGTTGGAGTGGGCCATATTAAGGAGAATGTCCAGAGCGGAAGAACCACGGCATTCTCGGTAGATGACCTTGGTATTGTGAGGTTCGGACAATGTCTTGTAGTCCCTAGGGTCGTGGAATTACGGACGCGATTCTCCACGGCCCATGACTCTCGCCTTTCTATTCACCCCGGCCACCAAGATGTATCAAGATCTCCGCAGAGGTTTTGGTGGACCGAATGAAGAGAGAGATTGCGCGATTCGTCGCCGAGTCGCGACGTATGTTGTCGCGTGAAGGCCGAGCATCGCCGTCTGCGCGGATCGCCTCCGCCAATACCGAATGGAAGTGGATTCGATCGGGATGGACTTCATTACGGTCTACCCCGCCTCCCAGAAGAATGATGCTATCCGGTCGTCGTTGATCGGTTGACCAAGGTAGCTCATTTTCGCCAAGATCGAACCACCCTTAGTGTGAAACTTCTAGCGCACTCTACCTCTCCGTATCGTGCAGCCCGCATGGTGTACCAAAGACGATTGTCTCCGACCGTGGTGCGCTATTCACAACACGATTTTGGAAGAGTCCGCAGCGGCTATGGAACTCGCTTTCTTCGATCACGTATCATCCCCAAACCGATGGTCGACCGAGAGGGTCAACCAGTGTTTTGGAAGACATGCTTCGTGCTTGTGTTCTCGATTATGGGAAGCATTGGGAGAAATGCTTGCCATTCGCGAAGCTTTTCTTACAACAACGACTTTCAAGCCGGTCTCGGCATGGC
The DNA here is from genome assembly GCA_036346255.1 of Ampelocalamus luodianensis. Classification (NCBI taxonomy): domain Eukaryota; kingdom Viridiplantae; phylum Streptophyta; class Magnoliopsida; order Poales; family Poaceae; genus Ampelocalamus; species Ampelocalamus luodianensis. The sequence continues at coordinate 32,574,147 of CM070639.1, read as the reverse complement.
ACCTTTCGAGGCCTTGTACGGAGAAAGTGCGAACCCGTTGTATTGGTCCGAGACCGGTGAGAGACCGTTCTTTGGTCCGACTCGATCAATGAGGCCGAGTCGAGTCCACTTATCCGTGATCGTTTACGCACACTCAATCCCGCAAAGAGCTATGCGGATCGCAGCGCCGACCCTTGAGCTTTGAGCTCGATGACTATGTTTACCTCAAGGTCTCTCCTTTGAGGGGTCATCGCGCTTCGGTGTCAAGGGCAGTTAGCTCCTCGATATGTGGGTCCTTACCGCATTATCGAGAAGATAGGAGCCGCCGCCACAGTTGGATTTACTGCGGGCCTCGAGGGGTACATGATGTATTTCATGTATCCCACCAAGAGATGCCTCCGTGTTCGACCGAGGAAACTCCGTTGGAAGCCCTCGACGCCCAAGAAGATTTGACCTATCGCGAGCATCCTGTTCGCATCCTCGAGGAGGTCGAGCGAAGAACTAGGAATCGCTCCATTAAGTTCTTGAAGGTTCGGTGGTCGAACCATTCGAGGATGAGGCTACTTGGGAACGAGAGGATCGTCTGCGTGCGGACTACCCTTCTTTCTTTTCCGAGTGAGCCAAAATCTCGGACGAGATTTCTAGTAGGGGAGGTTTTATAATGCCCCAAAATGACCCTAATAAGGTGTGTGTGTCAAATCAGAACCTAACACTGGTTCATGTTTCAAATGTATCAAAATGTGTACATTTTGAAACTTTTCACACATCTTCACCTCCTAGAATTATTGTTATATTTCTTGTAAAGAAAATTCCTAAATTGAACCTTCAAATTCATAGTTCAACTCAAGTCCAAAAACATATTTGAGTATTGTCTCAAGTCCAAAACCTTTCAAACTTTTATCATAAGTTATTGGGGTGATATTGTGCACCCCTGATTTTTTCCCAAATTTTTAGAATTTATTTGAGCCATCTTTTGCTCAGGTCAAACCCATTTTAAATTTAGTCAAACCCCAGTTTATCACTTCTGGAATTTTTAACATAAAATTTAATGCACAAAAACTTCTGAAAATTTTTGGGAAGGTCAATCACCTAACCATTTAGCTTCAGTAAAAATTTCATTCAATTTGGAGTTGATTTGATACTCCAATTATATCCCCAAAATATTCACTCAAAATTCAAACCCAACTGGTTTCACTGCTCATCGGTCCGAGTCGCTCGGTTCGAGTCTTTGACTCGACCCAACCAACTAACTGCATCGGCGCGCGGGTTGGGCTCGCCGACGTGGCTCATCGGGGCGTTGGATTTCCATCGGCGTTCCCGCTCAACCAGCAAGGAGTTGACGCGGTCGACACACCGTTGATCCAGATCGAGGGCCACCGCCGCGTCTCCTTCCTCTCGCTCTCCCGCTCCTTCTCTCGCTCTCTCACGCGCGAGCGCGCGGCGGCGGAGTCGCCGCAGCGGGGGCCTCCAACGACTTCTGCGCCACGCATTGAATGCTCGACGCGCGGCGCGCCGTCGTCTCCCCGACCTCTCACCCACTCCCGCCGCCGAGAACCCGAGGCGCCGCGCCATGAGAGAGAGAGAGCCGTTGAAGTCCCCGTGCCCCCACCGCTACTTAAGCTCCTGCGACCCTCCTTTGGCTTTCTTCCTTCTCTCGCCTACTCCTCGCACTCACCGAGCTTGAGCGAGCCCCAAACTCCCCGCGATCTCTTCCGCCATTGCCGCGCAGAGCTTCACGGTGAAGCTCGCGCCCAAAGGCCCCCTGCTCGGCATTTGGTTCCTTCTCCACCTCCTCATCCTCGTGAGCATTACCCTAACCCTGTTGGCCTTGATCTTCGCAGGAGGTCATCGATTTCGGAGTTTTCCCCTCGGTGGCCGCAAGTGCCCCCTTCGTCCTCAAGTCCGGTAAGGACCTCCTCAGCCCGATCCCTTGCTCCGAGAGCATCCTGGTGTCTCCCTCTACCTAGTGCCCCCACTCATTGGAGCTCTGTGTCTCCCCAGATTGCTGGCACCGTCGGGCCTCTCTGCACCGCCGCTGCTCTTCGTCGCCGGTCATCTCCAGGCCTCCTCCGGCTTCATCGATTGCACCACTGCCTTCCGGAGCCCCCTGGTGAGCTTAAGCTCTTCTCCGTTTGGCCTTTGCTGCACCATGGCCGCAGTTCCTTCTTTCGGTCGCGCGGCCGCCGCCGTTAGCCTCGGCTCGCCGCGGCTACCATTTGGGCTCCGGTTGGTCGCGTTGGTTCGTGTGACCGTAGTAACTTTAGCCGCCACTGCTCGCGCGTAGTTTAGTCGATCCGTCGTTTCGTGCTGCCGTAGCACCTCTTCCGCCTCTCGCCGCCGCGCCGCTCTCTCTGGTCCACTCTCGCGAAGTTTCCGCCCCTACTAGATGCGCAATAGCCGTAGGGTTCCGCTTTAAGCCTTGTCCGCGCCGCCATGGCGATCCTCGCCGCGACAAGCCGCAAGCTCGCGGCCGGAGCTCCTCTGTTGTCGGACGGAGCTCGTGTCGGGCGACGTGGCTCGCAGGATCGCCCGATCCAGATCTCGCGTCCTCGCCCTCCACGCCGCCGCCTCCTCTGCGCGCCAGCGCTGTGCCGCGCGGATTCAACCGGGACGCCCGATCGTGATCGACGGCTCTCAATCGCCCACGCCGCTCGAGTAGAAAACTTTCGGTTTTGGCCAAGTCTCAAAACAGAAAAATGTTAGTGCCTTCTCATTTTCATATCTTTGTCGTCTTAGCTCCAACTTAGATGATTCCAATTTTGTTAACTTCCATATAACTTGAACTTAATTATAAAAATAGTTTCAGGCTATGATCAAACCTGGAAAACCATTTTCAAAAATAGTAAACAAGTGAACTTAATACTGTTTTTCAGAACTTTTAACAAACTTGTAAAATGCATATCTTTTATCTATAGCTCTTTTTGTATGAATCCAATGGGAGTAGTTTCCTCTGATAGTCTAATTGCTAGGAAAATTAGTTTCATAAATTCTACTGTTGTTAAAATCATAAGGACTAAAATTTAGTTTTAATACCCTTTTAAATCATAAAAATCATAACTTTTGCAATATAACTCCAAATGACCTGAAATTTTATATGGGCTATCACTCTACCAGTAGCTAGCTTCCATAAAAATTTCAGCTCCAAAATCATTAGGAAAATATTTTTGCTACAGTAAAATAAAAATGGCCGAAAATAGCTATTTCCTTAATATCTTTTGCTCCAAAAATCCAAATTGAGTTTTTCCAGATTCTATGTCTAGATAGGTGCTGGTTTTACCTTGTGTATAATTTTTGTGTCTTTTGGTTGCTTTTTGCTCAAATTTTGTGATTAGGTTTATTGCCTTATTGCTCTTTTGCCGTGTATTTGCTTATGCGATTAGGTGACGAAGAGTCCGTTGAGCCCGATAGCACATCAGAGCAACCTCTTGAGCAACAGCAGCCAGGCAAGCAGTTTGATCATATCCCTTAATCCTATTATTTTCAAAGTTTAATACTTTGCTTCAATCGTATGTATGCATTGCTAATTTGTGTTAAATTATGGTTAGAAATCCTTTAGCTGCATCCTCGTAGCTAAATGTTTATTCCTCTACTACATGAGCCTAGGTTATTTGCTGTGGTTAGGGTTCATGGTGGGGCCCTCATCACTTAGTAGTCACGTGTTATATTGCTTAGCCATGCTTAGTGTCGGTAGTCTGGGGCGATCATCGACTCTGTCGGTGGTCTGGATCACACAACTACTATTACTCTTATTATCCAACACTTGGTGTTTGGTGCCCTGATTAATTTTGCAAATCCATTTAAAAACAAAACTAAAAATGAAAAACTGGTTTCACGCGGCACAATGGTATGTTGGTGTGATTCTTTCTTGGGTGTGATCGGATTGGTGCCCGTGTCAATTAAGGACCGAGCATCTTGTGAGTCCCCGTTACTCAGGCATTTATTTGCGTACTAACCACACTAGGGGCATATGGAACCCCTCTTGACCGAGTACTTTGGCGTGTGCTAGGGCGGGTGGCGGTGGTTTTGTTGATTGGGAGCGTTGCGCTTGTCCGAAAAAGCCGGGCCTTTGTGGCGCTTGTCTTTTTCGGCCGGGCAACGAGCGTATGGATTTCGGTCCATACGAGCGGTCGTGCCTAGTACACAATATTGGAAAAGTCTCGTAGGACTTAGCTGCGCCGCCTACCTACGGTAGTGGGCTGAATCATGTGGCTTAAAGGCGGTCCAAGTGTGGGTAAAGTGGTACCACCGCAGGATAAATCTATTCGAATAGCCTCGCCCTAGGTTATGGACGCGCTTGGGTAAGCTTTTCAAGAGCTAGTGTTATAACCTGCTTAAAAACTTAAAACTTGACGGTGGTATGAACGGGAGTTCATGCTATTGTTGTGGTGACTTTGGGGAGTCACTTCCAGTGTTTGGTGCTCTTTATTTATTGTATAGTTGGTCGCTTGCGATTATTTTGAACCCTTAAAAATGAATGGTAAACTTGCTTTTAAATGTATTACCTTATTGCAAATAAACGTTGCTTTGTGCTTAAATAAACCATATGGCCTCCAATTAAACAAACTGCATATAGCTACATTATAGATCCGTTATCTCACACGCCGGCCTTGCAGTACAAGTTGATGTACTCACATGCTTTGCATGCTAATCTTTTGTTGCGCAGGAGGTTGCTCGAAGCCAAGGTACTTCGCGAGATGTGCTTGGGTTGGGAGAGCGAGTAGCCATGTCCTGTCCGGTTGCCTTGTGGGTAAAGGCACACCGGTTGGCTCTTTGGTTCAGCCATCTTATGGCGCTTTGTTTCACCGCTTATTTACTTTTGTGCTTATTGTCATTTGGCTGAAAGGCCCCCTTTGTAGTGACTCGTTTAATTAATGTATGTCTTTTCTCCGTCTGTAATGTTTTGGTTCTATGTGATGAATGGAATTGATGCTTATGTTTGTATAGGGTATGTATATCGCACTTCTGGGAAGTATACATGTCTTGGGGCGGGTTTTATTTAATTGGTAATGCTTGCTAAAGTATTACGAGTTAAATAAATCCCGGGGTCCCCACAGTTGGCTCGCCACATCATGCCTCGCAAAGAAAGCCGAAATCCATCCACCTCTTCTCGCTTCTCTCTTTAACCAAATACCACCCGCCATCTATAGACAAAAGACAAGGTAAGAACCCAATTCACTTTGTAAAACCAATAAAGTTGGGGCAAGAATTGATATTAAGGAGGATAAGAAATAAAAGATGTCACACTTAAACTTTCGAAATTATATTACTGATTGAAAATAATTTTCTTAGAAGACTCTCTAATTACTTCTACCATGCTACCTCTAACCTCACAGTAACGATGCTTTGATACCAACGCTGGGGACCCCTGTATTGAAATGTATTTAATCAAATTCATATCAGAGCACAATTATTAATTAAGGAACAAGATCGTCCCTTTATTAAAGATCATGCTAGAAGTATAAATTTAACAAGTAACCAATCCAATAGTCAGGATTCCCGGATATATATATATATATATATATCTCACAATGGTTCCCAGGATCAACGACCATTGCATATATATCCTTCAACAACATTGCATCAAACACATACAAGTCATTTATTTACATAATTAAACATAAGTTTACAAATTTCGGTTCAGTGCTACATTATTAAGTGACTTGGTCACTTCAAAAGTTTAACAGCGGAAGCAAAATAAAATGGCAACATCCACCAATGGCCCCATCCACCCGCAGGCGATTGCGTGGAGGAAAGAAGTAGCTTTACTTGTTAGCGTCACCCTGATCGGCGCTAACGGGTACTTCATAAAGATAACCATCCTCACCTGCAACAATAGGTGATAGCACCTTGAGTACGGAAGGTACTCAAGCAAGTCTTACACAAACTAACAAAAGAAGGTGTTTATTAGATCTTATTCAAAGGAGTAGAATCTATACATGCATAAGGTTACAACAGAAGGTATAAAGGTTCCGATTTGCATAAAGCAAGACATCTTAGCCTACAAAAGCTAAATTTTGATAAAGCCATTTAATAAATCAAAGTTAGACTAGAAATGTAAGTAAATGAAATAATGGTAACAAAGACAAAACGCATGAATCCCTCATGCTAAGCCAAACCGAAACCAGCTTTTTAAAACAAAACTTCTATACAGTGACATCAACTCAAGTTATCGCCCATGACCATGGACACGCTTATTCGAACAGTTTAATAACCCTACAGGTGTACATCTTTACCACACGACTTAGCTAGCTGCTGCCTTCTTGATGCCTCCGAATGATGACATACTTCCTTTGGTATGCCGACCGGGAAACTAAGATTTGGTATTTTTCAACAAGCTAACACTATTGAGTTGGACCCCATGTGAACCGATCTCGCTTAAACAACGATCGATAGCATCCGCTAACTGTGGCACACATGTTGCGTCAGAATGCTGACTAAACAATTAAATGCAACCGGTTCGCCGCCCATATTAGTTTGCAATCAAGATTTTAAGCTACGATATGCGACGGAGCACATATACGCTCACCCTTCTAAGAACATCCGACATCAAATACAAGCTCACATGGCATAAAAACGCAATCATAAGACCAAAGCATCTAGCCATACAAGGTCAATACACATATCCTTACTTTCTCAAGCTTCCAACCCAATAGTCTTATCATTTTACTTAACTAAACAAATACCATACACTCGCGTGTGGAAGTACGTGGGGACTTGAATTGAATAGTCGAGTTCGGTCCTTAATTGGTCCGCATAAGTCCACCACAAATCCCAATCTCGTGCACAAAAGCAACATCACTAACTTCCTCTTGTCCGCATCAATTTAAGTATAAAATTCATTTCGGACATAAGTAAACCGATAAAGAGTTTAAAGTAATGAGAAATCCATTTAGATTCCCATGTTTGACAAGATATTCTTGTCAAACTCTAAAATTCTCTAGACCGCATGTCTAAGCCAAATCAAAATAAACCTTATAATATACAAGATTATACTATGGTTGAATGTATATTATAATTAAGGTAATCCACACCTCTACACAAAATATACGCATCAACTCCATTCCAAACATAGAGTCCAAACATTACCTCTAATACTTCCCAGCAAGTAACACCTCTACACAAAATTACGATCAACTCCATTCCAAACATAGAGTTATAATAAGCAAAGTAACAAATGTAAGACAATGGCCGACCGCCAAAAGGTACATAAATACAAGAAGAACGATAAATGGAAGAAAAGTGTCATAAGATGGCTATAAACAAAGCCAATCAGCGTGCCTTCACCCACAAGGCATCTGACCGGACCGCCAAGCCTAGTCGTCGAATACAAAGCGGCAGCACAACTCACAGAAGTGAGGCCCTTGGGGCTCACCTTCTACCTCTGCAACAAAAACATTAAGCAAAGCAACTGAGTACAAAGATTGTCTTTGTACTCGCAAGACTGACGTGTGAACTAGCAGACCTGTTCATATGATACATGCAGGCTTATTTGGTGGAGGTCATATGTTTCATTTGCACAAAGCCAAATTTATTTGCAATAATGTAATACAGTTTGAAGGCAAGTTTGCAATTCATTTTTAATTGAAATAACAGTAAGGATAATAATAGCAAAAGAGTAAAGATAACCAACCTAGAAGTGACTATCCCAATAGTCACCACAACAATAGCACGAATCCCAGATTCGTACCACCCGTCAAATTTTTAATTGAAAGGTTGTAGTCTAACTCTTGAAAAGCTTACCCAAGCGTGTCCATCACCTAGGACGAGGCTATTCGAATAGTTTTTGTAACACCCCAGCTCTCAAATAGCCTGGAATGCTACTGGAATTAAACTATTCTAACACAAATACAAATTTTCGGCAGAGTCTCCTTTGTTTAATCAGCAAATCTGAGAGTTGAATACTATCACATGGCATAAACTTAATCCTCATAATCAATTTATTCCAAACATGCATGAATATCAAAAGAACCAACTACGGCTAGTAACCTCATTATTACAACTAAACAGTAAACTCAACCACGCCACCCATGGGAGTTATTTAAACAGTTCATTTAATTCTAAATTTGGACTAAGCAAAGAAACGCTTTAAGAATGTGATAAAGTGAGTGCATCCACATCTACTCCTCCCGATCATATCGTTCTGCCATGGGTACCTAAAACACATTAAAGCAAGAGTGAGCCCAACGACTCAGCAAGTATCAACAAGGCTATAAACAACATGAACTCAAACATAGCATCTGTAAACCACAATCTCATTACACTAATTATAGCCAAATATCTCGTGATATGCAAACTATGCAATGCTCCTTTGAACTTTATCTCTTTTCGCATTTTACCGGTAATGCGGGGTATACAACCGTCGCTGTATACCCTTGCCTGTGCCCTCTAGCACAGGGACCAAGAGCCTATACACCACATGTATAGGGACCTTTGCCCATCACTTAGTGATGGGGACCTCTTTACTTCATAGCCCACATTCCACGAATGTAGGGACCTCAAGCCCGTCATCTTCATGACGGAGACCTCAACTGTATGTGCTGGGTCACCACGTGACCAAGGCACCTGTATGCTCACAACATGCATATGCACCATGATAACATATTCATAAGCAAGAATACATCAAATTCTCTTTAACATGTAATCAATAATAACATACAGTGGATCCTTTTAACTATACTAGCATGTCATCAAGGTAAACGGTACTCATCTCATAACAGGCAAGCATGGCTATACTATCAAGATACATCACAAACACATGAAACAAACATACACATATAATAGCCCGAATACTTGCCTCAACCGTGCGAGAACGGTAGACGCGAAGAGGGTGCTGCCCCTGGAACCGCGCTCCCACCTGAACATAAAGGTACCCCAATCTAAGACCAACATGCTGGATCAAACGCATAAATAATAACACAACAAAACTCGCTAACTCTCAAGTGTCAACAAAACCTCCAATTTCTAGCGATCGTTTTGGTGCTCACTGAAAACAGCCAAATTCTAAAATACATAACTTTCTGCTCAGGAGTCCAATTAAGATGCTCTTAGACTTTCTGAAAAGGTAATTGAATTACCTAAATAAACCTAGTTGGGGAGCCCTCTTGATTCTGCCCTTAACTTCCCCTATCAAACCAACCATCAGACGACAGAATTCTCGTCGGGTTCTCCGGACAGTACGCTAAAACCACCATAACTTTTGCTACGAAAGTCCAAATCTCGTGTTCTTTAACTCTATGAAAAGGTACAGAAATTACCCACAATTTTCGTTATTCTGAGATCCCCTGATTCTCCTTTTAAATAGCAGTTTTAACCCAATTACCACAGACTGCCAGAAACTGACAGAACCACAGGACAGCAACACTAGAAAATTCATATCTCCCAGACCGTTAATCGGATTTGGGCGATCTTGGCGGCCAACGAAAGCTAAGAACATAACCTACAACTCTCTAGGAGATCCAAACTCCTAATTCGGCCTCTAAATACATGAAACTGGCCGCGCAACAAACTGGACAGAACGCAATCTAATAGCAATCGGCGACCGATCCACAAAACGAATTCATAAACGCATCTAATACAAAAGATTCAGCGGGGAAGGGTCTTCGTTACCCTTGGTGCAGCTGAGGATCGCAAGCTCCGGTTGGTGATCCTCTTCCTTCTCTTCTCTCCTCTCCCTTCCCTCTTTTCTTCCTTCTTGGCCGGCCACCCAAAAGGAGGTCACCTTCTTCTTCCCTTGGCCGGCTGCCATGGGGGACTAGGGGAGATGCTAGGGAGGGGCGCAAGGTGAGGTAGCCATGGAGGGGTGGTGCTAGGGAGGGGCGCAAGATGGAGGAGGGGAGGTGAGGAGTGACGGCCACAAGGTGGAGGGGAGGAGGAGTGGGGGAAGTGGGGGGTGCTAGGGTTAGTGCCCCCTCCTTGGCCGGCCACCTATTGGGCCCTTGGGCCCCCCAAGCCCAAGTTGGGTTGGAAACAGCAAAATCCCCCCTCTCTAACTGTTGTACTGCGCAATTTCCGATTGATCCTTCCCGCAATTACGTTTAATTCTCTCCCGAACTTCTAATCTTTCCCGACTAATGCTTAACACACTTTCGGGGTATTACATTCTACCCCCCTTAACAGGATTCGACCCCGAATCTAAACACGCTTAAGCGAAAGAACAACCCCGACTGAGAACGAACAACGGTAACCACATACCCGATGTGAACAACACCGGTTAAAGCTCACGCACGCAAAACTCCAACTTCCCAAGTAACCTCTCCCTCAGACTGAAAATACCACAACACAACGACGTAACACGACGTCTGAACTAACGCTCAACCCGGTACTTCCAGGTATACTCATCGGACAAGACTCGAAGGTAAGATCTCACTCAACACCAGAACATACAAGACGTTACGTACTCCGCGCACGGACTCGAGATACCCTGGCGATACGCCAACTAGCTTAAAACAACCTAATGTATCTTGGGTTAAACCTCCCAAAGATACCGAACCACACGACATGCACATAGAACACGAGAACTCGTGTTCCACCTCTCAATTAAACTCCTCACTAAAGCAAAGATCACCTCCTTTAACCAGAAACACACAACAATACTCGCCTTAAACACACTCTTTTACCGGCATAGCCCAACTGAAAATGAAGGACTCTCAACGCAACCAAACGTTACCAACTCGGTACTAAAAAGAGTCAAATTCAGAATCGAAGATTTATCACGAAAATCTTTCCACCTTCAATTAGAAAATTTGCAAATAAACACCACGATCGCCAAAAGAGAAATCACTCGAATATCCAAATCCATCATTTCTTTTATTCTTTCTGAATAGATAAGAACCACACGAGCCAACATAAAGTCAAGCTCAATTTGCCAAAAAACGTATGTCATAAACTCATGGCTCAACTTACGAAAAACAATGATCAACAGCACAGAACTCAAACGAGAATCAGGAAAAGATTCACTTCTTGAGAAAGCATCAAATTAACAGTTTCTCTTTTAGGACCAAAAAATTTCCCTCAAGCTATGGAATCCCAATCATCGCACAAGACACTAACTTGTTACTCTTAACTTGGCGATCTCAACGCCAAGCCCAAATCAAAACATTTTGTCTACACCTTTGAAGAGGGACCCTGATGATTTCACACAACATTCTCTAACCGATTTCCTTTACTATCAGAGTTTATTTGACAAATGGCACTCAGAAAGTATCCCCAAATTAGATCTCTCACACGATCATATCACCTCAACCCTTTTGAGAACAAACATCTCAGATTTCACATCACACACTCTCATGTACTACATCAGAAAGGTGTTATCAACGATCATCCCACTGTTTGCAATCCACCCTTATTCTACTTCTTCTACACATAATCTTTGGGCGACTCAAAGTTCTAGCATAGCATTGCAAAGTCCATATTTAACGTCCCAGACTCTTGCAACTAACTTCTCATATAAAAGATAGGAAAATCCTCAGATTCGTTTACTAAAATTCACACAGCCCAATCAATAACCTCAGTTATTAATATCAACATTCCCCACAAATCAGATACCGCCTAAAGCAATTTATTTCACCATCTTTAGACCTTCTCTCACCCATATCCATCAAATTCAGTTACACGACCACAATATACCCATTCACAATACTTTAACCGATTGATCAAGATTCAAACATACTCAGTCACTAACATTAATAAATGATTATGTTCTTGACCAGGCTATCTTTAGAGATAAACCAACTCCCATAGGGTTCATCATTGAGACCAAGTTATACTTGACAATTACATAACAATCCCTGCTATCCCATCATTAACATGTCTAATAGATTTCTCTACACTGCTACTCTCTTTAACTTCACCATCAAAACTCTTCTACACAATACTACTAAGTATCCAATTGCGACACTCTAATAAACTGATCCAGATTTCCATACTTGCTATTTGTAATGTTCGGTCAAAAAGAACACCAAATCTTGGACTACATCTCGCTATAGGTCCTACTAGTTGCGACAACGAAATATGTTAGCTCCAAAGACAAATATTCTTTTTAACTCAAACCCTCTCTAAGGATTATTCTAATAAATCGATTTATTATTCCAAGCCTCTCAAACAACTTGACACCTTAAGGTTCACCAAACCATCTACTAGGCCACCATTATCTAGATGCCAAATCACAACCGAAGAGACTTTGCAAAAGAGTTCGGTTAACCCTTTCTTTGAAGAAGAGGCAATTAGAAATAAATTTTCAGCACAAAGGAAAACGTTACCACTTACAGTAGTTACAAGATCAAGAGAAACAATCGATAAAACTGTTTCAAAACCAAAAGATATGATCAAAGTTGAGGCGCACGTCCCACAATCGAGAATATCACACCTCGAGCGAGAATAAAACATCGCTTTTAGAATTCGGAAAACTCTTATGGGCAAGAACAAAAGTTTTAGACAATCTTCAATAATCGCAAGTTATGAAACTTTACTTCAATCTCAAATACTTCTACTTCACTCGACTTTCGTTGGTTACAAACATCACCATGGCAATTCGACAAAGAGCATTTGAAGTTCACAACACCTAATCCACTTAGGAACTAATAAAACCTCTCAACACGTCACTTTGCTCTAAACAAATTCAGCTATCACATCAACATGAGGTCTGGAAGATCACAAACGCGAACTAGAAACATATTCAATTAATCAATATCGCGGCGATCCATTCCTTTATACCACACATTTGATATTATCATCATAATCCCATCGACAATCGCACTAGTAATGTAACAATACACTCTTAGCGAGACTCATCATAGCCTCTTATCCCATCATGAATTTCTCCAAAAGAAACACAAGCCACAAGGTTGAAACAAACCTATTTTATCTAGTTCATACTATCAAATAATAATTTCGCAAAGCACACTATCAAAGGCCACTTACTCATTCATCCACTCAACCATTAGTGTTACTCACACCGCTCCAACTATCATTAACAATTGTCAATCAGTATGTATCATGTGTACGAAAAGGGTCCTACTTCTATTTGTAGTCACATAACCATCTATAAACACAAAGTCAACATTTAATAATCTCATCTCCTGTACAACAGGGTTTCACAACATGCTACCTCCACATTCCTTTAATGCAATATACATGTTTCAATCTAGCTATTATGTATGATCATCAAATAATCAGTTTATGAAAATTTTCGAATTTGATATCCTCTAAGGCATCGTTCAAACACATTCTTAACATAACCATCACTAATGAGTAGGCTAATCCATTGAGATACATTACTCTGTGTTATCCAATAAATCTACCTGATTCCACAATCCTAACGATTAGACCAAGTCATCAATATACCACACCTCTTAATAACTCTATTGATTCCAACTAAATATTGTCATACTCATAGTCACAGCCCATCAAGAACTACTAGAGGACAACCTCCACTTAATCAACTTTCCTTGTTAAGGATCTTAGTTAAGATCGATCATGCACACACTGCGGACTCAACTTGATAACTCATAACACAACCATTAATCTTCAACACTCAAAACACCCAAGAGAGATATGTTGAGTCAAAGCCTTCATGTACTAAAGGACTTGCAAAAGAAAACTTTCATTAACCAGAAACATCAAGCGAATAAATAGGTCAAGTTTTCCAATAAGAAAACAAAACTCCCACACAAAGGTCGATCTTGACAATTAGCAAAGTTCAACAATCGCGAGAATAACTCAACGGTTGAGAAAAACAATAATTGATTTACGGGACAAATTAAGCCAATGGACACACACCAATAATTTCAAAGCAACCCAACAATCGCAACCGGATAAGAGTTGACCAAATTCAAATTCAAGGAAGAGAACAACTCCTCTAAAGATTCTCGCTATCGACACCTGTACTAAGATATCCGGGGTAGCACTTCTCTAATCCCACTCCACGAACGGTGGTGTAACCTGGTAAAGCCCAGGGTCACAACCACGACCGTAACCTCTCAACAACGACTATTCCCACTCATAATAATCATAACAATTAATTAATAAGCAGCCAAACTCAATTCATATCAGCAATAATCAAAACGATATAACGGAAACGTAAATGCAAAGATTGGCCCATCCCCATCCTACTGTGCACCAGTGTGTCAAACTTTTAAGTTGATTAACATTAGCAATTTTTTTTAAATAATCTACTCACCACGGACCTACAGCCCGCTCTGATACCAACTGTAACACCCCAGCTCTCAAATAGCCTGGAATGCTACTGGAATTAAACTATTCTAACACAAATACAAATTTTCGGCAGAGTCTCCTTTGTTTAATCAGCAAATCTGAGAGTTGAATACTATCACATGGCATAAACTTAATCCTCATAATCAATTTATTCCAAACATGCATGAATATCAAAAGAACCAACTACGGCTAGTAACCTCATTATTACAACTAAACAGTAAACTCAACCACGCCACCCATGGGAGTTATTTAAACAGTTCATTTAATTCTAAATTTGGACTAAGCAGCAAACGCTTTAAGAATGTGATAAAGTGAGTGCATCCACATCTACTCCCTCCCGATCATATCGTTCCTGCCATGGGTACCTAAAACACATTAAAGCAAGAGTGAGCCCAACGACTCAAAGAAGTATCAACAAGGCTATAAACAACATGAACTCAAACATAGCATCTGTAAACCACAATCTCATTACACTAATTATAGCCAAATATCTCGTGATATGCAAACTATGCAATGCTCCTTTGAACTTTATCTCTTTTCGCATTTTACCGGTAATGCGGGGTATACAACCGTCGCTGTATACCCTTGCCTGTGCCCTCTGGCACAGGGACCAAGAGCCTATACACCACATGTATAGGGACCTTTGCCCATCACTTAATGATGGGGACCTCTTTACTTCATAGCCCACATTCCACGAATGTGGGGACCTCAAGCCCGTCATCTTCATGACGGGACCTCAATCAGATGTCTTTGGTCACCACGTGACCAAGGCACCTGTATGCTCACAACATGCATATGCACCATGATAACATATTCATAAGCAAGAATACATCAAATTCTCTTTAACATGTAATCAATAATAACATACAGTGGATCCTTTTAACTATACTAGCATGTCATCAAGGTAAACGGTACTCATCTCATAACAGGCAAGCATGGCTATACTATCAAGATACATCACAAACACATGAAACAAACATACACATATAATAGCCCGAATACTTGCCTCAACCGTGCGAGAACGGTAGACGCGAAGAGGGTGCTGCCCCTGGAACCGCGCTCCCACCTGAACATAAAGGTACCCCAATCTAAGACCAACATTCTGGATCAAACGCATAAATAATAACACAACAAAACTCGCTAACTCTCAAGTGTCAACAAAACCTCCAATTTCTAGCGATCGTTTTGGTGCTCACTGAAAACAGCCAAATTCTAAAATACATAACTTTCTGCTCAGGAGTCCAATTAAGATGCTCTTAGACTTTCTGAAAAGGTAATTGAATTACCTAAATAAACCTAGTTGGGGAGCCCTCTTGATTCTGCCCTTAACTTCCCCTATCAAACCAACCATCAGACGACAGAATTCTCGTCGGGTTCTCTGGACAGTACGCTAAAACCACCATAACTTTTGCTACGAAAGTCCAAATCTCGTGTTCTTTTACTCTATGAAAAGGTACAGAAATTACCCACAATTTTCGTTATTCTGAGATCACCTGATTCTCCTTTTAAATAGCAGTTTTAACCCAATTACCACAGACTGCCAGAAACTGACAGAACCACAGGACAGCAACACTAGAAAATTCATATCTCCCAGACCGTTAATCGGATTTGGGCGATCTTGGCGGCCAACGAAAGCTAAGAACATAACCTACAACTCTCTAGGAGATCCAAACTCCTAATCCGGCCTCTAAATACATGAAACTGGCCGCGCAACAAACTGGACAGAACGCAATCTAATAGCAATCGCACCGATCCACAAAACGAATTCATAAACGCATCTAATACAAAAGATTCAGCGGGGAAGGGTCTTCGTTACCCTTGGTGCAGCTGAGGATCGCAAGCTCCGGTTGGTGATCCCTCTTCCTTCTCTTCTCTCCTCTCCCTTCCCTCTTTTCTTCCTTCTTGGCCGGCCACCCAAAAGGAGGTCACCTTCTTCTTCCCTTGGCCGGCTGCCATGGGGGACTAGGGGAGATGCTAGGGAGGGGCGCAAGGTGAGGTAGCCGTGGAGGGGTGGTGCTAGGGAGGGGCGCAAGATGGAGGAGGGGAGGTGAGGAGTGGCGGCCACAAGGTGGAGGGGAGGAGGAGTGGGGGAAGTGGGGGGGTGCTAGGGTTAGTGCCCCCCCTCCTTGGCCGGCCACCTATTGGGCCCTTGGGCCCCCCAAGCCCAAGTTGGGTTGGAAACAGCAAAATCCCCCCTCTCTAACTGTTGTACTACGCAATTTCCGATTGATCCTTCCCGCAATTACGTTTAATTCTCTCCCGAACTTCTAATCTTTCCCGACTAATGCTTAACACACTTTCGGGGTATTACAGTTTTTGTAATTAACATAACATAAGCCTAAACATAAGAATAATAATAAATTTATGTGATCAAGATGATCGACTAAGTCGATGATCGCCCAAATCTACCGGAAACTAAGCATGGCTAAGCAACTGGACTTGTAAACTACTAAGTGATAAGAATTCATCCAACGAACTCTAATCACAGCAAAAAACCTAGGCTCAGGTAGTAGAGACCAATATTTCACCTACAGGATATGCAGCTACGGATTTAACTAATCAATTTAACACAAATTAAGCAATGCATACATACAGCTGAAAGATGATATTAGACTTTAAAATACTGGGATTAACATGATCAAACTGCTTGCACTTCTCGCTTTGCTCGTAAATATCAACTTTATTCTGAGGTTCACTCTCGATAATACCAGACCCGTCGCAATCTATCGATCGAGCAAAAGCAACAAATAAGAACCAATAACACCGACAAAACTCAAAATCTGAAATACAACCACAAATCTATAACACAGAAGCTAGACCATTACAAAAGGAGCAACAAATTAACTGCTACGGAGATGATTTAAATTAGACAAGCTTTCATGTGATAGACCTACCCAAACTTACTTACTTACCAAGTTAACTACAAATTCAATCCTCTTATATGTTTTAATCTTTCGACAGACTTTGATGGTGATTGTGTGCACATCTATTAATTAAGTATCAAATTACACATCTAAACAACTAGTTACTCTAAACAACCATCATTAGTGATAAGATTACTTAAACCTACAAGGAGCTATTGAAACACTAACTAGTTAATTAGCCAACTATTAGATGCTAACAATTTTCTAATTAAGGTTGGGATTTAAATAAAATTCAGCTACTAACACACCTAAGCATCACACCCACATATAGTAAAGTTAACAATTTCAGCATGCTACTACTACAAGGCCTTACTACACTTGTAAAAGCAGGAAACACAAGTACAGAGACAAACAATTAGATCATTTAACCACCTCTTTGATCATTCAGACAACAAGAGCTTTGAAACTTAATGACACTAACTAACTGACTTCAAACTAACCACTACTACTTAGGAAAGTCATCAAACACTAACAAGATTTGAATAGCATAAGCAATGCTACCAAGTTCAGATTACAGACAATAGGAAAACAATGACAACAGAGAAACAATTACAGAGAACCAGTGACTAACTTTCCTCCAAACCTCAATTCCAATTTTGATCATGCAAGAGAGTGAACTAAAGAACAATCATAAGATTGATTAGCAGCTAACTACAAGGCTTAAGGGAGGTGGGCCCCACTGTCAGTGAAGCAGAGGAAGACTTAGCCGAAGAACAGAGAGACTCGGGCTGGCGGTGGACCTGGAGTTGCCGCCGGCGAAGGAGTGGCGGCGCGGCAGGTGTGACAGCCAAAATGGGTTGCTGGAGGACCACTGAAGCCAAAGGTGGTCACGGGCTGGACGGAGAAGCACGTGGCGGCGGCGGCAACGCGCGCGGCGGCCGTGGAGGTGACCGGCGCGTCGCGCGAGAAGAAGAAGGTGAAAACTAGCGCGCGCATGAGCATCAGTGGGTTACCAGGAACTCACCGGGATGACGCGGAGCTAAGGTGGCTGCCGGAGATGGCCTGGCGACGAGAACCTGCGGCGGCGATCAAGGGGTCACCGAGGAGGGAGCAACCTGAGCAAAGATAGGAGGAGATAAAGATGTAGATAGCTCGGGTAAGAGCACGAGATGGTGCTGACGTAGGCAATTGACCAAGGAGCCAACTCACCGGCGATGAGGACGAAGACTCGAATTTTCGACCGAATAAGAGGGAACCCAAAATTCCACGGTCCCTGCGAGTGAATCTCAAAATTAGTTGAGGGGAATTCATGATAGGGAGCTGGAACACGATATGACGCGCAAAAGTGAGGATGATCTTCACTGGTCACGACGATGACATGGCAGTGGCGCCACGACCGTGAACCAGAGTTAGCGCCCCCTTTCGGTTTGAGCTCAGAGGGAGCAATGGTTGCTAGGAAGTGGCTTTATGTGGTCCAAACGAGGATAATAGAGCTCCGGGTGAGCTTAAGTAGGGGAGAGGGCGGAGGAATGCGAGAGGCGAAGCTTTCGGCACCGAGGAGCTCAAGATCGGTGCCGACAAGCTGCTGAGGGAAAAGATGGGTGATTAATGCCGCTCAGGGCATTGCCTAACAGCGGACGATGCGGCCGAGGGATTGCGCGCGAGAAAAACCGGGAAGCGGTGACGAGACGACGAGGTGAGGTGGCGCTCATGCGCGCTGCCGGCGGCACTCAACTCCCAGGCGCGAGGTAGGTGACGGCCTGACGAGTGGGGCCCGCCCGTCAGTGACAGCAGCAAAGCGGCGCGAGCCAGAGTCAAGTGCGGCGTGAACAGTTGGTCTGACTCGATCAAGAGAATACTGACCGTTGGATCTAAAACGGACGGTCGAGATCCCTGTATGCATTCGGACCGGTCGATTGCATGCGCGAACGTGGATCGTTCGATTTGCATCGGACGGTTGGCAACGATCGGGCGCGCGCGGTGCACCTAGGCGGTGCGGCTGAACCGAGTGGCGCGGTCGGACTCGAGCCCGAGTTAGGTTCGAGCCCAACAAACAGTGATCCCAGGGTTTGAAATCAAAAGGCTGAGCAGGTTTGGGGAATTTTTAGAGGTAGTTCCAGAGCTCCAACAATTCTGAAATTTTTGTGGGAGCTCACAGGGACAGAGAACAACCTTGTGTAATTTTTCCAGGAATTTTCATGCACCAGATGTCTCCCAAGAAAATTCACAAGCTGCTGTCCAGAGGTTTGACCAGATTTCTAAACTGGTTTGACTTGGCCATTTGAAATAGCAAACAAAATCTAAAAATTGTGAGATTTTTCAGAGAGGCAGATAGGATGACCAAGATGATAGGAAAAATATTCCCAGAGGATGTTCACAAGTTTTAAGGCTAAGAATTGGTTGACAACAATTTCCATTCACAAGAATTAAATCTTAGAATTGGAAATTATTTAGGGAAAATTTAGAAAACTTCCAAATGACTTCAAGAGACATCAAAAGTTTTTATTTCTCCTCAAAATTTTACATTTGAAATACAAACCCTAACTTAGGGCTGTTACAAATATGGTGCAAAGAGGATGCTTGCCTTGATAATAATAAACTTCTGTTGCAGGTTCAGGTTGCTCAGAAATAGAGTCAAATGCTTCAGTAGAACCAGATTCTAAAAGAAGCAATAAAATCCAATAAATACCAAAATCGACAATAAGTGCAGATTGAAAGAAACATGTATGATCAATATGGAAATGCATGTTTAACAACATGCTTAAGTTATACATAACCTAATAAAGATATTAACCCATATTACCACCTACTAATTCCCAAAGGCAGAAACTAGGTTTTAGTTCAAAGTTTTGAGCTTTTGATTTTGAAAAGGCGTAAAGCAGGCAGTTGCGATTTGGGAAAAAGGAAAATAGATCAAGCAAAGGTTCTAAAATGAAGCTTAGCCTGATCTTTTAGGGTAATTAATATTCCAAACTAACCTTAACCTAACCTTAATTGGTTAGATTACAAAGGCTAAAGAAAAACCTATATTGTCGGTTAAGCCGACAAAAGAAGACAGAGACAAATCTCTGCGATCAAGCTAAATAGATGATGTCAAGAATTAAAAGAACAACTTGTTATACTACTAGGGTTTAGTTAAGACCTAACTAGGATGATAAGTTGACAGAAGAAACCCTAGTTCTTGAAAACGATATGAAAGACCGAAAAGTTAGAATAACAACTTTTCAGTTTAAAGCAAGTTGAAGCTACTGATGTACAAGTGAATGATCCATGTGAGCTACAAAGATGCCTGGTGCACTTAAGATGTCTAAAACTAGGGCTTTAACTTACCAGGTTAAGAGAAACACCGAAAGTTGAGAAAACTGATTATGCTCAACAGATAGAACACCTTTGGTTTTAACCTACAAAAGATGTTAAAACCTTAGTGCAAGGTGAAACTAGTGCTTAAGATGGACAAGCAATGGACAGGAGCAAGAAACTCCATTGGACAGCAATGGAGGATGAGGAGCTCCTTCGGTCAACACTGGTAACAGCAAAAAGCTAGGGTTTATATATATATGTTGAGCTATAGGGCAAAGTGGAAAAGTCTAGAGTTGATGAGGTGTCCATTTAGGGCTAAACATCCAAAAATTAGTTGCATAACCTTTGGATAAATCCTTGCCTCTGTTTACAGAGATGGCTGCTGTAACAGCCCTAACTTAGGGTTTGTATTTGAAATGTAAATTATGAGGAGAAACAAAAACTTTTGTTATCTCTAGAAGTCATTTGGAAGTTTTCCAAATTTTCCCTAAACAATTTCCAATTCTAAGATTTAATTCTTGTGAATGGAAATTGTTGTCAACCAATTCTTAGCCTTAAAACTTGTGAACATCCTCTGGGAATATTTTTCCTATCATCTTGGTCATCCTATCTGCCTCTCTGAAAAATCTCACAATTTTTAGATTTTGTTTGCTTTTTCAAATGGCCAAGTCAAACCAGTTTAGAAATCTGGTCAAACATCTGGACAGCAGCTTGTGAATTTTCTTGGGAGAAATCTGGTGCATGCAAATTCCTGGAAAAATTACACAAGGTTGTTCTCTGTCCCTGTGAGCGCCCATAAAAATTTCGGAATTTTTGGAGCTCGGGAGCTATCTCTAAAAATTCCCCAAACCTGCTCAGCCTTTTAATTCAAATCTGGAATTACTGTTCCTCGGGCCCAAACCCAACTCCGACTCGAGTCCGACCGCGCCACTTGGTTCAGCCGCACCGCCTAGCTGCACCGCGCGTGCCCGATCGTTGCCAACCGTCCGATGCAAATCGAACGGTCCACATTGCTTGTCTCGTCGACCTGTCCGAATGCATACACTGATCTCGGCCGTCCATTCTGGATCGAACGGTCAGTATCCTCTTGATCGAGTCAGACCAACTGTTCACACCGCACTTGACTCTGGCTCGCGCCGCTTTGCTGCTGTCGCTGACGGGCGGGCCCTACTTGTTAGGTCGTCACCTACCTCGCGCTTGAAAGCCGAGTGCCGACGGCAGCGTGCATGCGCGCCACCTCGCCTCGCCGTCCATTCTCGGTTTTCTCGCGCGCTTCACCTCGGCCGGATCATCCGCTGTTGGCCCATACCCTGGTAAGGCATTAATCGCCCGTCATCTACCTCACCAACTCGCCGCCTCTGCTTCTGAGTGCATCGGCGTTGAGGGCTCCTCCTCTCGGGTTTCTCCGTCCTTTTTCCTATTTAAGGGTACCCAAAGCTTCCTCTTCCTCTCTTTGACCTCACAAAGCCATTCACTACCTTCCTTGTTCGCTCTGAGCTTAAACCAAGGAGTGCGCGTTCTCTAGTTCACGGCCGTGGCGCCACCGCCATGTCATCGTCGTGACCAGTGATGATCATCCTCACCTTTGCGCGTCATATCGTGTTCCAGATCCCTATCATGAATTCCCCTCAACTAATTTTGAGATTCACTCGCAGGGACCGTGGAATTTTGGGTTCCCTCTTATTCGGCCGAAAATTCGAGTCTTCGTCCTCATCGCCGGTGAGTTGGTTCCTTGGTCAATTGCCTGCCTCAGCACCATCTCGTGATCTTACCCGAGCTATCTACATCTTTATCTCCTCCTGTCTTTGCTCAGGTTGCTCCCTCCTCGGTGACCCCTTGATCGCCGCCACAGGTTCTCGTCGCCGGGCCATCTCCGGCAGCCACCTTAGCTCCGCGTCATCCCGGTGAGTTCCTGGTAACCCACTGATGCTCATGCGCGCGCTAGTTTTCACCTTCTTCTTCTCTGGCGCAGTCGCCCCTTGTCACCTCCACGGCCGGCCGCCGCGAGCTGTCGCCGCGCCGCCACAGTGCTTCTCCGGCCAGCCCGTGACCACCTTTGGCTTCAGTGGTCCTCCAGCAACCCATTTTGGCTGTCACACCCGCCGCGCCGCCACTCCTTCACCGGCGGCAACTCCAGGTCCAGCGCCAGCCCGAGTCTCTCTGTTCTTCGGCTAAGTCTTCCTCTACTTCACTGACAGTGGGGCCCACCTCTCTTAAGCCTTGTAGTTAGCTGCTAATTAATCTTAGGATTGTTCTTTAGTTCACTCTCTTGCATGATCAAATTTGGAAGAGAGGTTTGGAAGAAAGATTAGTCTCAAGTTTCCCTGTAGTTGTTCCCCGTTGTCGTTTTTCTCTGTTGTCAGTAAACTGAAATTGGTTTCATGCTTATGCTATTCAAATCTTGTTAGTGTTTGATGACTTTCCTAAGTAGTAGTGGTTAGTTTGAAGTCAGTTAGTTAGTGTCTTTAAGTTTCAAAGCTCTTGTTGTCTGAATGATCAAAGAGGTGGTTAGATGATCCTGTTGTTTGTCTTTGTACTTGTGGTTCTTGCTTTTACAAGTATAGTGAGGCCTTGTAGTAGTAGCATGCTGAAATTGTTAACTTTACTATATGTGGGTGTAATGCTTAGGTGTGTTAGTAGCTGAATTTTATTTAAAGCCCAACCTTAATTAGAAAATTGTTAGCATCTAATAGTTGGCTAATTAACTAGTTGAGTGTTTCAATAGCTCCTTGTAGGTTTAAGTAATCTTATCACTAATGATGGTTGTTTAGAGTAACTAGTTGTTTAGATGTGTAATTTGATACTTAATTAATAGATGTGCACACAATCACCATCAAAGTCTGTCGAAAAGATTAAAACATATAAGAGGATTGATTTTGTGATCAACTTGGTAAGTAAGTAAGTTTAGGTAGATCAATCATGAAACCATGTCTAATTTTAATCTTCTCCGTAGCAGCTAACTTGTTGTTCCTTGTGTATTGGACTAGCTTCTGTGTTTAGATTTGTGGTTGTTTTTGAAATTTTGAGTTTGTCGGTGTTATTGGTTCTTATTTGTTGTTTTTGCTCGATCGATAGATTGCGACGAGTCTGGTGTTATCGAGAGTGATCCTCTCACAATGAGTTGAGCATCCCGAGCCACAAAGCGGCGTGCAAGCAGTTTGATCTTGTTTATCCCAGTATTTTAAAGTCTAATATTTTGTTTCAGCTGTATGTATGCATTGCTTAATTTGTGTTAAATTGATTAGTTAAATCCGTAGCTGCATATCCTGTAGGTGAAATATTGATCTCTACTACCTGAACCTAGGTTACTCGCTGTGATTAGAGTTCGTTGGATGAACTCTTATCACTTAGTAGATTACGAGTTCAGTTGCTTAGCCATGCTTAGTTTCCGGTAGACTTGGGCGATCATCGACTTAGTCGATGATCTTGATCACATAAAATTATTACTGTTCTTATGATCCATCTTGTGCTATGTTAATTGCAAAACTAAAATTGAAAACCAAAAATGATTTACACGCGGGCACAATGGTAAGATGGGTGTGATCTGTTGGGTGTGACTGGAAAGGTGCCCGGGTCAATTAAGGACCGAACATCTTGTGAGTGAATTTTTATCCAGACATTTCGGCGTGCTAACCACACTAGAGTATATGGGACCTCTCTTGACCTAGTACTTTGGCGTGTATTGGCTCCGGGTCGCAGGAGGGATGGTGTTGGGAGCATGGTAGTTGTCCGAAAAGCTTTATCCTGAGTGGGTAGTTGTCTTTTCGGCTTTACCATGTAAGCGTATGGATTTCTATCCATACGAGCGGCTTGTAGTTAATACACAATATTGGAAAAAGTCTCGTAGGACTTAGCTGTGCCAGCATACCTTCGGAAGTGTGCTTTGGCTTAAAGGCTGTCTGAAGTGTGGGTACAGTGGTACACCCCTGCAGGGTTAAAAACTATTTGAATAGCCTCTTTCTAGGTGATGGACACGCTTGGGTAAGCTTTTCAAGAGTTAGACTACAACCTTTTAATTAAAAATTTGACGGGTGGTACGAATCCGAGATTCGTGCTATTGTTGTGGTGACTATTGGGGTAGTCACTTCTAGGTTGTTTACCTTTTCTCTTTTGTTATTATTACCTTTACTATATTTCAACATTAAAAATGAATTGCAAACTTGCCTTCAAACTGTATTACATTATTGCAAACAAATCTGGCTTTGTGCAAATGAAACATATGGCCTCCACCAAATAAGCCTGCATGTAGCATATGTATAGGTCTGCTAGTTCACACGTCAGTCTTGCGAGTACAAAGACAATCTTTGTACTCAGGTGCTTTGCTTAATGTTTTTGTTGCAGAGGAAGAAGGTGAGCCCCAAGGGCCGCACTTCTGTGAGCTGTGCTGCCGTTTCGTGTACGACGACTAGGCTTGGCGGTCCGGTCAGATGCCTTGTGGGTTGAAGGCACGCTGATCGGCTTTGTTTATGGCCATCTTATGGCACTTTTGCTTCCGCTGTCGTTCTTCTGGTATTTATGTATCTTTTGGCCGGTCGGCCATTGTCTGTAATAATTCTACTGTTGTTTACCTTCTGTTTGTAGTGTAATGTTTGGACTCTATGTTTGGAATGGAGTTGTGCATAATTTTGTGGCGGGGTGTGTATACTGCATTCTGGGAAGTATACATATCTCGAGGCTGGGTTTATTTGATTTGTGATGCTAGGGCCAGGTGGTTGGTTAAGCATTACAAGCCAAATAAATTGGGGTCCTCACAGGTGCGCGCAGAGAGGCAAGGAAGGGGATAAGAACCTTCTGACATGTGGGTCCCCAAGTTAGCCACAGTCATGCGCGCCTCCTAAGACTCAAAAGAATATCAACCGTCCGATTAGAAATGGGCGGCTGTGATAAATAGAGAGGTTAAAAGGTTTTAATCGGCATCATTTAATATGGGCCGTGCGATCTTGATCGGTCGATCGAGATTTAAACAGAGCCCAAAGGAATTTCGGGGTCTACTTTCAAACAGAGACGTTGGATTGAAATCCAACGATCAATTAAAAGGAATACACATCACCCCTCTAGATGTGCTGACGAGGTACCGTTAGATGGGATTTCTACGGCCAGGATGGAAAAACGAACCGGATGGTCCGAATGCATACACTGACCTGGACCCTACGATTTAAATCCAACGACCCAAAGAAATGCAGGCCTCAACAGCAGGCGGCAAAAAGGGACACCGAAGGATTTGAATCTGACGGCCCAGAGAAAAGCGCGCCTTTAGGTTTAAAAAGAAAGGGGCGGTGCGGTTGGATTAGAAATGAACGGCGAAGATCATGAGGGGATCCGGAGTGGTCCGAATGCATGCATGATCCGGGCCTTAAGATTAGAATCCAACGGTCCACCGAATTTGGCCTTAACCCCATGCGGTCGAAAAGGAACGCCGTGGGATTGAGATCCAAAGGTCCAAGATGGCCGCGCCTTTAAGTTTAAATTAAAAAGGGAGGCGCGGTTGGATTAGAATGGACGGTGGAGATCGAAAAAGACTCCGGAGTCGTCCGAATGCATACACCTCCCTTGACCGCCTGATTAAGATCCAATGGTGGGGATTGGGGCGCACACGTGGACAACTCGCGTGATATCGCGATCCCGTCCGCTCGATGGAAGATCAACGGCTCGTATCACGTATGGGGTTCGGGCTCGCGCCCGAGCGTGACTGAGCCGGACCGCAGTGCACCGATTTGGACTCAACCACATGGCTCGAGTCGCTACAGTGCTATGGTTTAGGTTCAGACCAGGTTAGTTAACCATACCCTATTCAAATGCTCAAAGGTTTAACTGGGCTTTTAAAAATAGCAAATAAATTTGTAAAATCATGAAATTTTTACTGGAGGCTACTGGGACGATATATTTCCCAAATAAATTTCTAAAATCACGGTTTCACTTTGTAAAATACATAAATAAATATCTGGGCCCGAATATGCTTATTTAAAAGCAATTGTTTTTCTTATAGCCAAAATAATTTCTAAAAATTCCACATGATTATTTCTGGGCAAGATAATTTATCTAAACCTTAATGAAAACACTTCCTAGTCACAACACAAGCATTAACTTGTGTTTTCTTTGAAACCTTGAATAGGTTTTGGATTTTGGCTAGAAAAGGAAAGTTTTAATTTGTAACAATAACCCAAATTACTAAATATAAACAGTAATGCTATGAACAGTATTCCATTACTGTTCCTAAAGCAGATTATTACTGTTTATAAACTTGGGGCTGTTACACCAGGTGTTGTTGCTAACATGTCCGACCTGCAAAAGATCTTCCAAAATTGCCCCTAGAGCGAGATTGTCGACCCTGCACTTCTCTTTCAGCTTTGCAAAGAAGATGGAACAAACGAGTGATAGAATTGTATTCTTTATAATCAAGTATGTCCTGAATTTTTCAGTTTAAACCACCTAAAAATCTAGCCATCTTAGGATCTTTTGTTTCATCTAAACCACAACGCAATAAACCAGTTTGCAATTCTTGACAATAATCCTCTACAAAACTACTACCTTGTCTTAAGCGTTGCAATTTATTAAGCAAATCACGAGAATAATATGAAGGTACAAATCTATGTCTCATTGCTCTTTTCAATGCATTCCATGTTCTATGTATGTCCTGATGATTACGACCATATTCACTCCACCAAATAGATACAAAATCAGAAAACTCACTAGTAGTAGCCCTAACTTTCTTATCTTCAGGAAATTCATGACAAGAAAATTTTTGTTCTACAGTTAACTCCCATGTGAGATAAGCATCATGATCATACTTTTCAGCAAAAGGAGGCATAGTGAATTTAATTTTACCAAATGCATCATTATGGTCATGTACCTCACGTTGATTTCTTCCTATACCTTGACGATTGTGACGAAGCTGACGATGGTTGCAATCATTGTGAACATTGAATCCATCGGTTTCTGTATCAGCAGTGTAGTTGTCCATTTCTTCTTCGTCCACCTCATCTGCCCAAGAGCGAGGAGCGGGTGGTGTACGGCGAGCAGGAGGTGGTGCACGACAAGCAGAAGGGTCATGCACCCTTGGCTCATCTTGGGCCATGTTTTCAGCAAGTGGCTAACGTTCGAGGAGCGCAACGCGTGTGTGGAGCACCGCGAGACTGTCATTGATCTTATCCAAGGCATTGCGAACGCTCTCTCCAAGCGAGTGCTCCATGTACCGCACGAGCTCTCGCGTGCGAGGTGTGAAAGATCCCTCACCAGCATGCTCCAAAGAGTGGCCGTTGTTGTTCTCACCATGTGTAGATCCGTGTGAACCTGCCATTGTTAGTAGAAAACAAAGAACAAATCACAGTGTATATGTTCCTATCAACCACTAGGATCTGGAGTTTCACAAGTCATTCTCACTCAAGCCTTTTACCAAGCTTACGATTGCGAGGGACGGTACCTGTTGAGTTAGTAGGAAGTGGAGCTCAGAAGGCTAGTATGTAGCAAAGGAGTAACAATTGTTCAAATCAGTATGCAAAGTTGAAAAGTAGTTCAAAGTGCTAGTCACAAGTGCTGATCCTAGTCTAAACCAAGCCTAGCTAGAACAACTCACAAGAACGGCTAGTAGCAACAATGGAAGGCTAGCACAAGCACTATCAAAGCAAGTGAGCAAAGGATGACATGCCAATCAGAACAAGGAAATAAATATCAAGAAAGGAGGCCGCTCTGAAATTTGTTTTCTTCTTCTTCTTCTCTCTTTTTTTATCTTTCTTGTCTTTCTTTTCCTATTTTTTCTTCTTCTCTTTCTTCTCTATTTTTTTTCTACCTTACAACACCACTGGGACCGAAAATATGAATTTTTTTAGGTTGCTACAGTAACCAAAATCTATTTTTTAGGGTAGCAATGGCGAAAACCAAAATTTTTGACGTCGACGACCCCTGATTTCCTTCGGCAAACTGAAATTTCTTTGGCAAACTGAATTAGGCTAGTATGAAAAACTAAAACCGAGTCTTCTCTTTTCCTCTCTTTCCAAAACTGAACACAAACTCTTGACTGCCGAAACCAAAACTAGGGTTTCCCTTATACTGGATCCTCCCCGAAACAAGTAGTGGCGGCAGCAGGCGAAGGGATGGCGTGGCGGGAAGATTGGCAGGGAAGATTGGCAGGGAAGATTGACAAGGAGCGATCTAGAGTTGTCGCGACAGGATAAAACAACAGCAGCAGGTGCTTTGGTAACCACGATAGGGCTAACTGATGGTCATGGCAGTAAATTGGTTGAGGCGGCAGGCTGGTCGTGGAGACACGGCAGGAAGTCACGAGGGCTCGGCAGGTGGTCGGGGAGGCACGGCAGGAAGTCATGAAGGCATGGCAGGAAGGCTCAGCCGACCACAGGTGCACGATGGCAGCGGGGGTAGGAGCAACCGGCTGCCGCGGTGGCGTGCAGCAGTAGTGGCTTGGGCAGCATTAAGAAAAGCAACAGTCATGTGATGATGGTGCAAAAGAGTATAAGCTTCAAGAAGAAGACTAAGACTAGGGTCAAAGGAATGGGCAAGCTAAAGCTTCGGATAGGATCCAAACTAACAAGCCTAAGCCCAAGACTAAGTCTGACCTGACTCAAGAGAATTAATTCTTTTACTGCAAAGAGCCAGGCCATTGGAAGAGGAACTGCAAGAAATATCTAGCTGATCTGATAAAGAATGGTGGGACTAAACCTTCCACTCCAGGTATTAATGTTACAGATATTTTTCTTGCTGATTCTTTTGTTAACTCTTGGGTATTTGATACCGGATCGGTTATTCGTATTTGCAATTTGATGCAGAGTCTAACAAGGAGTAGGAGAGTTGCAAGAGGCGAGACGGATCTTCGCGTCGGGAATAAAGCAAGGGTTGCTGCATTAGCTGTCAGGACTTTGCCATTACTCTTGCCGTCAGGATTTATCATGGAACTAAATAATTGTTATTACATTCCAGCAATTAGTAGAAACTTTATCTCTGCCTCATGTTTGATGGCAGAGGGTTATAAATACATTATTGAAAACAATGGTTGTTCTATATTTTGAATGAAATGTTTTATGGCTATGCGCCTGTTTTGAATGGGTTGTTTATTTTTAATCTTGATGATGCACCCGTCTATAATATTAATGCGAAGAGGTTTCAGCCTAATAATATGAATTTCACTTTTATTTAGCATTGTCGTTTGGGTCATATAAGTGAGAAATGCATGAAGAAGCTCCATGACGATGAAATTCTAAACTCATTTGATTTGGAATCATTTGAAACGTGCGAATCTTGTTTACTTGAAAAAATGACCAACACACCTTTCACTGGTAGGAATGAGAGGGCGTCCGACTTGCTGGCACTCATACATACTAAGTGTGTGGACCAATGAGCACGACAGCTAGAGGTAGTTTTTCAGTACTTCATTACTTTCACCGATGACTATAGTAGATATGGATATATCTATTTAATGAGGCACAAGTCGGAATCCTTTAAAAAGTTCAAGGAGTTCCAAAGTGAGGTATAAAATCAACTTGGCAAGACAATCAAATCTTTACGATCTAATCGTGGAGGTGAATTTTTGAGCCATGAATTTGATGATCATTTGAAGCAATGTGGAATTGTTCCACAACTTACACCACCGGGGACTCCACAATGGAATGGTGTATCCGAGCGGCGTAATCGGACATTATTGGACATGGTTGTGTAATACCCGAAGTCTATTTAAGTGAAAAGAAAGTATTAGAGAGAAGAACCAACTAGAAAAAAATAGAATTAACAGAGGATTAGAGGGGGTTTGTGCAATTATTCGACAACCTGGGCCTCAGGCTTTGGCCCAGGAGGCCCAGGAGGGGCCGACCACCATTAAAAAGAGGGGGGAAACCCTAGGGTGGTACTGTAGCATGGCGTGCTACAGTAGCCGCCACTGCTACAGTACTCCCCATGAACAGTACCGCCCCCGTCTCCTTGCGCCGTCTCCTTCTGGTGCTGCCGACCAAAAAGAAGAAGAAGAAGAAGAAGAACAAGAACAAGAACAAGAAGAAGAGGAAGGGGAAGAGGGAGAGGATCTCCTTCGTAGGGGTGGTTCGTCATCTCCCTACGATTCTTCAAGGGTAACCTCAATTCCCCTTTGATCCGATGCGTTTTTGGATAGTTAATCAATGTCGGTAGTTCTGTCGCCTAAGGGCAGATCGTGTTAGAGGGACGTTTTGATATAGTTAAGTGCGGATTCAGTCTCCGACGTCTCCTAAGAAGTTGTAGAGGACGTCAATAGCTTTCAACGAAGTGCTAGAACATAATTTTTCGACCTCTGTAGCGAAAGTTATGAATTTATTGGTGCGGCTGTTCTGCAACTCTGTCAGTTTTTGGACAGGTTTTAGTAATCTAACCTTTACGATTAGTTAAAGAGAGAATTAGAGGATATCAGTATAATGAAAGTTGTAGATAATTATCGTAGCTTTCAGGGAAGCACAAGAACGCGAAATTTGGATAAACGAGCTGAAAGTTATGATAGTTTTAGTGCTCTGTCCAGAAAGTCTGACGTGAAATCGATGTTTTGTTAATCGGCTTAAAAGTGATTTTAGATGGCCGAATCAGGGGAGCTCACCAACTAGGTTTAGTTGGAAAATTTGATAACCTTTCAATGAAGTCCAAGAACACCTTATTTGGACCCCTGTAGTGAAAGTTATGAATTTTAGAACTTGACTGTTCACAGAGGGCAGTTCAGCACTTAGGAATGTGGGGTTGAGATCGCATTGCAATCTACTATTTGATGAGTTCGCTTATATAATTCATGTTTTTCGTTACTGTGGTCTTAGTTTATGTTCTTAATGTATTAGGTGGGGGTTTGGTTCCAGAGGCAGCACCGTCTTCACGTCCTCCATTCTCATGCGGTTAAGGCAAGTGCATTGTTTGATTCGTGGTTGTGATTGATTGGTCATGTTTGAGTGCTTTTTCGATATGTGATAGCATAATGAGATTGTTGGCATGTTGTTGGTTTAAGATTTGTGGATGCTTCAAATATGTTTATGCTCTATTGTCGTATGATGCTATCGTCTTGTGGTAATTTGATGATGATTAAATGATGAGCATGTGCATATTGAGATCATGTTGAGGCTTGGTCACGTGGTGACCAAGTATGTTTTCCTTTGAGATCCCCGTCATGAAGGTGATGGGCCCGAGATCCCCACACTCGTGGAGTGTGGGCTTGAGGTCCCCAATACTTGCGAGTATTGGGCAATTGGTCCTCGTGCGTGCGCGCACAGGCATGGGTATGCGGCGACGGTTGCATACTTTGCATTACTGGTGTAATGCACAAAGAAAGATAAAGAGAAAGGATCCTTGAGCATTGCATTTGCATGTGAGATGTATTATTGTTGATCTCCTATATGTATGGATGCTGATGTTATAGCTTTTATTCTGTACTTGCTGAGTCTGTGGACTCACTCTTGCTTTAATGTTGTTTTAGGTACCGATCCAAGAACGACATGCATGGGGAAATAGAGTGATAGTCACACACACACACATCATGAACCAAATAAAGATGAATTAAACTTCAGACCATGTTTCTTAGTGTTGGGCTTAATTGCTCAAAGGTTATTATGTTATGTTTCATGCAATGGATTAAGTGTAATAATTATGAGTAGTGGAACTTTATACTTCTCTAGTTTTGTTAGTCACTTAGCATGATTTGATTATTTATTGTGGATTAGAGTTGATGATTTACTTATTTATGATTTATATGTCTATTGGAATCCCCTTTGTAACTGTTTTTACAAGGGAGGTTCCGCTGAAATTTATTAGCAATTGCCTTGGTTAGTGTTATTTAATGTTAGTTCAGTAGCATTCCGTGCTCATGGCGGGCTAGGGTGTTACTGATTGGTATCGAGGCGGGCGATGAGTCCGTGGTGATTGGATTTACAACTTAGGCAACTTAAATTGCTAAAATTTTGTAATGGTTAATGAACTTAAAAGTTGACACACCGGTGCATAGAATGGGAATGGGCATAGCATTGCATTTTCGTTTCCGTTATATCGTATTGATGATTGCTGGTATGAATTGAGTATGATTGCTCATTAATTGATTATATAATTATTATGTGTGGAGATAACCCATGTTGAGAGGTTGAGGTCGTGGTTGTGGCCCTGGGTTTTATTAGGTTACACCACCGTTCGCGGTATGAGAATAGGGAAGTGGTTACCTCGTATATCTTAGTACAGGTGTTGATAGTGAGTATCTTTAGAAGAGTTGTTCTCTTCCTTGAATTTGAATTTGGTCAGCTCTTGTCCAGTTGTGGTCGATGAATTTCTTTGGGTCGATGAGTTCATTACAGGTTGATGGGTTTCTTTGAGAAAGATTGATATGTTTTATTGGCTTAACTTGTCCCATGAAGCAATTATTGTTTTTTCAATTGTTGAGTTATTCTTGTGGTGGTGGACTTGGTTAGTTGTCAATCTGGCATTTGTATTGGAGTTCCGTCTTTCTTCTTGGAAAGCATGACCCATTTATTTCACTTGATGAATTGGATAATGAAAGTTTCCTTTTGCAAGTCCTTAGTACATGGAGACTTTGACTCAATGTATCTCTCTTTGGTATTTTGAGTGTTGGCGAATAATGGTTCTCTTTTATGAAAGAAGATGTTAAAGCTCAGAGCGATGTTTTGTCTTGGTTAATGAGAGGTTATAATTAAAGCAATTAATGGATATGATATGTGTTATCGAGTTAGGTCTGCAGAGTGTGTGCATGATCGATCATAACTAAGATCCTTGAAAGGAAAGCTCATAAATTTGAAAGTGTCTTGTAGTAGTTCTTGATGAGCCGTGGTTAAGTGTACAACTATACCTAATTGTAAACAGTAGAGTTAACAAGAAGTGTGGAACATTGATGAATTGAGTTGATCATTAAGAGTAATACATTTGGTAAACTTCTTTGGTAAATTGGATTAACGGATCGCAATGGATTAACCTAACCGTTTGGGATGGTTAAGTACAAAAGGAGTTAGATTATTGTGTTAGTGGATATTAATCTTGGAGTAACCCTTGGTGGATGCTTAGTGATTGTATGTAATTGTTAGGTGCAATTATTGTCTATTAAAGTTTGGTGTTGAGCTTTACTGAGAGAAAAATTGATGGGATTTAATAGATGAACAATAATTACATGATGGTAGAACTATCGGATAATAGTATGTCTTTGATGGAAGGGTTTTGGAATAACCTTTTAAATTGTGTAGTTAGTTCCCTCTAAAATAAAGTGGTTGTTGTAGTGAGGGTGTAAGAATTTGGTATGCACTCATTTGAGGATGAGATGATAAAGGGGTACGTAACATTTTGGTGAGCCTTTGGTGGCTTAATAAGGGAAGAGTTGAGGATAACGAATCTTATTTAGAGTGAATTATTCTTGGTGTTGGTAAGACTGTCCACAAGAGATTGTGACGCGTCGGAGTGGTGATGATTCTTCTAGAGGGAAAATAAGTCGATTGCTTTTCGTAGTATCGGATAAATGAAATGTTTGGAGTTTGGCATTCTTGATCCTTTGGTTGTTCATGATTTATGTCGTAGATGATATTAGTTTGACCAATGTGGCGTATTGGAAGGTTCTATTTAGTTCTTAAGTGATTAATGTAATTTGGTTTTAAAGGCACTTCTTGTTTGGGTTGGCAAGTAATGATGTAATCAAAGAAATTGATCTATTTGTTGACGAAAAATGAGTATCATGAGTATTTGGGTTAGAGTTAAGAATTGTAACCTGCAACTTTTCTATCGTTGCCGCTTAAGTGTTTCTTGAGTTTCTAAGGTAATGTTTTATTGTGATTTATTGATGTTTGAAACTCCCTTCTCGTGGTCTCATCTTTTGTATTGCGAGATCAATGTTATTCGACTGTCTCCCTTGGTCTCTTGCTCACTCTGAGGAGCAACGATGTTCTTGTGTGTTAAGACTAGTATTTGTTTGTTTCTTCCTTTTTAGAAAAGAAATAACTAACTTGTGTTGCGAGAGTCTTATAAAATGTAATATAGTGGACAAGTATTTGTTAGTGGTGAGATGTTGGGAACCAGTCTATGTGAAGAACAATAGAAGTTGTAATGGTTTTGGCCTATAACTTCATTGAGATAATTCTATGGAATGTTTGTCATTGGGATACAACTGATTAGTGTTTCGACTAGTGGAACCTATAGCGAATTATGATCCAGTAACCTTTGTCCATGTTAGAATATTGGGATTATCGAAATTATGGACTCTTGATAAACTTATTAGAGTATCGCAATTGGATACTTAGTATGATTGTGCGTAAGAGTTGTGGTGGTGAAGTTTAATGAGAGTAGCGGTGTGGAGGAACCTAAGTGTCATGCTAATTAATGGGATAGCGAGGCTGTTGAGCTAATGTCAAGTATGACCGGCCTCAATGAGTAACCCTATGGGAGTTAAATTAATTCTAAGGATATCTTGGTCAAATAATATATTCATTTATTAACGTTGGTGATTGAGTATGTTTGAATCTGGTCAATTAGTTAAGGTTTTGCGACGGGTATATTGTGGTTGTGCGATGAATTGGATTGGTGTGGATTAGAGAACGTCTAAGATTGGTGAAATAAATCGCCTTGGGCGGTTACTTGATTAGTGAGGAATCTTGATATTAATGACTGAGGTTATAGTTGACCGGTGTGAAATTTTAGTAAACGAATTTGAGGATTTTCACGATTACACCGAGATTCATGGTAGGAGACTTGAAGGTTGGTTTTGGGCTTTGCATTTTATGCTAGGATCTTGGAGACCCAATATTATGTGTAGAGGTAGATGAACAAGAGCGAATTTTGAATAGTGTGTTGATCTTTGATAGAATATTTGGGTAAAGTAAAAGAGTGTGTGTGTGCTAAGAATTCGAAGTTGATTATCTTTAACAGAGTGAGATGATGGGGTTGTGGGTGAAAAATCTTTATTGAGGTGTTCGCAATCTTTATCAAGAAAATTCCTTTGGAATAGAAGTGGACTAGAGAATCTTTTTGTGGATTAATAGAGTCCCTCTAAATAAGTATGGTTGTTTTTTTTGGTTTGAGGATCATTTTGGGATTGTCAGTTAAGAGGAAGGAGTTAGTGTGATAGTTCTAGACACCCATGATTCGGAAAAGGGTTTGTTTCTTAAAAGAACATCTAAGAAAAGAATGTTCTCTCGAGTAGAGAAGTGCTCTAGTGGTTCTTGGTTGAGTTGGGTTTTATGACGAAGAACATGTACAATTTGAGTTGCCTGTTTATTGGCAAGGTGGTTCTTTTCGGTTCGGGAAAAAAAAATAAAGTGTTTGATTTGGGCATTCGAGCAAATTCTCTTTTGGCTTATGTGGTGCTCAATTGCAAACTGCTGAGTTGGAAGGATTGAAGGTTTTTGTGAAGAATCTCTGATTTTGGATTTGAGTGTTTTGGAGGAAAGTTGGAATTACATTATGAAACCTCTATTTTCAGTTGAATCTAATTATTAAAACTTGACTAAAATAAGTTTTGTTGCGTATCCCTGCTTAATGAGGATCTAATTGTTATGATGAAGAGGTCGACTGAGCGATGGAACAAGAGTTCCATATGTTTACGTGCAATTTTTGTGGTTTGGACCCGAAGAGATAGATAGCCTAAAGTATATTTGGTTGTTCTGGAAGATGTGGGGATACTGGAAGATGGCAAATTGCTAGAACTATCTCGAGTCCTGGAGCGGGGAATATAACGTTTTGTATGACCTGGTGTTCAGAGGATGCTTGAGGTATTTGGAGTGTGAGGTTTCATAAGATCTGTTAACCAGCGAGTAATGTCGCATCTTCAAGTCCTATCCGTTAAGTGGTTCTGGTCAGGTCGGTAAGTATAACGAGGCGTAATACGTCAATTGCATCAAGGTGCGATGGTCCCATATGTCCGAGAGGAAAATGACTTGGAAGCTAGAGGTCTCGTATGCGCGAGCCTTATGCAGAGTCGTTCACGCCGTGTATGTGTTAACACTTGTTAAGTTCAGTTTCGGTGCTCATTCAAGTGGATCAGTGAGAAGAATTCGGGGTCGAATTCTGTTTAAGGGGGGTAGAATGTAATATCCGAAGTCTATTTAAGTGAAAAGAAAGTATTAGAGAGAAGAACCAACTAGAAAAAAATAGAATTAACAGAGGATTAGAGGGGTTTGTGCAATTATTCGACAACTTTGGGCCTCGGGCTTTGGCCGGGAGGCCCGGAGGGCCGACCACCATTAAAAAGGGGGAAACCCTAGGGTGGTACTGTAGCATGGCGTGCTACAGTAGCCGCCACTGCTACAGTACTCCCCATGAACAGTACCGCCCCCGTCTCCTTGCGCCGTCTCCTTCTGGTGCTGCCGACCAAAAAGAAGAAGAAGAAGAAGAAGAAGAACAAGAACAAGAACAAGAAGAAGAGGAAGGGGAAGAGGGAGAGGATCTCCTTCGTAGGGGTGGTTCGTCATCTCCCTACGATTCTTCAAGGGTAACCTCAATTCCCCTTTGATCCGATGCGTTTTTGGATAGTTAATCAATGTCGGTAGTTCTGTCGCCTAAGGGCAGATCGTGTTAGAGGGACGTTTTGATATAGTTAAGTGCGGATTCAGTCTCCGACGTCTCCTAAGAAGTTGTAGAGGACGTCAATAGCTTTCAACGAAGTGCTAGAACATAATTTTCGACCTCTGTAGCGAAAGTTATGAATTTATTGGTGCGGCTGTTCTGCAACTCTGTCAGTTTTTGGACATGTTTTAGTAATCTAACCTTTACGATTAGTTAAAGAGAGAATTAGAGGATATCAGTATAATGAAAGTTGTAGATAATTATCGTAGCTTTCAGGGAAGCACAAGAACGCGAAATTTGGATAAACGAGCTGAAAGTTATGATAGTTTTAGTGCTCTGTCCAGAAAGTCTGACGTGAAATCGATGTTTTGTTAATCGGCTTAAAAGTGATTTTAGATGGCCGAATCAGGGGAGCTCACCAACTAGGTTTAGTTGGAAAATTTGATAACCTTTCAATGAAGTCCAAGAACACCTTATTTGGACCCTGTAGTGAAAGTTATGAATTTTAGAACTTGACTGTTCACAGAGGGCAGTTCAGCACTTAGGAATGTGGGGTTGAGATCGCATTGCAATCTACTATTTGATGAGTTCGCTTATATAATTCATGTTTTTCGTTACTGTGGTCTTAGTTTATGTTCTTAATGTATTAGGTGGGGGTTTGGTTCCAGAGGCAGCACCGTCTTCACGTCCTCCATTCTCATGCGGTTAAGGCAAGTGCATTGTTTGGTTCGTGGTTGTGATTGATTGGTCATGTTTGAGTGCTTTTTCGATATGTGATAGCATAATGAGATTGTTGGCATGTTGTTGGTTTAAGATTTGTGGATGCTTCAAATATGTTTATGCTCTATTGTCGTATGATGCTATCGTCTTGTGGTAATTTGATGATGATTAAATGATGAGCATGTGCATATTGAGATCATGTTGAGGCTTGGTCACGTGGTGACCAAGTATGTTTTCCTTTGAGATCCCCGTCATGAAGGTGATGGGCCCGAGATCCCCACACTCGTGGAGTGTGGGCTTGAGGTCCCCAATACTTGCGGAGTATTGGGCAATTGGTCCCTGTGCGCGCGCCAAGAGCATGGGTATGCGGCGACGGTTGCATACTTTGCATTACCGTGTAATGCACAAAGAAAGATAAAGAGAAAGGATCCTTGAGCATTGCATTTGCATGTGAGATGTATTATTGTTGATCTCCTATATGTATGGATGCTGATGTTATAGCTTTTATTCAGACTTGCTGAGTCTGTGGACTCACTCTTGCTTTAATGTTGTTTTAGGTACCGATCCAAGAACGACATGCATGGGGAAATAGAGTGATAGTCACACACACACACATCATGAACCAAATAAAGATGAATTAAACTTCAGACCATGTTTCTTAGTGTTGGGCTAATTGCTCAAAGGTTATTATGTTATGTTTCATGCAATGGATTAAGTGTAATAATTATGAGTAGTGGAACTTTATACTTCTCTAGTTTTGTTAGTCACTTAGCATGATTTGATTATTTATTGTGGATTAGAGTTGATGATTTACTTATTTATGATTTATATGTCTATTGGAATCCCTTTGTAACTGTTTTTACAAGGAGGTTCACTAAATTTATTAGCAATTGCCTTGGTTAGTGTTATTTAATGTTAGTTCAGTAGCATTCCAGGCTCATGGCGGGCTAGGGTGTTACAGGTTGGGTCGATGATGAGCCAATCGGATCTGTTGTTATCGTTTTGGGGTTACGCTGTAGAAACTGCTGCTTTCACTTTGAATAAGGTACCATCTAAATCAGTAGATAAGACACCATATGAGATGTGGACTGGGAAGAGTCCTAGTTTGTCTTTTCTAATGATTTGG
Source organism: Ampelocalamus luodianensis (assembly GCA_036346255.1). NCBI lineage: Eukaryota > Viridiplantae > Streptophyta > Magnoliopsida > Poales > Poaceae > Ampelocalamus > Ampelocalamus luodianensis. The sequence goes on along the minus strand of CM070639.1, from coordinate 32,535,456 downwards.
GGATGTGACGTCTATGTTAAACATTTGATATCTAATAAACTCACACCCAAGTCAGATAAATGCTTCTTTATAGGATATCCCAGGGAAACCAAAGTATATTACTTCTACAACCGAGAAGAGGGCAAAGTTTTTGTTGCCCGAAATGGTGTCTTTTTGGAGAAAAATTTTCTTTCAAAAGGAGTTAGTGGGAGAAAGGTGCAACTCGAAGAAATTCGGTAAACATCAGAAAGTGTTTCAAATCCTACTGAATCTCTACAGGAAGAACAAAAGGTTGTTGAACCTGTAGATGAGGCATCAGTCCCACGTAGATCTAAAAGGCCACGTCAGTTGCCTCTAAGGTATGGGCATGACGTATTATTATTGAATAATGATGAGCCAAAGACTTATGAGGAAGCGATGATAGATCCAGACTCTGAGAAATGGCTTGGAGCCATGAAATCCAAGATAGATTCTATGAAAGACAATCAAGTATGGAACCTAGTCGATCTACTTGATGATGTTAAAACCGTTGAGTGTAAATGGATCTATAAGAAAAACATTGACATGGATGAAAATGTTCACATTCATAAAGCTCGACTAGTCACAAAAGGGTTTCGACAAATTCAAGGGGTTGACTACGATGAGACTGTAACATCCCGATTTTCAGGATCAGGATATTAATATTTAAGTAGGCGATCTAATAAAGATTTGGCAATGTTTTAAAAATTTTCCCTTGTTCAATTCAAATGTTGCCTTTAAAATCGAATCGAGTCGTCTAAAAGTTGTATAAAGATAATAATAATAATAGCAGACAATATTAAATTGAATTGGTCGAGAGACTACAAATGAAAGAAAATTATTTTGGTCTCTTGCTTTCACATGCATTTCAAAAATCATATCGTGGTGCATACATTAGACCGCGCTCTTTTCATCCGACCAACCGCAGCGAGACGTCGTGTATCCATTTCTTTTCCTAACTTCCTCCTCGCAAACGCAACCGAAAACCAAAAATCATGCGACGCATGTTATAGCGTTGCGATCGTCGTCTCGAGGCGTTCGTTTCTCCAATCGGTTTTCGAGTGCGAGCTCTTTTGCGTGGCATGCAAGAAGGAGGAAGAATTGCTGCTATTTATTTCACTGTCAATTTTTTTTATTTCCCGATCACCCTTGTGCTAGCCGAGCCACTTTAGTCACTACCATTTCTTTTGTAGTTTTATTCACCCAACCAAAAACCTGAGGTGGTGTCGACACGACGGCGTGATGCATGGGACGACACCGGGATGAAAGACTGCATTTAAAAATTTAAATTATTTTGACTTCATGTTTTAGCGTGCATATCAAAGATCATAGCATGTCATTCACTTATATCATCGCTGTCGCTTCCAGTTTGACCGACCACAACCGAAACACCCGCTCATTATTTCCCATGCCATTTTCTTTTCTCACACTTATATCTGTGCAGTGCTACACACTGCTACTACTACCAATACACTACTTGATCCACTTTATATATATATAAATGCAAGCATCTTTGTCTTACACATGCACACACAGGACATGTAGTGGGAAATGAGTAGAACCTACTAATATGCATAAGCTAGCTAGTGGTGTGGGCATTCACTGCTATTTTCTTTGCCACCAACACACCGCCCATTCCCACTTCTTTTCTCTCTCTCTCACCCCAAACCAAGCCACATGCATGCCCTTATGCCCACCAATCACTCCCATCCATTCATTTCTTTATTCTCCCCAAGTACACACCAACACTACAATACAATATCAATTTCAGCTTTAGTCACCTTCATGGAGTCTAGTTTGTGTGATTCAATCCAAACAGCACCCATGACATCTCTTGTTACCATTTTCTTTAACCCAGCCGAACAATCTTTTCTCCACTGTCTTTAGCTCATCTCTCTCCACTGCCATTTCAATTATCAATGCAGCACCACTCCACTGCCCAAATCCATCCCCATATAATCATCCAACAAGCAAAGCCACACAGCCAAGCCCATTTTTCATTTTTCCAACCCACTGCCACCTTCTTTTCTTTTAAGTATTTCTCACTACCCATTTCTTTAGTACACAGCCAAACCATGCCTTGCACTACCATTTCTCTGTTCCATTTACATGATTACATCTACACAACCATTCTACCACCACTACACCCAGCCATTCTCTCTCCTCAGCCGAATCTTTCTCCACTGCCTTTCTTTTTCTTCTTCTCCCTCCTAGCACAGCATTCATTTCCCCACTACCACTCACGCATCCTCTCCTCTCCCCAACAGAACCTCCATTCTTACTCTCACCCATAGCTCTAGCTCCCACCTTCTCTCTTCTCATTTACCATCCAAAATCAAAGATCAAGCTCTGCATGTTAGCCCATCGTATTTACGAGTACGCAAGCATTCCATCTATACACACATCTTCTACATGCATGAACTCTTGGACGTTCTGGAAGAGGAGGCTAGTTTTGGTGCTTGTCGGCATCACTTTGAGGCTAGCGGTAATGCACAGGGGAGGCAGTCGTGGCATGAGGCGGCTCCCTGCTGCTGGTGCGGCCGGCGCGGCAGCCGTGGTCGGCCAGCACACATGGCGCAGCAGCAGCCAAGGCCGGGCGCAGGCACAGGAGCGGCCCCATGCGCAGCGTCATGGCCCAGGGTGGTGGGGCATCAAGGCAGCATAGCTGCAGCGCATGGAGAGGTGCCGGGATGCACGGCACGACACGGCGGCATCACGAGTGTCGGCGGTGGAGGCATTTATCCAGCGAGCGCCGGCTCCATTCGGCGAGGTGGCCGGTGGCAGCGGTGGCTCAGCGAGCATCCGAGGACGCGAGACTCGGTGGCGTGCAGCTGCGGCGTCAATGCAGCGGTGCGGAGACGCAGCATGCAGCGGCATCCAAGCGAGGTGGCCGGTGCCCAGAGCGCAGCATATACGGCGGCAAGGTGACAGCAGCTCGGTTGTGGCACGGCTGAGGAGGTCGAGACACGGGGACAGAGATGACGAGCCGACACGCGGCGTGAGGCTGCAACCCGGGTGCCCAGCGCCTCATGCGGCGCATGCTTGCAGTGGCGTCGGCAAGGCGGCGCCGTGGGTGTGGTCGAGAGTGATGGTGCTGGTGCGGGACGCGGACAAGGAAGCGGACGAGCTCGGCGACGACTATGGCGGGCGAGAGAACGAGCTTACGCGGTAACGGCGACGACTACGGTGGACGCGGACGAGTGCCGAGAAGACGATGCTCGGTGACGATTCGCACGCCTAGTGCCGTGGTAAAAATCTTTATTGCTATTTTTCTTACCGCGTTATGATATTAGTCGTGCATGTTGCATATTAGTCATGAGCATGGCATCTATTTATGCATGTTTAATTGTATGCCGGTAGGTACGAATAATCATATCGTGTAGCGGATTATGTACTTTGTTGCTCGTTGGATGTCGGATTCATTATGTTATTGGATTATCTGATCGGACGATATTATTTTAGAGTCACATGGAAATTTGTGGTGATCTTTGGAGGATAAATTAATTGGAGGTTTCTTCTCACCTTTGAATCAGTAGTTTTAAAAGATAGGACGCATAAGGATTTTTATAATCTATTTGCTTGATGGATGATGTATGTGTTGAGGTTTAAAGATATATCTATTATATATGTGTATGAATTGTTGCTCGGTGGATGTCGGATTAAGTACATTATTGGATTGTTTGATCGGATGCATTAACTGATAAGTTATGTGAATCATATATGCTAGAATGTAGGAGATGGTAGAATGGATTACCTGATTGTGGATACATATTCTGATTACTATGTGATTAGTAGATAAGTTATATGTGCCGAGTTGCTAGATTTGTACCCTCAATCGAGTTAGTAGAGAAATGATTATTAGTTGATCATATATACACATGTGTGATTGGATTGGTAGATGTCATACGTGACTAGTTCGGTGAAATGGATATAAGTTGATCGATTAGTGAGTAATTAGATGTTGGATGTGTTCTTAAATTGTAAAGAGCATTAGGTACCGGTTTGTCAATTAAACCTTGATCGGTGGAAAATTGAGCGTATGCGATTGTGATTTGCCGAGGCGAGACAAGTAGAGCTAGATAGTTAGCATTAGCTTAAGTAGTATATCGGAGAACGATCGATGGATTCAATCATGGTCATATGCCCATGAGTCGGTAGATTTCGTGTAATTATCGGATGGGTTGTTTATTTGGAAGATCGTGAGTTCGGGCATGACTCGATGGATTAACTACCATGATAATGTCTTAGTTGAGGTTAGTACGGGATTTACATCAAGATATGAGAATATGATTGGAGAGTGTTATTCATGTGATTGGATTCAACACCGGAGAATCGGTTAAGTATATGCTTATGAGAAGATTAGATTATCGGTAGATGTTTTCCTTTATATAATAAATGGAAAAGAAAATAAAATACAAGGGCCCTATCTTTCTTTGGTAGAGGCTAGGTCAGCCCGTGTATAAAAAGGATTTAATTCCGATTTAAAATGCAGAAAATAATTATTTTTACACGAAAAAGTCTTTTAAATTCAATAATTCATAACTAATTCATATGAACTCGAAATGGGATAAATCCAATTGGGTTGTCCATAAAATATTATTCTATATTTAACCTTGTAGTTTTTATCTCCACTAGAATTCTGCAATTTTTCACAAAATAATTAAATTCGGTTGAACGATATGAGCATTTATTTTCAAGATTTTCGAAAAATTGATTTTCAAATTGCTATAACTTTCACATATTAACTCCAAATGAAATAATTCTTTCGCCTAAATTAATCTAAAATCATATTCTAGCTACTGTAAAAATTTCATACATTTTTGAGTACTTTGAGTTTTTGGCTTTTTCTCGATGTTTATTCGATATCGCTTTTCTATAGATTCCGAGTTGCCGGAAGTAAGAGAGTACGTAACCGAGAGTGAGCAAGTGAACTCCCAGAAAGGCAAGCATCATTTGAACTTTCTTTTGCATCATATTTGATCCCAGTTTTGGTTAAGATAGTGCAATGATAATTGCTTGCATGCTATTTTGATTATGTCAATATTTTTGTGATGTGTAGTTTAGATATGTCCTATGCTTGAGGTTAATCTTGAATTATGCCAACTCCTATATGCTTAAGATAGGATGTGTGAATTATGGGTTGTAGAATTGCTTAGCCATGCAATTCTAGATACGGTAGTTCGATCGTCGGGAATAACCCGGCGGTTTTGGGATACACACAACTCTTACTTTATGTTTTTACTTCAGATCTTTGTAGCTGTTTTATGAGTTAAATTTTGTCATTTTTAAATGAGATTTGGTCCGGACAAGTGTTGGTTAGTGATGATGCTTTGTGCACGAGCATTGGGTAAGTGGAAGGACTTGTCTGGACAATTGAGGACCGAACTTTGGGTACCTACTGTTCAAGCAACACTCGTGCTGCCACAGGCGGGTTGGGAGCCGTATAGTTAAGTAGGGGGAGGGTTTTATTGTGTTAAGTCCTTGGTGGTGTAAGGGGCATAGCGACCGTGAAATCCTATGTTCTTTGAGGAGCCGATGTAATCCTTTATAGTGTGCAAGGGAGCACCAATTCTTTTGTTTTGATTGCATCGGTATTTCCAATATAACTTGTGAGCCCCTAGCAAGTGCTATCCGACGCTTGTACTAGGCAAGGAACCATCTCACAAGGAGGACTTAGCTCAATAGGGCTTTCTTCTGAAAATGATCAGTATCTTGATTTACCCGGCGGCATACCATAGGAAGTGTGCTATTTGGAGGCCTCTGGAGGCTTACGGGCTAATCAAGTCGTGTGGGTAAGTAGTACACCCTGCAGGGTATTAATCTATTCGAATAGCCGTGTCCACGGTTATGGACGACCGCTTGAAATTTGTGGTCGCTTATTGTTAGACTTTTAATTAAAATTGTGGTTGAACTTGGTATTCGTCATGGACGGGATGTTCACGTGTTTAGTACATCAAAGTGGGCTGCCACTTTGGTCTTTGTATGATTCAATTGTTTATTACTGAAATGCTTTACTACATGTTTACTTCTACTTCAAATCTGATTTTAAATGGGCACATGAAAAACTAGTATGTGTAGGATGTTAATTGTTGCGTCTTTTCGCAAAACTAAACCAATATGAGCCATCCTTTGAATGACCCTTATGCATAACTATTTTTATTTGTGTAAGACTTGCAGTACACTTGTACTCAGCCAGATGTTTGCTGGCCTTTTCAGGTGAGGAAGATTATGAGTATGACGATCTCGCTAGTGTTGATTTGGGTGACACTAATGAGTAGTGTGCTACCATTTAACCCCAAGTCGGTTGCCGATGGGTGATGGGCATACCACTCTGGTCTTTTACTTTATTTAATTGCTTCATTGCTACTTGGTACTTTACTTTGAATTTGGCCGGTCGGTAGTATGTAATAAGTCAGACCTTAACTATTATGCAATATGTCTTTTTAATCTCTTATTGTATGCGTTGTATGGATGTAATCAACTTTGGATGGGGGTATGAGTACATTGGTCGTTGATCTTGGGAGCCAATATAAGTCATACTCGTTATTGATGAATCCCCATTTAACTCACTAAGTGTAGTGCTTCGAATCGAAAGAGAATCGACAATCATGTAGCGCTCGCAAAGGAACAGCGCGCATGATCGTTGAGGCTCTAGTATTCGGCTAAGCCTCTCACTTGGATAGAGTTAAATTGGAATTCATTTCCCGGAGACCCGTGATTATGTCCCTAAAACCTTGTTTAATCTCGGTCTTATGGAGATAATTACCGGGGTCCCCACAGCGTTGGTATCAGAGCCATACTGACTGTAGGTTAGAGATAGCACTGGTGTTAAGTTTAGCAAGTCCTTGGTCAAAATTATTTTCAAAAATATCAAACTAATTGAGAAAGCTAAGTTAGGAATCTCTTTTATTCCTTATCCATCTTAGTATCTTTTCTCACCTTATTCTTGTTTCGATTTACGAAACTAACTCATCTTGCCATTTTGTCCTTGGTTAAGTCGTCAATACCTTGTTCAGGAGACCCAAGCTGAAGATGTGGATGGATATCCGGCGCTTCTAGAGATATATTGTGAAGAGCAAACTTCATTTATCAACACCAATACTCCATCTACCATCGGGATCAAGGACGAGGGTTGGAGGAGTATTTGGCAGGGATCAATATCGTTGCCAGACATGTGACAAGGAGTATCCCATACGGATTCCAGGCGCGTGGCACCTCTGAGGCCACGACATTGCAAGAAGTGGCTCGTGTGGCACTGAGCCATCTTCATCATGACTTGACGAAGTTAGCTCAGCCTTCATACTACCACTTTCCTATGCAAGCACGTCGCGCGGTGAACACCGCTGCCGGATCGATCAGGAAAGACACTCAAGCGCGACAGCTGGCAAGGTTGATTCACATCATGGATCAGGTCCATCGATGTACTATGCATGAGTTATGGTAGGCACGGCGTCGTCTCACTATGACTCAAGGGCGTCTGCAACCCCTATGCAACATGGGGCTTGTGGACTGGCATGTGCTTTATGGGGAGAACGAGGTCTCTCCATATGTGTCTGCACCACCAGAGTACCGTCTTCCCGAAGTGGGAGGGCAAGTACTCAATCTTGGACCAAGACGTCAAGCTCGTATGCTCGTAGGTTTCTCTCGTGTCCAGAGCATCGGCGAAAGGACAAGAAGGCGATGCCTTCCACGATAATAGGGTTAAATTAGGGTTTATTCTTAGATTATATACGCCCTAATGATATTATTACTTAGCTGGTAGACGCTGGATTTTGTGGCGATCATTTGCTCTCTTTTCCAAGTAGTTGTGCATCGCCTACGGGTGGGTTGTATCGCAACTATGTCGGAAAACTAACCATGCTCGTTTGTATCTTGTGTTGTCTCTACTGTTTTCTTTTGTCGTTGTTTCAAGTTGGTTCTTGTGTGTTTAAAGCTTAAAATCCCTAAAATTAAATAAAGAACCTTACCTGTTGTTTTCCCTACCTTATGCTTTTCCTCTCATCTCTTTAATGGAAGTCGCATGTTGATTAAGAGACTGATAGTGGAATCGGTAAAGAGAAGGATATGATTGAATATCTGCTATTTTATCTTTAATTAGATCTGTTGTGTTTGGTTTATGTCGGTGGTTTTTCCATTGTCAAAGTGATAGTTGATAATTGAGAAATTGAATTATTACTCATGATCCCTCAATATGATCTTAGAAGAGTTAATTAGATTTTTGAATCGAGAGATATTAACCTTTGTGAGATCAATTGTGGATTATGGTAGATGTTACCATCAGAGGTTATGATATGAGTATAAATGGAACTATTGTAGTGAGGTGTCAACTTGCCAACGAATGATGTTGGATTTATATCAGAGAAATATGCAGGTAGAACTCATAAAGTACGTGTATAGGCTCGAAGAAATAATGTTGCGGGTTCACTTGGGGATTTATATTTTTGACATGCCTTAGTCAATATATCGATAAGATTGTAAATCACAGTTTGGTCCAGTGTGATAGAGTTAGAATTTGGAAACTGTGATGCTATATTATAAATTTTGGTGGATACCTTTGATGATAATTTGAGAATTTGAAGTTTAATTTGAGTATATAACCGGATCATGATACTTTAGAGGTGAGGAAGGATAAGGTGATTGAGTAGTCGTGTATTGAATGGCTACGACGATTGAATGCGAGATTTATCTCTTTGGGAGTAGTTGTCCCACAGATGATATAATTGGATCAGTTAGGATGATTAAATGTGGCGGTTGGGACTAACTAATACTTGAGCATAAGTAGATTGTGGAAGACATCGAGTTAATCTTGTTTAATTGAACTAAGATTATTGTGGATAACTTGATTTGTACAAAGTTAGTGATTCAAACTATTTGGATTATGGATGGATTACAAACTCATCCTGGATGGATGATCTTTTTGATGATTTGATATACCTAGGTCCGAGTTGACTTTGGATAAAGGAGGTATATCTTTAACCTTAGATAATTGTGTTGATTTTAATGATTGATTAGATCCTACAATAGGGATGAGTGGATTATACTTTAAAAGATTGATTTGAAGTAATTTGTGGATTGATTATTGCAAGTGGATTGATCCTACTGACCAAAAGGATCGAGCAGCGGAAATATAGAGATATTTTTGAAGATGCAATTTAATCTTGCATAGATATACCCTCTGTTAGGAATTGAAATTGTTGTGAGAACAATTGCTGAAAACAACAAATAATTGATGGATGGTTGCTAATATATGTCAATTGGCTGATTATAGGCATTGAAATATAGTTCTTTAATACTCATGATTTGAGAGTTTTATTGGAGATGTCCTATGATAGAAATTATAAAGCAAGTGTAATGGGATATGTGAGTAATATGGTGGTTTCACTTAGGATCATTAGTGTTCCAGAGAATGGGATCAAGATTGATGTTGAATCATGAGTTATACTATGAGAATGGATTAATGGATGTTTGTCCTCACTTGTGCATTGTTAAAATTAAGATGTAAGTCGGTGTCCTTATTGGAAATCAAACCAAACCTAGGAATTTATGGTGGTTTAGAAGAATCCATCGAAGTAAGTGATTTCGAAGGTTAACTTATAAATTGTGGAACAATAGATTGGAGTGTATTTGCCTTAGACTAAATATGATTGATGGATTTTAATTAGAGGTTGTCGAACCAAAAATGTCGAGATAGTAGTGGTATTGGTTAAAAATCGAGTCGATTAGTCTTTGGAAAGAAGATTGGATTTTAACAAAGCGACCGAGTCTTTCTGCCCCTATATATTCTTTTCCGTCCGAATCTCGGGGATGAGATTCTTTCTAAGGGGGGGGGGAGGTTTGTAACATCCCGATTTTCAGGATCAGGATATTAATATTTAAGTAGGCGATCTAATAAAGATTTGGCAATGTTTTAAAAATTTTCCCTTGTTTAATTCAAATGTTGCCTTTAAAATCGAATCGAGTCGTCTAAAAGTTGTATAAAGATAATAATAATAATAACAGACAATATTAAATTGAATTGGTCGAGAGACTACAAATGAAAGAAAATTATTTTGGTCTCTTGCTTTCACATGCATTTCAAAAATCATATCGTGGTGCATACATTAGACCGCCGCTCTTTTTCAGTCCGACCAACCGCAGGCGAGACGTCTGTGTATCCATTTCTTTTCCCTAACTTCCCTCCTCGCAAACGCAACCGAAAACCAAAAATCATGTGACGCATGTTATAGCGTTGCAATCGTCGTCTCGAGGGCGTTCTGTTTCTCCAATCGGTTTTCGAGTGCGAGCTCTTTTGCGTGGCATGCAAGAAGGAGGAAGAATTGCTGCTATTTATTTCACTGTCAATTTTTTTTATTTCCCGATCACCCTTGTGCTAGCCGAGCCACTTTAGTCACTACCATTTCTTTTGTAGTTTTATTCACCCAACCAAAAACCTGAGGTGGTGTCGACACGACGGCGTGATGCATGGGACGACACCGGGATGAAAGACTGCATTTAAAAATTTAAATTATTTTGACTTCATGTTTTAGCGTGCATATCAAAGATCATAGCATGTCATTCACTTATATCATCATTGCCGCTTCGGTTTGACCGACCACAACCGAAACACCCGCTCATTATTTCCCATGCCATTTTCTTTTCTCATACTTATATCTGTGCAGTGCTACACACTGCTACTACTACCAATACACTACTTGATCCACTTTATATATATATATAAATGCAAGCATGCTGTCTTACACATGCACACACAGGGACATGTAGTGGGGAAATGAGTAGAACCTACTAATATGCGTAAGCTAGCTAGCTAGCTGTGGGCATTCACTGCTATTTTCTTTTGCCAGCCGAACACACTGCCCATTCCCACTTCTTTTCTCTCTCTCTCTCACCCCAAACCAAGCCACATGCATGCCCTTATGCCCAGCCGAATCACTCCCATCCATTCATTTCTTTATTCTCCCCAAGTACACAGCCAACACTACAATACAATATCAATTTCAGCTTTAGTCACCTTCATGGAGTCTAGTTTGTGTGATTCAATCCAAACAGCACCCATGTCATCTCTTGTTACCATTTTCTTTAACCCAGCCGAACAATCTTTTCTCCACTGTCTTTTGCTCATCTCTGTCCACTGCCATTTCAATTATCAATGCAGACCACTCACCGCCCAACTCCATCCCCATATAATCATCCAACAAGCAAAGCCACACAGCCAAGCCCATTTTTCATTTTTCCAACCCACTGCCACCTTCTTTTCTTTTAAGTATTTCTCACTACCCATTTCTTTAGTACACACCAAACCATGCCTTGCACTACCATTTCTCTGCTCCATTTACATGATTACATCTACACAACCATTCTACCACCACTACTCCCGACCATTCTCTCTCCCACCAATCTTTCTCCACCGCCTTTCTTTTCTTCTTCTCCTCCTAGCACAAAGATTCATTTCCCCACTACCACTCACGCATCCTCTCCTCTCCCCAATGTAACCTCCATTCTTACTCTCCCCATAGCTCTAGCTCCCACCTTCTCTCTTCTCATTTACCATCCAAAATCAAAGATCAAGCTCGCATGTTAGCCCATCGTATTTACGAGATGCATAAGCATTCCATCTATACACACATCTTCTACATGCATGAACTCTTGGACGTTCTGGAAGAGGAGGCTAGTTTTGGTGCTTGTCGGCATCACTTTGAGGCTAGCGGTAATGCACAGGGGAGGCAGTCGTGGCATGAGGCGGCTCCCTGCTGCTGGTGCGGCCGGCGCGGCAGCCGTGGTCGGCCAGCACACATGGCGCACAGCAACAGCCAAGGCCGGGCGCAGGCACAGGAGCGGCCCCATGCGCAGCGTCATGGCCCAGGGTGGTGGGGCATCAAGGCAGCATAGCTGCAACGCATGGAGAGGTGCCGGGATGCACGGCACGACACGGCGGCGTCACGAGTGTCGGCGGTGGAGGCATTTATCCAGCGAGCGCCGGCTCCATTCGGCGAGGTAGCCGGTGGCAGCGGTGGCTCAGCGAGCATCCGAGGACGCGAGACTCGGTGGCGTGCAGCTGCGGCGTCAATGCAGCGGTGCGGAGACGCAGCATGCAGCGGCATCCAAGCGAGGTGGTCGGTGCCCAGAGCGCAGCATATACGGCGGCAAGGTGACAGCAGCTCGGTTGTGGCACGGCTGAGGAGGTTGAGACACGGGGACAGAGATGACGAGCCAACACGCGGCGTGGGGCTGCAACCCGGGTGCCCAGCGCCTCATGCGGCGCATGCTTGCAGTGGCGTCGGCAAGGCGGCGCCGTGGGTGTGGTCGAGAGTGATGGTGCTGGTGCGGGACGCGGACAAGGAAGCGGACGAGCTCGGCGACGACTATGGCGGGCGAGAGAACGAGCGGACGCGGTAACGGCGACGACTACGGTGGATGCGGACGAGTGCCGAGAAGACGATGCTCGGTGACGATTCGCACGCCTAGTGCCGTGGTAAAAATCTTTATTGCTATTTTTCTTACCGCGTTATGATATTAGTCGTGCATGTTGCATATTAGTCATGAGCATGGCATCTATTTATGCATGTTTAATTGTATGCCGGTAGGTACGAATAATCATATCGTGTAGCGGATTATGTACTTTGTTGCTCGTTGGATGTCGGATTAATTATGTTATTGGATTATCTGATCGGACGATATTATTTTAGAGTCACATGGAAATTTGTGGTGATCTTTGGAGGATAAATTAATTGGAGGTTTCTTCTCACCTTTGAATCGATAGTTTTAAAAGATAGGACGCATAAGGATTTTTATAATCTATTTGCTTGATGGATGATGTATGTGTTGAGGTTTAAAGATATATCTATTATATATGTGTATGAATTGTTGCTCGGTGGATGTCGGATTAAGTACATTGTTGGATTGTTTGATCGGATGCATTAACTGATAAGTTATGTGAATCATATATGCTAGAATGTAGGAGATGGTAGAATGGATTACCTGATTGTGGATACATATTCTGATTACTATGTGATTAGTAGATAAGTTATATGTGCCGAGTTGCTAGATTTGTACACTCAATCGAGTTAGTAGAGAAATGATTATTAGTTGATCATATATACACATGTGTGATTGGATTGGTAGATATCATACGTGACTAGTTCGGTGAAATGGATATAAGTTGATCGATTAGTGAGTAATTAGATGTTGGATGTGTTCTTAAATTGTAAAGAGCATTAGGTACCGGTTTGTCAATTAAACCTTGATCGGTGGAAAATTGAGCGTATGCGATTGTGATTTGCCGAGGCGAGACAAGTAGAGCTAGATAGTTAGCATTAGCTTAAGTAGTATATCGGAGAACGATCGATGGATTCAATCATGGTCATATGCCCATGAGTCGGTAGATTTCGTGTAATTATCGGATGGGTTGTTTATTTGGAAGATCGTGAGTTCGGGCATGACTCGATGGATTAACTACCATGATAATGTCTTAGTTGAGGTTAGTACGGGATTTACATCAAGATATGAGAATATGATTGGAGAGTGTTATTCATGTGATTGGATTCAACACCGGAGAATCGGTTAAGTATATGCTTATGAGAAGATTAGATTATCGGTAGATGTTTTCCTTTATATAATAAATGGAAAAGAAAATAAAATACAAGGGCCCTATCTTTCTTTGGTAGAGGCTAGGTCAGCCCGTGTATAAAAAGGATTTAATTCCGATTTAAAATGCAGAAAGAATTATTTTTACGGAAAAGTCTTTTAACTTCAATAATTCATAACTAATTCATATGAACTCCAAATGGGATAAATCCAATTGGGTTGTCCATAAAATATTATTCTATATTTAACCTTGTAGTTTTTATCTCCACTAGAATTCTGCAATTTTTCACAAAATAATTAAATTCGGGTGAACAGATATGAGCATTTATTTTCAGATTTTCGAAAAATTGATTTTCAAATTGCTATAACTTTCACATATTAACTCCAAATGAAATAATTCTTTCGCCTAAATTAATATAAAATCATATTCTAGCTACTGTAAAAATTTCATGCATTTTTTAGTACTTTGAGTTTTTGGCTTTTTCTCGATGTTTATTCGATATCGCTTTTCTATAGATTCCGAGTTGCCGGAAGTAAGAGAGTACGTAACCGAGAGTGAGCAAGTGAACTCCCAGAAAGGCAAGCATCATTTGAACTTTCTTTTGCATCATATTTGATCCCAGTTTTGGTTAAGATAGTGCAATGATAATTGCTTGCATGCTATTTTGATTATGTCAATATTTTTGTGATGTGTAGTTTAGATATGTCCTATGCTTGAGGTTAATCTTGAATTATGCCAACTCCTATATGCTTAAGATAGGATGTGTGAATTATGGGTTGTAGAATTGCTTAGCCATGCAAGTCTAGATACGGTAGTTCGATCGTCGGGAATAACCCGGCGGTTTTGGGATAGACACAACTCTTACTTTATGTTTTTACTTCAGATCTTTGTAGCTGTTTTATGAGTTAAATTTTGTCATTTTTAAATGAGATTTGGTCCGGACAAGTGTTGGTTAGTGATGGTGCTTTGCGCACGAGCATTGGGTAAGTGGAAGGACTTGTCTGGACAATTGAGGACCGAACTTTGGGTACCTCTCGTTCAAGCAACACTCGTCTTTGCCACACGCGGGTTGGGAGCCGTATAGTTAAGTAGGGGAGGTTTTATTGTGTTAAGTCCTTGGTGGTGTAAGGGCATAGCGACCGTGAAATCCTATGTTCTTTGAGGAGCCGATGTAATCCTTTATAGTGTGCAAGGGAGCACCAATTCTTTTGTTTTGATTGCATCGGTATTTCCAATATAACTTGTGAGCCCCTAGCAAGTGCTATCCGACGCTTGTACTAGGCAAGGAACCATCTCACAAGGGGACTTAGCTCAATAGGGCTTTCTTCTTGAAAATGATCGTATCTTGATTTACCCGGCGGCATACCATAGGAAGTGTGCTATTTGAGAGGCCTCTGGAGGCTTACGGGCTAATCAAGTCGTGTGGGTAAGTAGTACACCCCTGCAGGGTATTAATCTATTCGAATAGCCGTGTCCACGGTTATGGACGACCGCTTGAAATTTGTGGCTGCTTATTGTTAGACTTTTAATTAAAATTGTGGTTGAACTTGGTATTCGTCATGGACAGGATGTTCATGTGTTTAGTACATCAAAGTGGGCTGCCACTTTGGTCTTTGTATGATTCAATTGTTTATTACTGAAATGCTTTACTACATGTTTTACTTCTACTTCAAATCTGATTTTAAATGGGCACATGAAAAACTAGTATGTGTAGGATGTTAATTGTTGCGTCTTTTTCGCAAAACTAAACCAATATGAGCCATCCTTTGAATGACCCTTATGCATAACTATTTTTATTTGTGTAAGACTTGCGAGTACACTTGTACTCAGCCAGATGTTTGCTGGCCTTTTGAGGTGAGGAAGATTATGAGTATGACGATCTCGCTAGTGTTGATTTGGGTGACACTAATGAGTAGTGTGCTACCATTTAACGCCCCAGTCGGTTGCCGATGGGTGATGGGCATACCACTACTGGTCTTTTGCTTTATTTAATTGCTTCCGCTGCTACTTGGTACTTTACTTTGAATTTGGCCGGTCGGCCGTATGTAATAAGCTGTAGACCTTAACTATTATGCAGTATGTCTTTTTAATCTCTTGTTGTATGCGTTGTATGGATGTAATCAACGTTGGATGGGGTTATGAGTACATTGGTCGTTCATCTTGGAAGCCAATATAAGTCATACTCGTTATTGATGAATCCCCATTTAACTCACTAAGTGTAGTGCTTCGAATCGAAAGAGAATCGACAATCATGTAGCGCTCGCAAAGGAACAGCGTGCATGATCGTTGAGGCTCTAGTATTCGGCTAAGCCTCTCACTTGGATAGAGTTAAATTGGAATTCATTTCCCGGAGACCCGTGATTATGTCCCTAAGACCTTGTTTAATCTCGGTCTTATGGAGATAATTACCGGGGTCCCCACAGCGTTGGTATCAGAGCCATACTGGCTGTAGGTTAGAGATAGCACTGGTGTTAAGTTTAGCAAGTCCTTGGTCAAAATTATTTTCAAAAATATCAAACTAATTGAGAAAGCTAAGTTAGGAATCTCTTTTATTCCTTATCCATCTTAGTATCTTTTCTCACCTTATTCTTGTTTCGATTTACGAAACTAACTCATCTTGCCATTCTGTCCTTGGTTAAGTCGTCAATACCTTGTTCAGGAGACCCAAGCTGAAGATGTGGATGGATATCCGGCGCTTCCAGAGATATATTGTGAAGAGCAAACTTCATTTATCAACACCAATACTCCATCTACCATCGGGATCAAGGACGAGGGTTGGTGGAGTATTTGGTAGGGATCAATATCGTTGCCAGACATGTGACAAGGAGTATCCCATACGGATTCCAGGCGCGTGGCACCTCTGAGGCCACGGCATTGCAAGAAGTGGCTCGTGTGGCACTGAGCCATCTTCGTCATGACTTGACGAAGTTAGCTCAGCCTTCATACTACCACTTTCCTATGCAAGCACGTGGCGCATAAGTGAACACTGTTGCCAGGATCCAGTCTGGGAAAGACACTCAAGCGCGACAGCTGGCAAGGTTGATTCACATCATGGATCAGGTCCATCGTTGTACTATGCATGAGTTATGGTAGGCACGGCATCGTCTCACTATGACTCAAGGGCGTCTGCAACCCCTATGCAACATGGGGCTTGTGGACTGGCATGTGCTTTATGGGGAGAACGAGGTCTCTCCATATGTGTCTGCACCACCAGAGTACCGTCTTCCCGAAGTGGGAGGGCAAGTACTCAATCTTGGACCAAGACGTCAAGCTCGTATGCTCGTAGGTTTCTCTCGTGTCCAGAGCATCGGCGAAAGGACAAGAAGGCGATGCCTTCCACGATAATAGGGTTAAATTAGGGTTTATTCTTAGTGTAACACCCTGGCTATTCGGAAGCCAAGATGTCACCTAAAACATCTAACATACATCCATAATGCGGAAGAATTTGAACTAAGTATTTCAACTAAAGACAGCATTGAATTAAACAGGACATGGTGAAGGTATCCTTCCTTCACCTTCTAAGTTATTTAATACTGATCATCAATAAAGAAAGTTCACACGCAGTAATAAATCAACATCCATGTGGAGAAGGTATCCTTCCTTCACCAATTATAATTTAATTATTACAGTTCATCATTAACGAATGTAAGATAGAACTAAATTTAATCTTGAACATGAATAGGATGATGTGAGCAGTAGTGCGTGTCTACTCCCTCCCAAGTGAGCCAACATCGGGGTTACCTAAAATAAACAAACAACGCAAGAGTGAGTCCATGACTCGCAAAACAAGGAAAGAGAAAGAACACATATACAAACAGGACATCACCATTTAAGAATGCGAACCTTGCATCGAGTGAACACTTATGAAAACATGAAATGAATGAATGTAATCAAGGATGGACTGTACACATGCATATCTGGTATAGTGGTGACACACCCGTCGGTGTTCACTTAAGCCCGCACCTTAACAAAAGTGCGGGATTCAAGTCCTATATGAAGAACGTTTCATATAGGTGTCCAAAGCTGCCCATACTAGAATTGATGGGTCTTACGTGCCCATCTTTGGAATTGATGGGTCTTTCAATCCACTCCGTGGGCGGGACATGACAATGTCCAAATTTGCCCACATTGGAATGGTGGGACTTACAATCCACTCCCGTGGACATAACATGAATAAAAGGATGCATGATATGAACATGAATAGTGATAATACCATCTCTCAAGATATACTCCACAAAATGAAAGAACATAACCAATTCAGCATCTCGGGTAACACAATATGTCACACTATATTCATGAAAACATTCACAATCACAACACTCAAAAGCAACAAAGTACTTGCCTTCGCGTTGCGGCAAGTTAGCGAGCAACGATGGCGCTCCCAAACCCGTAGCCTCGTGGCCTAAACAATTAAATAACCGAAATAAGAACAACATAGAATCCAACCCGAATTAATAGTCTACAATACCCCCTTGAACTCCCAAGGAATCGCCATAAAACCTAATCGAAAAACAGTGCAACCCAAAACGTGTCGGGACAGCAGCACGAAAATGACAGTAGTTAATGGCGTGGGACTCGAAATGAGATGAGTCTAGATCCTACCTCATCTTAACGAACATATCTATAACATTCAAGTTGATGAGATTTCCCAATTCGGCCAATAAACTTCTCTAATAAAGAAAACAAAACAGCAGCACACTTCATGCGAACAAACCGGACAGCAATACTAAAACAACCATAACTTTTAATCTACAACTCCGAATTGAGCGTTCTTTAACAATCTGAAAAGTTTATGAAATTACCTACATTAAACTAGTTGGCACGACATTCAAATTTTGCCTTTAACAAAAAGTGTCACACGGGTCAAAACTAAATATAGAAACTGACATACAATCTGGACAGACTGACATACAATCTGGACAGTCACATTGAAAAGTGCATAACTTTTGATCTATAAATCCAAATGAAGTGTTCTTTATCAATCCTGAAAGCTAGTGATATCACCTTCAAAATTTGTTATGGGAAAGACCTCTGAATCACCCTCTAACTAGGCCATATATCAACCTATACAGAGACTGCTAATTCTCGTCAGGATTCTGGACAGCAGATATTAAA
This sequence comes from Ampelocalamus luodianensis, assembly GCA_036346255.1. NCBI lineage: Eukaryota > Viridiplantae > Streptophyta > Magnoliopsida > Poales > Poaceae > Ampelocalamus > Ampelocalamus luodianensis. The sequence goes on along the minus strand of CM070639.1, from coordinate 32,516,762 downwards.
TTTATCATAACTTTTGACTCGAAAGTCAGAATGAGGTGATCTTGGCGGCCAAGGAAAGCTAAGAACGAGACCTACATAACTCCAGGAGATGATCATCTCATATTCGGCCTCTAAAACCACGAAACAGACCCCGCAACATTCTGGATAGAAACAAAACTTCTGCAGACAGATTTTAATCCAAACAAAACTAATCGGTTTCATAGCTAATCATCAACAATCAGCGGGGAAAACACCTCATTACCCTTGAAGTCCCTTAGGAAGATGCGGATCAAATCCCCCGCGAAGAATTACCCTTTCCTCTCCCTTGTTCCTCCCTTGATTCGGCCAGCAAACCCGCAATCTCCCCTTCTCTTTCCTTCGCGAATACCGGCAGCGGGAAGGGCAGCTCCAAGGAGGTGGCCGGCGCCTATGGGAGGAGGTGGCGTCCAGCAGGGAGGAGGTGGCGACTGGGCGGGGAGGAAGAGAATGAGGCGGCTTGGGAGGGGAAAGGAGGAGAGGCGGCAGGGGGAATTAGGGTTAGAGGGAGGAGGTGGAGTGCGGCTTGGCTGCCCAAGGCTTGGGCGGAGGCCCATAATCCAATTTCCCCAAAAGAAGAATTTTTGATTAAATTCTCTCTTCCAAACACAAATCTTATTAATTTGAATTTGGGATATTACATTCTATCCCCTTAGCAGAATTCGACCTCGAATTCTAACCGTCAAAACAAAAGTAACCGCGACTAGATCTTAACAACGGTAAATAGATAACCGTTGCGACGAAGCGGATAAAGCTCACGCATGTGAAACTCCAACTCCCAAGTGGCCTCTCTCTCGGATTGAGGACCACAACACAAAGACGTGAAACAACGTCTGATCTAACCCCCAACCCAACCTTTCCAGGTACAATCATCGGACAAGACTCGAAGGTAAGATCTCACTCGATGGTCAACGGCGCAAACGAAATCTCAACCTCTGGATCTCTCAGGTACTCACTCAACACGAGAACAAACAAGACGTTACGTACTCCGCGCATGGACTCGAGACAGTCATGGCGATACGCCAACTAGCGAAAACAACCCAATGTACCTGGGGTTAATCTTCCCATTGATACCGAACCACACGACAAACACAAAGAACACGGAACTCTTATTCCGCCTCTTAATTGAACTCTTCACTGAAAACAAGGATCACCTCCTTTAACTGGAAACACACGATCGAAATATCTTTAAGCAAACTCTTTTACCGACAAAACATAACTGATTAAGAAAGATTCACGTCACAACTAGACGTTACCAATCGAGTCTTCAAGAGTAAAATCCGTAAATCGAATTTCATCAAGAAAACCTTTCCACTTTCCAAGTGGCAAATTGCGAATAAACGTCCACGAAAGCCAAAGGGAGATCACTTGAATGCTCAAACCAAATACTTCTTTTGTTTTGTCTGAATTGGAAAGAAGCAAACATGCCAACACAACACCAACTCACATTGCAGAAGACACCAGTCAACAACACAAAGCTCAAATGAGTATCAATAAAACGCTTCAATACCCAAGGAAACATCCTTTTTCTCAAGTCCTCTTTTAGGAATAAAATTTCTCTCAGACCTTGGAATTCGAATTCATCGCATACCACAGGGCTCAAACCTCTTAATTTAACATCCTCAAATTAGGCTTAAACCGAAGTACATCATCCACACCTTTGTGGAGAGACTCTATTGATTCCACTGAATGCTCTAGACAACTCATTCAACTGATGACATTAATTTGATAGAAGGCACCAAAGCACCTCAAAAACCCATGCAATCTCATCACCTCCAACTTTCAGGAATAACACATCAGAATCCTCAGTACACCCGCTCATGAACTACATCAGAAGGGTTCTATTGACAATCATTCCACTACTCAGGATACTCCAATGTTCTATCTCCTCTACACACAAATCTTTGGGTGACCAAAAGTCTAGCATGACAATGGAAAGCCCAGACTTAACCTCCAAGACCTCTACAACGAATTCCTCTTATAAAAAATAATGAAATCATCGGCTTAAATCTCTAAGATCCCCACAATTCCGACATACTCACTCATTGACCTCATCAGGAATCACTCATACAACATCGCGATACTTTCAATAGTGTTACTCTATAAAATTGATTACGGTTTCCATACATTTGATAATCCCCAACATTTCAACATGAACCAAGGTTCTGGAACTACACTATACCATAGGTCCTACTTAGTCGAACAATATACAATTTTACTTCGAAACCATACATTCCATCTGAATCAATTCCCTCCAAGAGGTTCAGGTCAAAACCAACTCATCTTCTATTACTCCTCCAATAGCTGGGTAGCAACATCTCACCCCTACAATCACTTAACCACCACCAAACAATTAACAACTCACGATTTGTAAAACTTTATAGCACAAAACGGTTGATCCTTTCTCAAAAGAAAGAGGCGAACAAGAACAACTTTCACCACACAGGAAAATGTTGCTGCTCACAGTGAGCACGAGACCAAAAGAAATAATCTGGTAATAAAGATCTGGGAAAATGAAAGTTGAGTTCACAGCGGAGGGCACGCATCACCTCGAAATGGAAATAGCAAATAACAACCAATAAGAAAATGACATTGCGATTGGAACTCGACAACTCTTGAGTGAAAAGAGCAAAAAGTTTATGAACAATTTAAATAACCACACGTTACAAAACTTGACTCAAATTCTCAAATATTCCTACTGCACTCTTTCCTTTAACACTGAAATTAATTCTTTGACTAACATCGCTTTGCCATAATGAACAAGATAAGGTCTTTAGTCCAAACCACACGGACTAAATAAGAACCAATGAAATTCCTCAATACGTCCTATTTGTTCAGAACAATTCAACTACACACGAAACATGAGATCCAAATAATCTCAGCCACGAAACTCGAAACATTTCCAATTACGGGATTTCATGAAAAGCAAGCAGATTAATCTCCTCTTAAGGGAACCAACATAATTTTCTTTAATTGCAGCTTCACGTTGCCAACTCAACCAGGAATCCGTTAAGATTCAATCACATGAATCTCTTAAGAAGCAACAAGACAATTCAATACCTCAATTTATTTAAAATAATTTCAGCTACGGATGATTCAATAGCTCAAAGAAAATATCACGAAAGCTAAACTTGAAATATTCTCATCGAACGATATCACCAAAGGCGATCAAATTACTTTGGGTATTAACATCAATTTCACAACAACAATTAGAAAACACTTGAAAGACCCACGTGAAAAGAATGGGTTGATTCTTTCTCAAAAGAAGAGACAAATGGAAACGACTTTCACCAACTAGAAAACTCATCTACCACTACTTGCCGAACACGGGACCAAGGAAGAAACCAATTAAGCAATGAACTTATAGAACATAAGTGAAGTCCACGATTGAAAGCATAAGCCTCACAAGAAGAGAATATCGAATCTTAACAGATAAGAACAAATAAGTATTCAAGATCGAAGCACTTGCATCACTGAAGAACCATTATAACTTTGCAACATAACGCTACTCGATAAACTTCATTTACCACATAAAAACTTGAACCCTCAAAAGATCATGTACACAAAACTTGAAATTTGATCATTTAGAGAAATATTACCATGGGTGATCGAATTACTACGAGAATTAACCTCATTCTCACATTTTGACGATTTAAAAACATCGACAACATACTCTGGTACCGAGAATCATCAAACTTTATTACTCCAACCTAAAACTTCCCAAAGGAAACACAAACCACAAGGTTGCAACAAATTTATTATAACAAGATTATGCTAAGCAAAACAATATCACGAGGCACGATATCAAAGACTACTTACGAAATTCGTCTACTCAACTGTTGGTGTTGCTCAACACCTTCTTCAGCACTCATTAACCATTGATGATTGTACTAACCACGCGTATACATACGGTACTAATTCCAATTGCAATCACATAACCATATATAAACATAGATTCACATTTCACCTTTGTTCAGAAATCATCTCAAAACATGATTAAAGATTCACTAACATAATTTTCTATAAACAAGGTTTCCCGAATCGATACACCGACACCCATCCGGTCCTTTATACAAGTTTCAACAATTTTAGCATACCATGAAATAGATAAATCTAGCTCTTATGTAAGATCTATAGGTTCTGAACAGATATGGACAGTCTTTATTTAACATACAGCATGTATCAAATACAAGGATATTTCAAATTAATCAATTTCACTTTCATAGATGGTAGTTAAGAATAGTTGATTTGCACCATGCTAATAACCCAACTTGGTAACTCATATCGTAACAATTTATTCGCTTAGTTATAAATTCTCAATTTAAGCATGGCAAGACATCACAAAAGGATTCTAACCCCTTACTACAGCAAAAGAGAGACTTCAAACCTCAACGCTCGAAGTAATCCAAAAGAAACGCATAAAGCCAAAGCTTTCTTATGCAAACGAACTTACAGCGGAAAACCCTCACTAACCAAGCTATCAAACGAGTAAATGAGTCATTCTTTTTTATTGAGAAATAAGGAGTAACCATGAAAACATCAATCTTGCCAATGGACAACGACCACAAGTAGTAAAAACAATTCAACAGTCGAAAAGCAATAATTGTTTCAGAGAACCAAGAGGGATCTATGGAAAACCATAACTATCATGAACCACAAACCCCGGAGAAATTCATCAACCACCACAGGACAAGAATTGCCAAATTCCGAAATCAAGAAAGAGAACAACTTTCTAAAGCAACTCACGCTTAACACCTGAAACTATGGTACTCGGGGTAGCTACTCCTCTAACCACGTCTCGCGAGCGGTGGTGTAACACAGTGAATCCGAGTAACAACCACGACCTCCACTTCTGATCATTCGTTTACAACACGCTTCACCAAAATACTCAATTATGAATATACAGGATCATCTCATGACAATCATAGAATTAGTTCATAGATAATGAATATCATAGTAGATCATAGATTAACAACAAGAAAGATAATACAGAAGCAACTCAACAATTGCTCAACGAATGAAACATAACAATAGAAATGCGGAAGCAATAGATTCCCAACCCCACCTCACGTACGATGTGTCATTTTAATGTTCTTCTATTAACCACGGACCTAAAGCCCGCTCTGATACCAACTGTAACACCCTGGCTATTCGGAAGCCAAGATGTCACCTAAAACATCTAACATACATCCATAATGCGGAAGAATTTGAACTAAGTATTTCAACTAAAGACAGCATTAAATTAAACAGGACATGGTGAAGGTATCCTTCCTTCACCTTCTAAGTTATTTAATACTGATCATCAATAAAGAAAGTTCACACGCAGTAATAAATCAACATCCATGTGGAGAAGGTATCCTTCCTTCACCAATTATAATTTAATTATTACAGTTCATCATTAACGAATGTAAGATAGAACTAAATTTAATCTTGAACATGAATAGGATGATGTGAGCGAGTAGTGCGTGTCTACTCCTCCCAAGTGAGCCAACATCGGGGTTACCTAAAATAAACAAACAACGCAAGAGTGAGTCCATGACTCGGCAAATCTGATGAAAGAGAAAGAACACATATACAAACAGGACATCACCATTTAAGAATGCGAACCTTGCATCGAGTGAACACTTATGAAAACATGAAATGAATGAATGTAATCAAGGATGGACTGTACACATGCATATACTGGTATAGTGAGTGACACACCGTCGGTGTTCATTAAGCCCGCACCTTAACAAAAGTGCGGGGATCCAAGTCCTATATGAAGAACGTTTCATATAGGTGTCCAAAGCTGCCCATCTTGGAATTGATGGGTCTTACGTGCCCATCTTTGGAATTGATGGGTCTTTCAATCCACTCCGTGGGCGGGACATGACAATGTCCAAATTTGCCCACATTGGAATGGTGGGACTTACAATCCACTCCCGTGGACATAACATGAATAAAAGGATGCATGATATGAACATGAATAGTGATAATACCATCTCTCAGTATATACTCCACAAAATGAAAGAACATAACCAATTCAGCATCTCGGGTAACACAATATGTCACACTATATTCATGAAAACATTCACAATCACAGCACTCAAAAGCAACAAAGTACTTGCCTTCCGCGTTGCGACGCGTTAGCTGGCAACGATGGCGCTCCCAAACCCGTAGCCTCGTGGCCTAAACAATTAAATAACCGAAATAAGAACAACATAGAATCCAACCCGAATTAATAGTCTACAATACCCCCTTGAACTCCCAAGGAATCGCCATAAAACCTAATCTGAAAACAGTGCAACCCAAAAGCGTGTCGGGACAGCAGCACAAAAATGACAGTAGTTAATGACGTGGGACTCGAAATGAGATGAGTCTAGATCCTACCTCATCTTAACGAACATATCTATAACATTCAAGTTGATGAGATTTCCCAATTCGGCCAATAAACTTCTCTAATAAAGAAAACAAAACAGCAGCACGACTTCATGCGAACAAACAGGATAGCAATACTAAAACAACCATAACTTTTAATCTACAACTCCGAATTGAGCGTTCTTTAACAATCTGAAAAGGTTATGAAATTACCTACATTAAACTAGTTGGCACGACATCCAAATTTTGCCTTTAACTAAAAGTGGCACACGGGTCAAAACTAAATATAGAAACTGACATACAATCTGGACAGACTGACATACAATCTGGACAGTCACATTGAAAAGTGCATAACTTTTGATCTATAAATCCAAATGAAGTGTTCTTTATCAATCCTGAAAGCTAGTGATATCACCTTCAAAATTTGTTATGGGAAAGACCTCTGAATCACCCTCTAACTAGGCCATATATCAACCTATACAGAGACTGCTAATTCTCGTCAGGATTCTGGACAGCAGATATTAAATTTATCATAACTTTTGACTCGAAAGTCGGAATGAGGTGATCTTGGCGGCCAAGGAAAGCTAAGAACAAGACCTACATAACTCAAGGAGATGATCATCTCATATTCGGCCTCTAAAACCACGAAACAGACCCCGCAACATTCTGGATAGAAACAAAACTTCTGCAGACAGATTTTAATCCAAACAAAACTAATCGGTTTCATAGCTAATCATCAACAATCAGCGGGGAAAACACCTCATTACCCTTGAAGTCCCTTAGGAAGATGCGGATCAAATCCCCCGCGAAGAATTACCCTTTCCTCTCCCTTGTTCCTCCCTTGATTCGGCCAGCAAACCCGCAATCTCCCCTTCTCTTTCCTTCGCGAATACCGGCAGCGGGAAGGGCAGCTCCAAGGAGGTGGCCGGCCCCTATGGGAGGAGGTGGCGTCCAGCAGGAGGAGGTGGCGACTGGGGCAGGAGGAAGAGAATGAGGCGGCTTGGGAGGGGAAAGGAGGAGAGGCGGCAGGGGGAATTAGGGTTAGAGGGGAGGAGGTGGGTGCGGCTTGGGCTGCCCAAGGCTTGGGCCGGAGGCCCATAATCCGAAGATTTCCCCCAAAAGAAGAATTTTTGATTAAATTCTTTCTTCCAAACACAAATCTTATTAATTTGAATTTGGGATATTACACTTAGATTATATACGCCCTAATGATATTATTACTTAGCTGGTAGACGCTGGATTTTGTGGCAATCATTTGCTCTCTTTTCCAAGTAGTTGTGCATCGCCTACGGGTGGGTTGTATCGCAACTATGTCGGAAAACTAACCATGCTCGTTTGTATCTTGTGTTGTCTCTACTGTTTTCTTTTGTCGTTGTTTCAAGTTGGTTCTTGTGTGTTTAAAGCTTAAAATCCCTAAAATTAAATAAAGAACCTTACCCTGTTGTTTTCCCCTACCTTATGCTTTTCCCTCTCATCTCTTTAATGGAAGTCGCATGTTGATTAAGAGACTGATAGTGGAATCGGTAAAGAGAAGGATATGATTGAATATCTGCTATTTTATCTTTAATTAGATCTGTTGTGTTTGGTTTATGTCGGTGGTTTTTCCATTGTCAAAGTGATAGTTGATAATTGAGAAATTGAATTATTACTCATGATCCCTCAATATGATCTTAGAAGAGTTAATTAGATTTTTGAATCGAGAGATATTAACCTTTGTGAGATCAATTGTGGATTATGGTAGATGTTACCATCAGAGGTTATGATATGAGTATAAATGGAACTATTGTAGTGAGGTGTCAACTTGCCAACGAATGATGTTGGATTTATATCAGAGAAATATGCAGGTAGAACTCATAAAGTACGTGTATAGGCTCGAAGAAATAATGTTGCGGGTTCACTTGGGGATTTATATTTTTGACATGCCTTAGTCAATATATCGATAAGATTGTAAATCACAGTTTGGTCGATGTGATAGAGTTAGAATTTGGAAACGTGATGCTATATTATAAATTTTGGTGGATACCTTTGATGATAATTTGAGAATTTGAAGTTTAATTTGAGTATATAACCGGATCATGATACTTTAGAGGTGAGGAAGGATAAGGTGATTGAGTAGTCGTGTATTGAATGGCTACGACGATTGAATGCGAGATTTATCTCTTTGGGAGTAGTTGTCCCACAGATGATATAATTGGATCAGTTAGGATGATTAAATGTGGCGGTTGGGACTAACTAATACTTGAGCATAAGTAGATTGTGGAAGACATCGAGTTAATCTTGTTTAATTGAACTAAGATTATTGTGGATAACTTGATTTGTACAAAGTTAGTGATTCAAACTATTTGGATTATGGATGGATTACAAACTCATCCGGATGGATGATCTTTTGATGATTTGATATACCTAGGTCCGAGTTGACTTTGGATAAAGGAGGTATATCTTTAACCTTAGATAATTGTGTTGATTTTAATGATTGATTAGATCCTACAATAGGGATGAGTGGATTATACTTTAAAAGATTGATTTGAAGTAATTTGTGGATTGATTATTGCAAGTGGATTGATCCTACTGACCAAAAGGATCGAGCAGCGAAATATAGAGATATTTTTGAAGATGCAATTTAATCTTGCATAGATATACCCTCTGTTAGGAATTGAAATTGTTGTGAGAACAATTGCTGAAAACAACAAATAATTGATGGATGGTTGCTAATATATGTCAATTGGCTGATTATAGGCATTGAAATATAGTTCTTTAATACTCATGATTTGAGAGTTATATTGGAGATGTCCTATGATAGAAATTATAAAGCAAGTGTAATGGGATATGTGAGTAATATGGTGGTTTCACTTAGGATCATTAGTGTTCAGGAGAATGGGATCAAGATTGATGTTGAATCATGAGTTATACTATGAGAATGGATTAATGGATGTTTGTCCTCACTTGTGCATTGTTAAAATTAAGAAGTAAGTCGGTGTCCTTATTGGAAATCAAACCAAACCTAGGAATTTATGGTGGTTTAGAAGAATCCATCGAAGTAAGTGATTTCGAAGGTTAACTTATAAATTGTGGAACAATAGATTGGAGTGTATTTGCCTTAGACTAAATATGATTGATGGATTTTAATTAGAGGTTGTCGAACCAAAAATGTCGAGATAGTAGTGGTATTGGTTAAAAATCGAGTCGATTAGTCTTTGGAAAGAAGATTGGATTTTAACAAAGCGTAGAGTCTTTACGCTATATATTCTTTTAAGTCCAAATCTCGGGATGAGATTCTTTCTAAGGGGAGGTTTGTAACATCCGATTTTCGAGATCAGGATATTAATATTTAAGTAGGCGATCTAATAAAGATTTGGCAATGTTTTAAAAATTTTCCCTTGTTTAATTCAAATGTTGCCTTTAAAATCGAATCAGTCGTCTAAAAGTTGTATAAAGATAATAATAATAATAGCGACAATATTAAATTGAATTGGTCGAGAGACTACAAATGAAAGAAAATTATTTTGGTCTCTTGCTTTCACCGCATTTCAAAAATCATATCGTGGTGCATACATTAGACCGCGCTCTTTTCGATCCGACCAACCGCAGGCGAGGCGTCGTGTATCCATTTCTTTTCCTAACTTCCTCCTCGCAAACGCAACCGAAAACCAAAAATCATGCGACGCACGTTATAGCGTTGCGATCGTCGTCTCGAGGGCGTTCTGTTTCTCCAATCGGTTTTCGAGTGCGAGCTCTTTTGCGTGGCATGCAAGAAGGAGGAAGAATTGCTGCTATTTATTTCACTGTCAATTTTTTTATTTCCCGATCACCCTTGTGCTAGCCGAGCCACTTTAGTCACTACCATTTCTTTTGTAGTTTTATTCACCCAACCAAAACACGAGGTGGTGTCGACACGACGGCGTGATGCATGGGACGACACCGGGATGAAAGACTGCATTTAAAAATTTAAATTATTTTGACTTCATGTTTTAGCGTGCATATCAAAGATCATAGCATGTCATTCACTTATATCATCGCTGTCGCTTCGGTTTGACCGACCACAACCAAACACCATCTCATTATTTCCCCTGCCATTTTCTTTTCTCACACTTATATCTCATGCGAGTGCTACACACTGCTACTACTACCAATACACTACTTGATCCACTTTATATATATATATATAAATGCAAGCATGCTGTCTTACACATGCACACACAGGGACATGTAGTGGGAAATGAGTAGAACCTACTAATATGCATAAGCTAGCTAGTGGTGTGGGCATTCAACTGCTATTTTCTTTTGCCACCAACACACTGCCCATTCCCACTTTTTTCTCTCTCTCACCCCAAACCAAGCCACATGCATGCCCTTATGCCCAGCCGAATCACTCCCATCCATTCATTTCTTTATTCTCCCCAAGTACACAGCCAACACTACAATACAATATCAATTTCAGCTTTAGTCACCTTCATGGAGTCTAGTTTGTGTGATTCAATCCAAACAGCACCCATGTCATCTCTTGTTACCATTTTCTTTAACCCAGCCGAACAATCTTTTCTCCACTGTCTTTTGCTCATCTCTCTCCACTGCCATTTCAATTATCAATGCAGCACCACTCCACTGCCCAACTCCATCCCCATATAATCATCCAACAAGCAAAGCCACACAGCCAAGCCCATTTTTCATTTTTCCAACCCACTGCCACCTTCTTTTCTTTTAAGTATTTCTCACTACCCATTTCTTTAGTACACAGCCAAACCATGCCTTGCACTACCATTTCTCTGTTCCATTTACATGATTACATCTACACAACCATTCTACCACCACTACTCCCAGCCATTCTCTCTCCCCAGCCGAATCTTTCTCCACTGCCTTTCTTTTTCTTCTTCTCCCTCCTAGCACAGCATTCATTTCCCCACTACCACTCACGCATCCTCTCCTCTCCCCAACAGAACCTCCATTCTTACTCTCCCCCATAGCTCTAGCTCCCACCTTCTCTCTTCTCATTTACCATCCAAAATCAAAGATCAAGCTCTGCATGTTAGCCCATCGTATTTACGAGTACGCAAGCATTCCATCTATACACACATCTTCTACATGCATGAACTCTTGGACGTTCTGGAAGAGGAGGCTAGTTTTGGTGCTTGTCGGCATCACTTTGAGGCTAGCGGTAATGCACAGGGGAGGCAGTCGTGGCATGAGGCGGCTCCCTGCTGCTGGTGCGGCCGGCGCGGCAGCCGTGGTCGGCCAAAGACACATGGCGCACACAGCGGCGAAGGGCGGGCGCGAGCACGCGGAGTGGCCCCATGCGCAGCGTCATGGCCCAGGGTGGTGGGGCATCAAGGCAGCATAGCTGCAGCGCATGGAGAGGTGCCGGGATGCACGGCACGACGACGGCGCGGCGTCACGAGTGTCGGCGGTGGAGGCATTTATCCAGCGGCGCGGCTCCATTCGGCGAGGTGGCGGTGGCGCGGTGGCTCAGCGAGCATCCGAGGACGCGAGACTTCGGTGGCGTCGCATTGCGGCGTCAATGCAATGGTGCGGAGCGCGACATGCAGCGGCATCAGCGAGGTGGCGGTGCCCGAGCGCGGCATATCGGCGGCAAGGTGACAGCAGCTCGGTTGTGGCACGGCTGAGGAGGTTGAGACACGAGGACAGAGATGACGAGCCGACACGCGGCGTGGGGCTGCAACCCGGGTGCCCAGCGCCTCATGCGGCGCATGCTTGCAGTGGCGTCGGCAAGGCGGCGCCGTGGGTGTGGTCGAGAGTGATGGTGCTGGTGCGGGACGCGGACAAGGAAGCGGACGAGCTCGGCGACGACTATGGCGGGCGAGAGAACGAGCGGACGCGGTAACGGCGACGACTACGGTGGACGCGGACGAGTGCCAAGAAGACGATGCTCGGTGACGATTCGCACGCCTAGTGCTGTGGTAAAAATCTTTATTGCTATTTTTCTTACCGCGTTATGATATTAGTCGTGCATGTTGCATATTAGTCATGAGCATGGCATCTATTTATGCATGTTTAATTGTATGTCGGTAGGTACGAATAATCATATCGTGTAGCGGATTATGTACTTTGTTGCTCGTTGGATGTCGGATTAATTATGTTATTGGATTATCTGATCGGACGATATTATTTTAGAGTCACATGGAAATTTGTGGTGATCTTTGGAGGATAAATTAATTGGAGGTTTCTTCTCACCTTTGAATCAGTAGTTTTAAAAGATAGGACGCATAAGGATTTTTATAATCTATTTGCTTGATGGATGATGTATGTGTTGAGGTTTAAAGATATATCTATTATATATGTGTATGAATTGTTGCTCGGTGGATGTCGGATTAAGTACATTATTGGATTGTTTGATCGGATGCATTAACTGATAAGTTATGTGAATCATATATGCTAGAATGTAGGAGATGGTAGAATGGATTACCTGATTGTGGATACATATTCTGATTACTATGTGATTAGTAGATAAGTTATATGTGCCGAGTTGCTAGATTTGTACACTCAATCGAGTTAGTAGAGAAATGATTATTAGTTGATCATATATACACATGTGTGATTGGATTGGTAGATGTCATACGTGACTAGTTCGGTGAAATGGATATAAGTTGATCGATTAGTGAGTAATTAGATGTTGGATGTGTTCTTAAATTGTAAAGAGCATTAGGTACCGGTTTGTCAATTAAACCTTGATCGGTGGAAAATTGAGCGTATGCGATTGTGATTTGCCGAGGCAAGACAAGTAGAGCTAGATAGTTAGCATTAGCTTAAGTAGTATATCGGAGAACGATCGATGGATTCAATCATGGTCATATGCCCATGAGTCGGTAGATTTCGTGTAATTATCGGATGGGTTGTTTATTTGGAAGATCGTGAGTTCGGGCATCACTCGATGGATTAACTACCATGATAATGTCTTAGTTGAGGTTAGTACGGGATTTACATCAAGATATGAGAATATGATTGGAGAGTGTTATTCATGTGATTGGATTCAACACCGGAGAATCGGTTAAGTATATGCTTATGAGAAGATTAGATTATCGGTAGATGTTTTTCTTTATATAATAAATGGAAAAGAAAATAAAATACAAGGGCCCTATCTTTCTTTGGTAGAGGCTAGGTCAGCCGTGTATAAAAGGATTTAATTCGATTTAAAATGCAGAAAAGAATTATTTTTACACGGAAAAGTCTTTTAACTTCAATAATTCATAACTAATTCATATGAACTCCAAATGGGATAAATCCAATTGGGTTGTCCATAAAATATTATTCTATATTTAACCTTGTAGTTTTTATCTCCACTAGAATTCTGCAATTTTTCACAAAATAATTAAATTCGGGTGAACGATATGAGCATTTATTTTCACATTTTCGAAAAATTGATTTTCAAATTGCTATAACTTTCACATATTAACTCCAAATGAAATAATTCTTTCGCCTAAATTAATCTAAAATCATATTCTAGCTACTGTAAAAATTTCATGCATTTTTGAGTACTTTGAGTTTTTGGCTTTTTCTCGATGTTTATTCGATATCGCTTTTATAGATTCGAGTTGCCGGAAGTAAGAGAGTACGTAACCGAGTGAGCAAGTGAACTCCCAGAAAGGCAAGCATCATTTGAACTTTCTTTTGCATCATATTTGATCCCAGTTTTGGTTAAGATAGTGCAATGATAATTGCTTGCATGCTATTTTGATTATGTCAATATTTTTGTGATGTGTAGTAGTTTAGATATGTCCTATGCTTGAGGTTAATCTTGAATTATGCCAACTCCTATATGCTTAAGATAGGATGTGTGAATTATGGGTTGTAGAATTGCTTAGCCATGCAAGTCTAGATACGGTAGTTCGATCGTCGGGAATAACCCGGCGGTTTTGGGATACACACAACTCTTACTTTATGTTTTTACTTCAGATCTTTGTAGCTGTTTTATGAGTTAAATTTTGTCATTTTTAAATGAGATTTGGTCCGGACAAGTGTTGGTTAGTGATGGTGCTTTGTGCACGAGCATTGGGTAAGTGGAAGGACTTGTTTGGACAATTGAGGACCGAACTTTGGGTACCTACTGTTCAAGCAACACTCGTGCTGCCACACGCGGGTTGGGAGCCGTATAGTTAAGTAGGGGGAGGGTTTTATTGTGTTAAGTCCTTGGTGGTGTAAGGGGCATAGCGATCGTGAAATCCTATGTTCTTTGAGGAGCCGATGTAATCCTTTATAGTGTCCAAGGGAGCACCAATTCTTTTGTTTTGATTGCATCGGTATTTCCAATATAACTTGTGAGCCCCCTAGCAAGTGCTATCCGACGCTTGTACTAGGCAAGGAACCATCTCACAAGGGGGACTTAGCTCAATAGGGCTTTCTTGCTGAAAATGACTGTATCTTGATTTACCCGGCCGGCATACCATAGGAAGTGTGCTATTTCGAGGCCTCGGAGGCTTACGGGCTAATCAAGTCGTGTGGGTAAGTAGTACACCCCTGCGGTATTAATCTATTCGAATAGCCGTGTCCACGGTTATGGACGACCGCTTGAAATTTGTGGCTGCTTATTGTTAGACTTTTAATTAAAATTGTGGTTGAACTTGGTATTCGTCATGGACGGGATGTTCACGTGTTTAGTACATCAAAGTGGGCTGCCACTTTGGTCTTTGTATGATTCAATTGTTTATTACTGAAATGCTTTACTACATGTTTACTTCTACTTCAAATCTGATTTTAAATGGGCACATGAAAAACTAGTATGTGTAGGATGTTAATTGTTGCGTCTTTTTCGCAAAACTAAACCAATATGAGCCATCCTTTGAATGACCCTTATGCATAACTATTTTTATTTGTGTAAGACTTGCGAGTACACTTGTACTCAGCCAGATGTTTGCTGGCCTTTTCAGGTGAGGAAGATTATGAGTATGACGATCTCGCTAGTGTTGATTTGGGTGACACTAATGAGTAGTGTGCTACCATTTAACCCCCAGTCGGTTGCCGATGGGTGATGGGCATACCACTACTGGTCTTTTGCTTTATTTAATTGCTTCCGCTGCTACTTGGTACTTTACTTTGAATTTGGCCGGTCGGCCGTATGTAATAAGCTGTAGACCTTAACTATTATGCAGTATGTCTTTTTAATCTCTTGTTGTATACGTTGTATGGATGTAATCAACGTTGGATGGGGGTATGAGTACATTGGTCGTTGATCTTGGGAGCCAATATAAGTCATACTCGTTATTGATGAATCCCCATTTAACTCACTAAGTGTAGTGCTTCGAATCGAAAGAGAATCGAGAATCATGTAGCGCTCGCAAAGGAACAGCGCGCATGATCGTTGAGGCTCTAGTATTCAGCTAAGCCTCTCACTTGGATAGAGTTAAATTGGAATTCATTTCCCGGAGACCCGTGATTATGTCCCTAAGACCTTGTTTAATCTCGGTCTTATGGAGATAATTACCGGGGTCCCCACAGAGACTTTCTCACCGGTAGCGATGCTTAAATCTATATAGATGATTCTAGCTATTGCTGCATATTTTGACTATGAGATATGGTAAATGGATGTCAAAATGGCTTTCCTTAATGAAAACCTAGATGTGGATGTGTACATGATACAACCTGAAGCTTTTGTCGATCCAAAGAATGCTAGTAAAGTGTGCAAACATCGAAAATCCATTTATGGATTGAAGCAAGCATCTCGGAGTTGGAATATGTGTTTTGATGAGGAGATCAAAAGGTTTGGTTTCGTCAAGAACAAAGAAGAACCTTGTGTTTACATGAAGGTTAGTGAGAGTGCACTTGTAATTCTAATCTTATATGTAGATGACATATTATTGATTGGGAATGACATTCCTATGCTGGAATCCGTTAAGGCATCATTGAAAAATAGTTTTTCTATGAAGGACCTATGAGAGGCAGCGTATATCTTAGGAATAAATATCTATAGAGATAGATTGAGAAGGCTAATTGGATTAAGCCAAAGTACTTATATTGACAAGGTGTTGATTTGGTTCAGCATGCAGGATGCCAAGAAAGGGTTCTTGCCTATGTCACATGGCATAAGTCTTAGCAAGAGTTAGTGTCCTTTGACAACTGATGAGCGAGACCGTATGAATGATATTCTATATGCTTCAGCCATTGGATCTATCATGTACGCCATGATATGTACTCGACCAGATGTATTATGTGCTCTAAGTGTTACGAGTAGACACCAAGCTGATCCCAGTGAAGGTCACTGGACAACTGTGAAAAATATTCTTAAGTACTTGAGAAGGACTAAGGATGCGCTCCTAGTTTATGGCGGTGATGAAGAGCTCATTGTAAATAGTTACACCGACGCAAGCTTCCAAACCGACAAAGATGATTATCGTTTGCAATATGGTTTTGTATTAATTTTGAATGGAGGAGCAGTGAGTTGGAAAAGTTCCAAGCAAGAGATGGTTGCTGATTGTACGACGGAGGCCTAGTATATTGCGGCTTCTGAAGCTTCGAAGGAAGGTGTTTGAATAAGGAATTTCATTTCTGAGTTGGGTATGGTTCCGAGTGCCTCGAGCCAAGTGAATCTCTATTGTGACAATAATGGAGCCATTGTGCAGGCTAAGGAGCCTAGATCCCATCAGAAGTCCAAGCATATACTCAGGCGTTACCATCTTATCTGCGAATTGGTGGATAGAGGAGATGTTAAGATATGCAAAATTCACATGGATTTAAATGTTGTTGATCCGTTGACAAAGTCTCTCACACAGCGAAAGCATGAGGCACACACAAGAGCTATCGGTATAACATACTTAAATGATTGACTCTAGTGCAAGTGGGAGATTGTTGGAAATATGCCCTAGAGGCAATCATAGAGATGATTATATTTTAATATGTTCATAACATTGGATAATATGTTATCTTGTTCCTAGCATAATATCGTTAATATTTATTATCAAGTATGTGACTTGATTGTGAAACTCTATATTTTTACGATGATTATTCTTAATCGTTCCCTAGTTGGAAACATATGAGGACACATATGAATAGACTAGCATATGTGTTGGTTGATGACTATATTTCACAGGTCATGGATATGGAGATATCAAACCAATAATATATATACATGTTAGAGAACATGGTGTTGGATAAGACCCACCTTGAGACACTGTTGAGATTGTTACAATTTCATTAGTCATTAGTTGGTCTCAAGCAATGATGATGTCTAATCCTTAGACCTGAGATCAGCATGGTTTTCTACATGTGTAATAGCACTATTAGGGGTTGTCAAACGCTACTTGTAACTGAGTAGTTATAAATGTAGCTTTCAGGTATGCTATGAAACATGGGGAGGAATGTGACTGGTCGGATATGGGATTGACCCCTCCTAACATAACTGGAGAGATGTCTATGGGCCCCTCATTGTGGTCGAATAAAGAAAGTGCATGGCCATGCCACTAGTGGTCGAAGTGTGGACCACATGAAGTTATTCGACACTTGATCGAGAAGGTATTAAACAGTCCATGGATGACAAATTATCTCACCTAGAGTTCAATCAGATGTCGTGAGGCAAAGGGAGAATACACAAACAGGTCGTTCAGTTCGACTAGATACGAACTAGTCGTAGACTGGTCAAAACTGGTCGTACACAGTTATGAGCTGGTCGTATGGAGATACGAGATGGTCATAGCCTGGTCAAAACTGGTCATACACAGTTACGAGCTGGTCGTATAAAGATACAAGTTAGTCACTGACTAGTCATAAGGTGTTACAAACTGGTCACAAGGAGTTACAGACTGGTCATAACTACACTTGAACTGGCGGTGACTGAATTCGAGCTGGTCGTAATTGATAAGGACCTGGTCATAGATCATATTGCATTAAGGTTCGTCTGATATATTCTTTGTGTGTTCGGGAATCATTATGTATTGCTAGGTACTGTTAACGACTCGTGGTCGGAAAAGAGTTTCTTAGTCACAACCGATCACGCATGAACCTATAGGGTCACACACTTAAAGAGCAAGGATTTGATTTGGATGGTGATCTGAATTCTTGTAGGCCCCGAGTTCCTAATGGGCCTCAAGTTGGAGACCCGTTATGGATACCTATAAATAGAGGGGCAGTGGCATGGGGTTGATTAATCTCTTTTGAAGAATTCCTAAAACCCTAATAGGCACGCCCTCCTCAACCATGCTGCTGGCTCTAGCACTCCTGCGTGTGGTGTCCCTACCCCGTATGTGTGGATACCTTGGAGGTGTTGTTGCGAAGCATCAGCACTAGGACGATCCACAACTCGTGACGATCATCGGAGCAGGAGAAGAAGACGCACGACAAGTACAACTACTTCTGTATCTACTCGCTACATCGATTTTACTTCCGCTACGAGTCGGCGCGTCTAGTGGTAATCTCGTGATCTATTACTTGCGGAGGTTCCTTGGTTGCGTGAAATTTTTTGTTTTGTGCTATCGTAGCCTTCCTGCGATCCTTCACGATGCCCACCATTTTGTACCCCACCTACCTCCGTCACCTCCGCCAGACTTCGTCCATGCCATCTAGCCCCTTAATGGCGCCCAACTCCCCCGCTGGCGGAGACGCCGAATTCCCAGAATTCCCATCACAAAATTCCCAGCTCGCCATTCTCGCCTCCTACCAAGAACCAAAACTTCTCGTTCCTTGGTTTGTCGGGAACGAGAGCGTTGTTCTCAACGCCGGTGAGCAAGCTCCACAATGTCATCTTCTCTAGTGAGCTGCCTTGCCCTCGCCAACTGCGTCATCACGCACCCTTACCTCACTGATGCTCTTTCCTTGCTTAATGTAGCTCTGGGAACCCTGTGTCGTGGACAAGCCATCCTCTTCTTCACCTCCAGCTCACACCCCATTCTGAACCTTCGTGTTCCTAACATTCTGATGAGCTTGAACCTCACCTGATTGCATCACTTCATGTCTTATACCTCACTGATGCTTCTCTCTCGGTTGATGATGATCCATATGTAGGGAATCCCCCGAATCGACTATCTTCCTCAATTCCGTCCGCTGCAACTCTTTTTCGGTTAGCTGCCACCTCGATGAGTCTTTAGTTGATTCCTTCTATCCCTACCATCCTTAGTGTGCATGCAAGCTAATGCACATCTCCTTGTAGCATCCCTACCATCCTGAAGAGCATTTTGAGTTTCATATGCCATCAGGTGCTCCAAAACATTAGCCTCGCATAAAGGCATCTTAAGGTTTTAGGTGAGCTGATCAATGCATAAAACTCAATATATTATCAGAGCCAAAAGCTCGGAGTTTAAGACTTAACACACACAAAGTTAAGAAAAAAAAAAGATAATTGTGATGGTTTAGGGGTCTGTTAAGTGCATGTTGTAGGCTTGATGGAGCCTAGACATAAGGGATTCTAAAGTATGAGTGACTTGTCCGTCTATCCTCAACAATTTCGGTTTTTAGGTGAACTTGTTAGTGCATGGAACTCAATAATAATATTAAATAAGCTTTAGTCATATTAGAAGCCTCAAATATGGTTCGACGTAGATTTTGGGACTTATTATAAGATTAACTCCATAATAGTAAGATTAGGGGAGCAACCTATGCTTGGTCAGATACGCCCTTAGCCCCATGTACCACTTTTATGGTTTAATTTCCCTTTTTCTTAACATGTTCTATTTATGCAAAAAATAATATCCTGTAGTCAGTAGCATCCAGATTCGAGAGTTAACATCCCATGTGTAACCGGCACTATAGGAAACCCTGGCAACCAGTAATTAAGAACCAGAATAGAAAAGGAACTGTTTTTCTATAATTCATATTAAAAAAATTTGAAATTGATCTGGTTTCTTGTGGCAACTATTGTAACATCCCAAAGTTTGGGCATATTTCCCAAGGTGTGAAAATGTGAAAATTTTAAAGTTTCTCATGCATTTTATTGACATTTGGTTTTTTGGATTTTTATGCAATACTTTTTTTTGCATAATTGATAAATTAAGAATCAAATCCTAGAAATACAAAACTTATTATGAATTAAAATAAATTGGATCTGTAACAGCCTGAAAATTGGGGGTATTTTAAAATGAGTAGAAATGTGATCTTTTAAAAACTTTTTGATGAATCTTATTGACATTTGCTTTTCTGGATTTTATTACAAGGTTTTTGTCTAATAAAGAAATGTGATAATCAAATTATGGAAATACAAAACTAATGAAAGATCAACATAAATTGAAACAAAATAAGATAAAAAAAATCCAAAATAAATTTATTGAATCTGTAAACAAAGTGAGAAAATATATATAACATGTTGTTACAAACTTTTCTCAAATAGAACAATAACAATACATACAAACAGAAGAAGATTAACAAAATTTTAGAGAATTATCCAGACCACCTAAAATTCTAAAACAATTACATAAAAGTTTATAGTATGTTAGAAGCTATCCCTAAATTTTCATGATTTTTGGAACTGTATTTCTTGGTCAAATAATTACATAATGCTCTCGGCCCTTTTAGCAAAATCTCAAAAACCAAAAATCCCTCTACCTCCCACTGACCAGCAGGGCCCACTCCTAGGCTTCTTCCTCCGCCGAGCCAGGCCAGCACCACCATCACCAGGCCACGCGCCGTGCGCCTCCGCACCAGCTCGTCTTGCCTGCCCCTAGTTTCGGCTTTGCGACCACGGTTTCGCCACCGCCCAAGCCAGTCGTGTCCACACCCTCGGCCACGCGTCGCGCACGGTCGCCACGCACTGCCCGAGTCTTGTCTGGTCGCCTCGACGTCTTGGAAGCAAAGCCACCGCCTCTCTCGGTTTGCTCCACCCCCTTGCCTATTTAAGCCGAGCACCGGGTGCCTCTAACCCTCTTCACCATCCCCCCAACTCCCCTCTCCATTTCCTCCTCTCCCCGAGCTCCAAATCAAGCGAAGACCCGAATGCTAGCGTCGGCCATGGCCACACCGCCTCCGAGCTCCTCGGCTGCCTTGATGGACTTCAAACCTCATCATCATGTCCTTTCAATTTGCCTTATCGCCCTCCTTCTATCCCTCACATCCCTTGCATCTCTTTGCAGCCGGAGATCCAGGAACACGGAGCATCTTCATCAAGGCCGGCGACATTCGGAGCACGGCCGCAACTCCTGATCCTCGTTCCAGTCAAACCGGTGAGTTCCTTACCAAAGTAACCACGTCACCTCGTGCCTTAGCTTCTAAGAATCATTAACCCCCAACCAATTTGGCCTTTAATCCATCAAAGCACCATTCCACGGCCATCTTCCCCGAAACCGGCCAAAGTTACCTCCTCCACGACCATTAGCTCTCCGGTGAAGATCTATTCAATCCCTTCCACCTAGAGCACCCCTTGGACCTCCCTAACCTTCCCCTATCACTCATCTTCACCCTATTCGCCCATAGAGACCTCCCCATGGTGGCCTCCCCGTGCCGCCCACGGCTTGCGTCGCCGGAGCACCTCAGAGCCCTTCCTCCTTCGCCGACCACTCCGGCGTACTCCACTGATCACAAGGATGCTCATGCTCTCACCATTTTGGTCGCAACTCTACCCGAGCGCCATAGCCACGTTCCACCTGCTCGGCCGGTCGCCACCCATCGTCACCGCACCGCCACAGTGCCTCTCTGGCCGCCCCGAGACCACCTCTAGCTTCACTAGCCCCTTTTCAACCCATTTTTTTAGTCGCCTCAGCCACGCTGCCGCCCCATCGTCAGCGACGACGGCGCTCCAAATCGACCGCCACCTCCTCTGTCGCTGCTCCCTTTTCTGTCTGTCTGTAGATGAACCCCTCTGTCACTGGACCATGGAACCACTGATAAAAGCAAACCAAATGCTGTTAATACATATTGTAAATGTCATTAGGTTAACTAAATGATATAGCAAATCTGAAGTTTAAGATTTGTATGTAGATTATCACTTCATCTCAGAAATACTCTCTGTTCTCTGTTGAATAAACAGAAAAGTGAAAATTTTATTTGTCAAGAGAACACACTTGCAAAGCCTACTGTCAAATGCTAACAAATATTATGGATGTTATTTAGGCCACTCAAATGGATTAACAGATTTGAACATTGAAATTTGAAGAACGTTGCCAGTAGCACTTAAGTTCAAAAAGGTTTGTCTGTTGGATGAACTGTGAAGGAAGTCTGATTATGATCTGAACTGACAATGGGCTAAGGACCTTCTAACACAAGCAGTTAGAGAATCTCATTGAATCAAATAGCTAAGAGTGATGTGATAACTAATTGATCCCTCAAAAACTTGCTTAACCAATGAGGTAGTTGATCTAGTAAGAAATCTAACTAACAGACACTTGAAAGAATGTCCAGAAAAGATGTTCTGTAAATGCTAAGGAACAGTGAAGTTGATTAAAGACCAAATGCATTTGCTTATAAGCCTTTGTAATGATTGTTGAATCACCCAAATTGCTTAACAAATAAATGTTGGGGTTTAGTAAGAAATTTAGTTAACAACCACACATTCTCATGATAATTTCTCAATTTGAACTATATGAACAGACATGACTATATGAGGGTAATCAAATGACAATAGGCTAATGCCTCTTCTAAAACAAGTACTTAGGAAATTTATTAAAATCAGTTAACCATTGCACCTTAATCTCTTAGAGGCAAACCAAATTAAAAAGCAAGCATTTAGATGATTATCTAAAACAAACAGTGAATCTCTACTTAAAACCATCAGGAGAGCATGAGCTCAGTAACTTGAACCATCAAAGGCCAAATTTAATCAGGAAAATACTTCATTTAGGTAAATGCTTAATGAGATGGAAGAACAATAGTAAAAATTTGGAAGATGGTTAACTAAACAACAGTGACCCTATGCCATGATGTGATATAAACAATGGTAGCACTAAGTCAACGAGGTATAGTTCATAAAAAGGTTGGTAAAAGCAATTAGAAACTATAATTCACTAGTATGTGCTTAGGACAAAATCCATAAGAAGATGCCCCAAGTTAAAAATCAAGTAAAGCTTGTCAATAACTCTAATGTCTAGGATAAAAATTGAGATCAACTAAAAATAGCCCTTAATACATATTTTAGTTAAAAAGGTTAACCTTGTGTAACAAGTGCACCCTAGTATAAGCTTAGTCATGATAATGACTATGAAAAGAACATAACTCAAATCATGAAATTTCCTTGATAAATAGGAAATAGTAACAAAAAGAATCATTAACATGAGCTAGACCTCCCATGCAAAATCATGGTAAGGTACTATTAATAAAACAGTATCAAGTCAACAATAGATCAAATGTAAGTCAGCTTGATCTAACCTACACCATTAATAGTTTATAATAAGAAGAACAAATTATAAAATGAGATGATCCATCTTCAATTCACAAGAAATGCACTCTCACTGTTGGAAAGTATAAAATTCAGGAAATACACTTTCAACATCACCTTTATTTATTTTGCAAGATTTAACAACCGAAGCAAATCACTTCTACATACGAACTCGGAATCAAATGAATCTTTTTGATAAATTCATAAAAAATCATTATCTGTAATAATATACAAAAATATTTGGATTTTATTATTGTTGAATTTATTTCTTCGTTTGTGTTTTGTTTTTGGTTCTTTCGATTAGACTTCAGGATTCGCGAGCAAGATTATCGACGATCAAGCGACCCCACTCACTGAACGACATAAGCAAGAGCAAGGCAAGCACCCCCTTTGATCATGTTGATCCCAGTATTTTTACTTATTGTACTTTGTTTTGCAAATCCTATTATGCATGCGTGTATATTTTGTATGAAAATGCTATTGTCGGAAAAATTGGTAGATGTATTCCTACTTGCTGCATATATCTCTTTGAAATATTGATCCCTTACTGTTGTAGCCTTTAGAATATGGGTTAGACAGTATATAATGTCAATTGGGAATTTTTGAGTGCGATTATCGCACAAATGCAACTAGAGCAATAGTTCTTCTGAAAATTTTAAAAAGGACAATATGTTAATTTGTGAATTTGAGATTATTTTGAAAATGGTCCAGAGATGTTATCTCTGTTATTTTATGAAACTAAAATGAAAACTTTAGTCTTTAGACATGGGCGAGTTATATTGTATTCTGAAATAGTGAGGATTGAAACTCACTAGTAGATAGGGTAGAGATCTGTCGAACCCGGGAACGAAGGATCCCGAATTCTCTGTGTTTATACACTAGTCCAGGATTTCCAGTGTACACAGTCAAAAAAAGTGATAGCAAACTCATATCACGCTCTTTATTATTAATAACTCCGAGTTTTATTACAATTGGGCCTGAGGCGAAATGAAAAAGAAATAACACAGCGGAAAAGTAGTAGTAGGCCACACGACTTGCCACAGGCAATCGTTTGGGGACGTAGCCTATTCGTCAAGATCCTCACCGTCCTGATAGAGGTCTTCTCCTGAATAAAGATTATTCAGCAAGAGTAAGCACAACTTCCGTGCTTGCAAGTTACACCCAATATTGAAGATTAATGCATGCATAGGGTAAACAAAGGATAATGCAGGGTTGTTTTGCATAAGCAACATTTTCAGATTAAATACTATTAATAATTTTCTAAGGCCAGTTTTAATATTATAACCGAAAACAGTGATTAAGATGACAATGAATAGTGGATAACCTCCATTAAATGAATAGTGAAGGATACCCTCCTAACACTTGGCTAACCGCCCAATTTTTCCATAGGATTAACCATCCTAAAATCATGTGTGGAAATCATTTTATAAACCAAAAACAAGTCTAACTTAGAGTGGCTTTGCTAGCATGTCCATGACCGCGGACGCGGCTATTCGAATAGTTTCTACTCTGCAGAGTTTGTACAGCTTTACCCACACGAGATAATATGCTTTTAATGTTGGCCAAAGCACGCTTCCGAAGGTATGTGACTAAGCAATTATCATGAGGCCGTTAGAAAGCAGCATCTTAATGTATTTATGCCCGCTAAGGTTTCGCTACCATTGGACTAACCATCCTCCGGAAGCCCCCTCTTGCGCCCGGTGGGACTAATGTCTGACCAACACCCACACATACAACGTAGCACAAATAACACTAAGACACCACAAATTATTTAGCCAAATCTGTCCCATTCCAGACATGTGGTGGTACGGTTAGGCGTAGCAAAATACGCTCAAAGACCGGTCCTTAATTGACTTAGGCGACTTTCCATTTAAATAAACCCATGGGCCGTAATCCTAACCAGATTAGGCCCGTGCATGAACCTGCACCCACCATACATCCATCTCGCCCAAGTCCAAACCCATTTTATTTTATTTAGAGTGAAAAACTCTTAATAAACCTTTCGTGGTAAAACAATACCACGAATCAAATTTAAAATCAAATTGTAATTGATTTGGCTAAACCTTCCCAAATAAATGTGATCTAAGCATGGCTAGGCATATGACAAATTTTAATAGTATTTTTCCTAAGGGTGACATGGTATTCATATTCAATAATCAAATTGGCCATACAATGAGGATTGGAATAACTATATAAAAACTGGACATTTAAACAATTATATAAACATATGCATGCAATAATAATTTAAAGATAGAAATTAAATAATTTTAAATACTGGGAACAACATGATCAATAGTGTAACTTGCCTTTGTTGAAGTCTTGAAATTCTAAATCGTCGGAAGGATCTAACTCTCCGGAGTCGTCGAGGTCTATACGTGAAATTACGACAAATTAACTCCAAATTCAAATAAATTCAAAAACTCAGCTCAAAATAACTCCAAGTTGAAATATTTTGCTTTAGTTAGCTAGATTATGATTTTAGACAAATTTTGCAACTTGAACCACCCAATTTGGAGTTCAGATGCAAAAGATATGAATTTTTGAAGTTTAATACAAAATCTGGAATTTAATTGAATTTCTGGAATTAATTTTCTACTGGAAAATCAATTTATTGCGCAATATGACGTCAGCATTGGAAAATCAATTCCAGCCGAAATATTTTTCAAAGGAAAAAGTTTTATCTCACTGACAGGTGGGCCCCTAGTCAATGGACTAGGTCCACGGCGTGGTCAACGCCCACGGTGAGCTCGGTCCACCGCACAGTGCATGCGGGTGTGTGAGCTGGCGGCCGCGAGCGGCGTGGCGCCACGCAAGCGGTGACTCGGCAGCCACTCCAGCGAGGGGTGGGAGGTGGCGCCTAAGTGGCTATGAAGTGGCCTCTACGCGGGGGTGCCACGTCACCAAACGACGGCGACGGCTCGGGCTCTAGGCTCACCGGCGCTTCGCGCCACGGCGAGCCGAGCGAGTGTGCGCAAAAGGTAGAGGGGAAGGTGCTGGATTCGGTGACTACCTCGGTTGCTTGGGTGCACGAAGGTTTGGCCGGCGGCGAGCTCAAGAGGCGGTGGTTTGATCGGGGTCCCGAAGAAGGCGACGATGTGGGGGTTCTCCGGTCGTGGTGGCGCACGCACGGGGTAGGCGGCGATGCAGTGATGCCGACGGTGGCGGAGGTGAGGTCGATGCGTCGCTGGTGGCACCGGAATCCGCCGACGACAAGCTTGCGGCCGAACGGCTTTATCAGCGAATTACAGTGGATTGAGGGGCGTAGAGAGGACGGGGGTTGGGGGTTGGGGGTTCTTGGCGAGATGGAGGAGGTGGTCTGGGGGCGCCCTTAAATAGGGTGAAGGCGGCACGGGATCGACGTGCGGCGCACAAAGGTGGTGCGGGGATGCCGGCGGTGATTGGGGGTTTTGGGCGGGGTAAGGAAAGGTAGAGGCCGGAACGGGCGCGGGATTGGATCCTGTTTTTAATGCGCATCAAATCGCGGTGATTCCGGGTGTTTTGCGCCGGGTATGGAAGCTCCGAAGGCGTGTCCATGGCGCATCACGCGGGAGAAAAAGGAAAGGGGAGGCGGGGAAGAAAGGAAGGAGGAAGAAGGGTGGTGCGGGCCCACTTGTCGGCGGCAGGGGAAAAGAGGAAAGGGAGCTGGCAACGGTGGCCGTTTTATCGCCATCCAACGGCGGACGGAGGGCAAGGGCGCGCGCGAAAAGCTGGGCCAGTTGGGCCGTGCGGCGCGGAGGAAAAACGGGCCGGAGGTGGTTTCGGCCCGATGGCTGTTTGGGTTTTTTTTTTTTGGTTTTTTTCTATTTAAGTAATTGTTGATAATTCAATTAGGCTCTAGAATATAGCAATTCAAGTTCAAAAATTTTGAGAAAATTCACAGAAATTCTCTGGAGTATTTAGGACTTAAGAAAAATATTTCCAGCTATTATCTGGTAATAGATTTCGAAATTAAATTTGTTTAGCTTTAATTTGGTTAAGGAAAAGCTTTTGAAAATTCCACAAAAAAAAACTAATAAAATAATTAAACTTTATTTTCAACTGGAATTTAAAATTTGGGCTGTTACAAACCTACCCCCCTTACAGGGAATCTCGACCAGAGATTCCTGTAAGCTTGATTCAGTTAGCAAAAGATCGGGGTAGTTGGCCTTGAGTTCGTCTTCATTCTCCCATGTAGCTTCACTTTCTGGATGATGACTCCATTGCACCTTGTATGATCTGATGATTCTGCTTCTGGTAACACGTTCTGCGACATCTAGAATTTTAATTGGTCACTCTACGTAGGTGAGATCTTCTTGAAGGTCAAAGCTCTCCAGAAAGGTATGGTCTTCTGCTGCTAGCAGGCATTTCTTTAATTGTGATACGTGGAAGACATTATGCATCACGACAAAGCTTCGCAACTCGGTGATAAGCTACTTCACCTCTCTTGGCTAGAATCTTATATGGTCCAATGTATCTGGGTGCGAGTTTTCCCTTCATCTGGAATCTTCTTACTCCTTGGAGTGGAGTAACTCTGAGATATACAGAGTCTCCTACCTCAAAGCTCAACTCCCTCCGACGGGTATCAGCTTAACTCTTTTGTCGGGATTGAGCTACCTTCAAATGTTCTTTTATAGTCTTAACTTTTCCTTCGGCTTCTTTGATTAAATCAGGTCCGAAGAGTTGATGTTCCCCCACCTGATCCCAAAGAAGTGGGGTTCGGCATTTTCTACCATAGAGAGCTTCAAAGGGAGCCATCTGCAAACTGGCTTGGTAGCTATTATTGTATGAGAACTCGGCATATGGCAGATCCTTATCCCAACCTTTTCCGAAGTCTAATGCACAAGCTCGAAGCATATCTTTAAGAACCTGGTTGGTGCGTTCTGTCTGACCATCGGTCTCGGGGTGATACGCCGTGCTGAAATTGAGTCTGGTCCCCAAGGCTTCATGCAGGCTTTTCCAGAACCGAGAGGTAAACTGAGAACCTCTGTCGGACACAATCTTCTTGGGTACCCCATGCAAGCGCGATTATTCGGCCATGTACAACTCTGCTAGCTTGCTGCTCTGGTAGGTGGTCTTGACAGGAATAAAGTGAGCTACTTTGGTTAACCGGTCAATTACTACCCAGATGGAGTCATATCCCGATTGGGTCCTGGGGAGTCCGGTGATGAAATCCATACCAATTTCTTCGCACTTCCACTCGGGAATTGGCAATGGCTGCAACAGACCAGCGGGTCTTTGGTGTTGTGCCTTGACTCTTTGACAGACGTCACAATGGGCGACGAAATCTGCAATTTCACGCTTCATGCTGACCCACCAATATTTTTCCTTCAAGTCCTGATACATTTTGGTGCTACCAGGATGAATGGAGTATGGCGACTCGTGAGCTTCCTTTAGAATCGACTCCTTTATCTCCTGCTGGTTGGGTACACATATGCGGTCTCCGAACCACACTGTCCCTTGTTCATCCTCAGAGAAACCTGGGGCTTTGCCTCTCCTTATATTTTTCTTGATTTCTTGGATATCTTCATCTTCTAACTGCTTTATTCTGATCTGATCCCGAAGAGTCGGTTGAACATCCAAAGCGTGTACGCAGCCTTGGTTGACAATCTCGCATTCGTGCTTGACTCTTCATACGACTCCGCTGATTTTGTTGCACCATGATGGTGTTGCAATATGCCTTTCTGCTCAAGGCATCTGCTACCACGTTGGCTTTGCCCGGATGATAATGGATTCTGAGATCGTAGTCCTTTATCAACTCCAACCATCTCCTCTGTCGGAGATTGAGTTCGGACTGCGTGACTATGTTTTCGGGCTTTATGGTCGTGAAAATCTCGCACGTTACCAATGAGGTAATGCCGCCAGATTTTCGTGAGCATGCACAATTGTCGCTAACTCCGCATCATGAGTCTGTAATTCCCTTCGTGCGGCCTCAATCGCCGGGATGCATAAGCTACAACTTTGCCTTCCTGCATCAGTACACATCCGAGGCCTTGACGGGATGCGTCACAAAAGATCTCAAAATCCTTGCAGATGTCCGGTAAGATTAACACCGGTGCTGAGACTAGCCTCTTTTTCAGTTCTTGGAAGCTTTCTTCATAGGCGCTTGACCATTCGAACTTCTTCTCTTTCTTCAGAAGTTGAGTCATGGGTTTGGCAAGTTTCGAGAAACCTTCGATGAACCGGCGATAATAGCCTGCCAGTCCAAGGAAACTTCTCACCTCGGTGACTGATCTGGGTTGTTTCCAGTCCATTACTACCTCAACCTTGGCGGGATCTACTGCAATTCCTCCTGCTGATACGATGTGTCCAAGGAATGCAACTTGACTTAGCCAGAATTCACTCTTGCTGAATTTGGCATAAAGTTGGTGCTCCCTAAGCTTGTCTAGGATCATCCTGAGATGCTTCTCGTGCTCTTCTTCGTCCTTCGAATAGATGAGAATATCGTCAATGAAGACGACCACAAATTTATCCAAGAATTCCATGAACACCTTGTTCATCATATTCATGAAGTGCGTGGCGTTGGTTAGTCCGAAGGACATTCATCGTAAATTCATACGACCCATATCTTGTGGTGAAGGCGGTCTTCGGGATATCTTCCGGTCTGATCTTCAGTTGTGATAACCGGATCTCAGATCAATCTTCGAGAATACACTTGCTCCCTTCAGTTGATCGAACAGATCATCAATTCTGGGCAACGGGTATTTGTTCTTGATTGTTACTTCGTTGAGTGATCAGTAATTGACGCACATTCTCATACTATTGTCTTTCTTCTTGACAAATAGTACTGGGGCTCCCCATGGTGAGCAACTGGGTCGAATGTACCCTTTGCTTCGCAGCTCTTCGATTTGCTTCTTTAGTTCTGCTAACTCGTTGGCTGGCATTCTGTAGGGCCTCTTCGAGATCGGAGCTGTCCCGGGGACTAGATCAATTAGGAACATAATGTCCCTGTCCGGTGGCATGCCGGGTAGATCATCTGGAAAGACGTCGGGATATTCTCGTGCCATGGGTATGTCTTCCAGTTCAACTTCCTTCAGGCTGGTGAGCATGGAACCTCCTCTGGTGCGAGTCTTGGGTTTGAATTCCACAGATAGGCCTTGGTCATTGGTGAGGGTGATGGATCTATTGGCATAGTCTATTTGACCGTGGTTTTTGGCTAGCCAGTTCATTCCAAGTATTACATCCAGGCCTTGGGAGTGTAAAACTATCAGATCTGCTAGAAAGGATACTCCGGATATCTCAAGGGTAAGATTTGGGCATAGAGAGTTGGTTCTCATTTCCGAGCCCGGGGAATGAATTATCATGGGGGTGGTTAAGGAGGATACAGGTAACCCATATTTTCCCACAAACTTATTTGACACGAAAGAATGTGAAGCTCCGGAATCAAGTAAGACAGATCTTGCATGCGAATTAACGAGGAACGCATTCAAGAACAACGTCGCGCCGCTGAGCTTCCTCGGCTGTGACATGATTCACCCGCCCCTTGGTGAACTGGCCTGCTGGTCGGTTGGTGCCGCCGGTGGTTGCAACACCTGAGGTTGGCCTTGCTGGTGCCAAACCTTGCTGCTTCTTCGGGCATTTATTGGCATAATGCCCCGTCTCGTTGCAGTGGAAGCACGTTACTCCGGAAGCTGAGGAGTTCGAGTGCTTCTGCTGAAACTGCCCTCCTGATGAAGTGCCACGGAAGTTGGAGGGGTTGGAGCGCTGTGGCGGTGCCGGAGTACAAGACGTGGAAGATTGAAACTTCCCATGTTGCTGCGGCTGCGGTGTGGAGATGCGAGGTTTGGGCAGACCTCCTGCGTTGAACCTCTGAGCGGCCATCCTCCGCTTGCGGTTCTCCATTTCTGCGTGTTTGGCCTCCTGCCTGATCGCTTTATCCACCAACTGCTGAAAGTCAGTGAAATTCTGAGAAATGATTTGGACAGAAATATCGTCATTTAAGCCCTCCAGGAACCTTTCCTGTCTGTCCTCATCTCTAGCTACGTCAGCTGGGGCGTAGCGAGCAAGTTGGTTAAAGCGGTGAAGGTACTCATTCACCGTACGGTTGCCCTGGCGAAGCGCGTGGAACTCCTTCTTCTTCAGTGTCATCATCCCTGCCGGGATGTGTGCATGACAGAAGGCTTGCACGAAGTTGGCCCATGAAATGGATTGAGCATCATTATGGGCGATGCAGTAATTGTCCCACCATTCTGATGCGGGACCATTCAGCTGGTGAGAGGCAAACAAAACCCTCTCATGGTCAGAGCACTGACTAATATCCAGTTTCTTCCCAATGGCCCGAAGCTAGTCGTCGGCGTCCATTGGTTCAGTACTGCTTGAGAAAGTCGGCGGACGCATTCTCATGAATTCAGACATGGTCAACCTTTGGTGGTGCGGGGGTGGAGCTGGAGCTGCTGCTGCTGTGGCGGCCTGAGCGTTCTGAGCGTTCTGGAGTGATTGGGCAAGAAGGTCAATCAGATGGGTCTGATTCTCCATCATCTGGCGCCAGTCGGGTCCTTCTGCCGGCGGTGGTGGTGGCTGCGGAACGTGATTGTTTTGATGATCTTCCTGATCGTTTCCTTGTCCTCAAGCGCTGCCGCTGCTGTTGCTTCTGCGGTGGTCACCATCTGCGGGATCCTCCAAGGATTTAGATAAGATGGTAGAAATTCTAAGGGGGATAAATCTAAAATAGCCCAAGAACCAATAAACACACAACAAGAACCAACTTTTGAAAATAGTTCTTTTATTCATTTATTTTATTAATGGATTATGGCTATCACAAGGGTAATTGATAGCTCATAATTCGCGACTATCGTACGGACTAATCGAAAACATCTATGGTGTACTGGGGGTATAGTCTATCTCATTGGAGCTACCCTCGCCGGCCTTGTAGCTAGCTAGTTCTGCTTCCAATGCCTTGATCTTTGCTTCCGCGTACTCCAAGCCATCTTGAGCGGTACGTAGGTCCTCCAGGGTATTCCCGTAGGCATAGTCCAGTGCCTTCGTTAAGTCCACCTGGTGCGTCAGCTCGGGGGAATCTTCTTCCTTGGCGGTGCGGAAGACGCTGTCGAGTCTGGTCGGAAGATGCATCGGGTAATAGTAAACCCGGTGCCGTTGAGGTAGCGGTCGTAGCTGTGGCGGAGTCGACGAACTTCCTCTCTTGCTGCATCTTGAATGCCATCCGCGAAGGTATCGCGTCTGATCGGGGCGTGGAAGGTGTGGAAGACCGTGTTCGGCGACAGGTCGGAGTAGATCAGTACTTCCACCATCCAGAGGCATCGTTCTCCCACCTTGTACCGATAGCCCTGGAACGTTGGCCTCTTCTTGTAGTCCAAGTGCTGCATCACTTCCCAGAGAAGTTCAGCCCAGTGTCCGGCAATGACTCTGTGAGAGATAGCGTCCGGTACCTCGGCCATCTACAATTATGAGGGATAGACGAGTCAGTAAACGATTTAAAGAGAAGGGTTGAGAGATGACTCTGGATAGACTCAAAATAGTTTTAGTTTTTGAAAATAAGTCCTTAGGACATTTGTGGGGCCACGACCTACAGTCGATATGGCTCTGATACCACTTTTGTCGAACCCGGGAACGAAGGATCCCGAATTCTCTGTGTTTATACACTAGTCCAGGATTTCCAGTGTACACAGTCAACAAAAGTGATAGCAAACTCATATCACGCTCTTTATTATTAATAACTCCGAGTTTTATTACAATTGGGCCTGAGGCCAAATGAAAAAGAAATAACACAGCAGAAAAGTAGTTGTAGGCCACACGACTTGCCACAGGCAATCGTCTCGGGACGTAGCCTATTCGTCAAGATCCTCACCGTCCTGATAGAGGTCTTCTCCTGAATAAAGATTATTCAGTAATAGTAAGCACAACTTCCGTGCTTGCAAGTTACACCCAATATTGAAGATTAATGCATGCATAGGGTAAACAAAGGATAATGGCAGGGTTGTTTTGCATAAGCAACATTTTCAGATTAAGTACTATTAATAATTTTCTAAGGCCAGTTTTAATATTATAACCGAAAATAGTGATTAAGATGACAATGAATAGTGGATAACCTCCATTAAATGAATAGTGAAGGATACCCTCCTAACACTTGGCTAACCGTCCAATTTTTCCACAGGATTAACCATCCTAAAATCATGTGTGGAAATCATTTTATAAACCAAAAACAAGTCTAACTTAGAGTGGCTTTGCTAGCATGTCCATGACCGCGGACGCGTGTAACATCCCAATTTTCAGAGCTTAAAAATCTTTTAAATAGTTAGTAGGAGAAAATTCACCATTTGAATTTTATTTGATTTTAATTCAAAAGCTTAATATTGGACTTTACAATCAAAAACATTTAATGTGAATAATCCCAACATGAACAATAGCCAAAACTATTTTATTTGGGTTCTATGTGCTCAGATATATTTTCTAGATTTTTCTAGAATTTTTCTGAGTTCATTTGCTATTTTCTATTGCCCTTTTGAATTTCTGGTATTTTCTAAATTAGAAAACCTATTTAAAATCTCAGAAATAGTCTCGGGCCGAATTTCCCGCTTCCGGCCCATCTCCCTGTCGCCGCCGGCCCACAAACCCCGCAGCCCACACCCCTCTCTCTTTCCCCGCGCGCGCTCCCGCCCCACTGCTGCTGCCGTGCCGCGGAGCCGTGTGCGACTCGGCCGCATCCTAGCCTCCGTCGTTGACATGTGGGACCCACCCTGGATACTGTTCATCGTCTCCGACCTGGACTCCTCTCTTTCCTTATCTCCGTCGCCGCACGTTGTTTCTTCGCCGTCTCCACCTCGGACTCTTCCTGGCGGCCGAGTATAAAGGAGGACCCCCTTGGCTTCCGCACCTTTCCCGCCGCCACACCTTGATCAAAGCCCTAGCGCGGAAACCACCAAGAAAGCTCGGTGCCGCCACAACTCCGCCGAGCTCGCTGCGTCGCCGTCAAAGCCGCTCGAGCCTCGCCGCGCCTTCTCCGAAGTTCGCAAGAGCGAGGGCTACCTCCGGTGACCTCGGTTCGCGCAAACCCGCCGAGCCTCCGATCCGCCGCGCCGTGGTCAACCTCCGCCTAATCGTCGCCACGGTCAAGCGGGTTGTCCCCAAGCGCGCGTGAGCACACCGTAGTGATCCCCATCTCGCCCTTTACCTCCTGGTGCCATCCGTCGCCGCCGGCGAGCCGCCGTTTGCCGAGACCGCCGGAACCCGAGCGCCACCGCCTTCGCTGTCATCCACATCACTGCCACCGCCGCTGCCACGTCGGCCGTTTCGCTCGCGTGTCGCCCAGTCACTAGCCTCGTCAGCGCCCGCGTGCCACCTCGCAACCCTAACCCTAGATCCATCTCGCGTGGACTTGGTCCACGGTGCACCGAGTCACTGACAGTGGACCCTGTCGAAGCCAATCTGTCACCCGTCCGAACGTCCTCAGCTGCGTCAGCATTGCGCAATAATCCAATTTTTCTTTAGAGAAATAATTCGGAAATTCCAGAAAATCCAAATTAGGGTTTCTTTTTAGATTTAAACTTCGAGAGCTCATAACTTTTGCATCCTAACTCCGATTGAGTCCATTCAAATTTCTAAATTTGTCTAAATTCAAGCTCTATTTATCTGAGATTTTTATTTAATTTTTGGAGCTTTTTTTACCTCTATTATTTATTTATTTTGTTTGTTTGTGTCTCGTTTGCGAGTAGACGTCGATTCGTCGGGGAATTTTGTGGAAGAAGGAGCACCCCAAGATCAAGACCAGTACATAGACCTTTTCTAAGGCAAGTCATACCTTTGATCATCTTGAACCCAGTTTTCAAATTACTTTGTGTTAAATTATTGCATTCTACTTTAATTATTTATTTAAATGCCTTGGGCATAGTTATTATCCAAATTGTTATCACACCTTGGCCTTGTATGTCATAATTCCTTGTCACCCTAGATTGGTTATTAGTTGGTAATATTATAGCACCAACGTGGGTTGGTTAGATGCGAGTACAATTGCTTAGCCATGCTCACAGTCTCACATCTCATGTAAGTTGCAAATATTAATTATGACTAAGTGACTATGGAACTTTGTGTAAAACTGTGTGCTATGTGTTATTACTTTGTGATGGCATGTGTTGCAATAAAACCAACTGGGTGGTAAAGGATTTAGACTGAGGCAAGTGGTGGAGACTGTGTGACATGGTGGTCTATGTGAGGGGAATGATGGTCTTTGTGACTTAGTTAGAAAATGGAAGTCTTGCCTTGGTCAATTAAGGACTTAACTTTGTGCGCCATTGAATCGAGCCTTCTTGTCGACCACATGCCCGGTATGGGACGGGCCTAACTTAGTAAGTTATGGATTCTCGCATTGATGTTCGGTGGATAGGTTAGGTGTGTGTGACAGGTGGAGGTGTGACCACTTGGTGGTTGCATCGCGGGACGATCGTCTTCCTGTCCCAATGGTGTGTGTTATACCAATTCTATGTGAGCTAGTATAGCGGTTTGTAAGCACACTGGGAATGTCAATGTTTGAGATGAAGTTTCTAAACTGTTTTGTTACGATTGGTGCTTGCTATACTAGTTGTATCTTGTGGGTAAAGTGTACAACCTCTACAGAGTGTTTAATCAATCTATTCGAATAGCCGCGTCCGCGGTCATGGACATGCTCGGGGATTTCACACGAGGGGTAGTTTTCATAAAATATTGGGATGGGAGCTGTGTGATCTAAATCATATGGCTGTGTGAAAGAAATTGATTAGGCTGTGTGTCTTTCTGAAAACAACTGTTAAATTAATATTGCTTATTTGTTTTAAATTATGTTTTCAATCTATTATTCGTATTCAATTGCAAATGTTGCTTTTATGCAAAAGAACCACAGAAGCCTTTTCTTTGGAATAAGCCTGCATCTATACATTGCATTCTGTGGTATGATTTGCGAGTACGGTTGTGTACTCACGCTTGTTGTAAAACTTGCGCCCAAACCTCTGTAAGAGGAGGAGTCACGCCGCTTTCGAGGAGGAGTTCGCAAGGCCGATCGTTCGTTAAGGTGCGGATCGATCGGTTGCTGTGGTGAATTGGTGGGATCTACGTTGGAGTTATTTCCGTTCATTCGCCGCTTTATTCTCTGTTAGCCCTGCGTGGCTTAATAAGTGTAAACTCGACCATAAGGTCAAAACCCTTATTTGTTATTCAAATTAATGGTTTACTTTATTTATCGTTTGTGTGGATCGATATTTACCTATGTTAACCCTGTGTGCACTAGCGTGATCCTGGACTAGTGCAGTATACACAGAGGGTTCCAGAATCGTAATTCCGTGTCCCGACAGAGGTGGTATCAGAGCCATATTGACTGTAGGTCTTGACCTTAGTTAGATTGGCCGTCTTTAGAGTGTCCAAATTATTTTCTAAAAGAAAAATTAACTTGCAAAGTTAATTGATTGCTTAACTCTTCTCATATCTCTCTCGCCTCAACTATTGCTATAATCCTTTCTCTCCCCGCTGTTTTAAGGTTGCTCTTACCTTAAATCGTCTGTCTTGACAGATGCCTCGCCTCTTGAGCTATGGTGAGCACACTTGGAGGGTATGCTTGCCGAGCTTTGGAAGTTGCTCCGTGTTCTTGGAGGTTTTGATCGTCCGTACGTCGGCAACAATGGGCAAAGAATGGACAAAACCATGGAGTGATTTGTCGCTTTGACGATCTACGCCAGAGGAGCGACAAGGCGAGCCAACCTTCGCACGCCTCGTGAGGAAGATCACTTGGCGGAAGGTATCCAGAGTCGTCGCGCTTGGCCATGCTTCGTATTCGCAACATCTACGCACGGAGCTTCAGACACCGTCTTCCGTTACCACCCGTGGTGCGCACTGTGGACTTGACAAAGACGCTACCCGCCCACGGAGGAGAGAGCAACGCTACATGGTGCACCTCGCCCGATTCGTGGCCGCCAGAGGAAGCTTTGGAGAGGACCATCACGGCCGGATCATGTCTATGAAGCCTTGCAGAGTCAAGACAAGGTCGCCACTCGCAAGAGATCCTCTACGACCAAGTCCCCGAAGAAGATGAAGACCCTGAGGAGGACTCTGAAGAAGATCCAGAGGAAGGCCCAATGAGCGTAAGAGGATGCAGAGCGGAGGAGTCACCGAGCCGCTTGCACAGGAACGCTGCTCCTCGCGCACGAGTTCTGTGGCATTAGGATCGGTTGCCAAGATGCCGCTCACTTCGAGTCTCATACGTCGAGCGCCGCCGCGGTTGTGGAGGCTTTCTTGAGTAGTTGTCTTAGTTTCGGTTTTTCAGGCTTAGCCAGTTTCAGTTTAGTGAGTCGCCCTTTAGGCGGTAGTTTTGTGTGCTTAGGTCGTTGTTTCTTTTTGTGTGCGAGTATGAGCTACAAAGGCCCTTAGGCATTTGTTGCAGCCATGCTAAGACCCTAAGTAATAAAGGTATTTCATTGGAGTTTCTTGATCTGTGTTTTGTTGGGTTTAACCTACCCCCTGCTTAGTTCTCAACTTATCTTGTACTTGCTACCTTATCTAACCTATTGAGCTTCGCCAGATGGTTCAAACTCGTCAGACTGCTGCTAGTGGTTCCGGTACCCCAGCACCGAGAAGCAATGAGCAACCAGCCGCAGGAGCAGTTCCGCCACAAGCACCCCTGTAACAGCCCTAACTTAGGGTTTGTATTTCAAATGTAAAATTTTGAGGAGAAATAAAAACTTTTGTTGTCTCTTCAAATCATTTGGAAGTTTTCCAAATTTTCCCTAGCAATTTCCAATTTTCTAGAAGTTAATTCTTGTGATTGGAAATTGTTGTCATCAAATTATTAGCCTTCAAACTTGTGATCATCATCTGCAAATATTTTTCCTAGCATCTTGATCATCTTATCTACCTCCCTGAATTATTTCACAATTTTTAGATTTTGTTTGCTATTTCAAATAGCCAAGTCAAATTGGTTTGAAAATCTGGTCAAACTATGGACAACAGCTTGTGAATTTTCTTGGGAAAAATCTATTGCATGAAAATTTCTGGAAAATTTACACAAGGTTTCCCTCTATCCCAGGAAGCTACCATAAAAATTTCAGAATTTTTGGAGCTCAGGAGCTACCCCTAAAAATTCCCCAAACCTTCGTGTCTTTCTAATTCAAATCGAATCATCGCTCCTCGGCTCGAACCCAAGCTCGACTTGAGTCCGACCGCGCCACTTGACTCGGCCGCGCCAACTAGCTGCACCGCCCAATCCTGACCATCCGATGCAAATCGAACGATCCACGCCGCGTATGCATTCGACCGTCCAATGCATACGAGATCTCGACCGCCCATCTCGGATCCAACGGTCGGCATCCTTTGATCAAGCGGACTCGGCCGCGCGCTTCAACACGCGATCGGCGCAAGCGGACCCCACTGCTCGGTCCCGATTGTCTTCTCCGTTGCGCTGAAGCGCGCCGCCGCTTCGCGATGCGCCGCACGCGCTTCGCGCCGCCACGCCGAGGATCGTGTCCTCTCCGGCTTCGCCGAGCTTTATAACCTCACCGCACTCGTTCGTTCTCCGTTTCCTTCGCTCTCTCGCCTTCTCGCCTGTTTCTGTTTGGCGAGAAGAACCCGAAGGTAGCGCCGCCGCGTTAGCGCCGCTCGGCGCCAAGAACCTCTCCATCGCGATCCACTCTCTCACCGCACTGCTTTGCCCATCCCGAGCCATCGGTGTCGATGTATCGCCGGAGCATGTTTATCGCCTCCGCCTCGGTGATCTCGGCCGCGCGAAGCAATCGCGCTCTGGTGAGTCTCGACCACGACACGAAGTCCTTAAGGATCGCAATCGACCACCGAGCCCAACTATAACGTTGTTTCACTCTTTGGTGCTTCTCAGAGGCTTCACGACGCTTTCTTCTCCGAAGCTCGGCAGCGCCGCCGCGTCTTGATTCCGGCGCCACCATCCTCCTCCGTCATCAAGGCCGTGGGCTTATCCTTCTGGGCGCCGGGCGGCCGTGCACGCTTTCCAAGCATCTCGCCGCCGTAACGCCATCTCCGTGGAAGCGCATCCTCTTCTCGCCTCCGCCGTCGCGGGCTCGTCTCCGGCGACCATCAGACCACGCGTCACCGCCATCTGGTTCGCGGAGTCTCTGTGAACCTTAAGGTATCACTCGCTCATTTTGAACCCCGCTGGATCGCGTGATCCATCGCGCGCGCCGCCGCCGTCCCGTCTTGGCGCGGTGAGCCGCCGGTGGAGTTAGTTTAGCGCTAATCTTGTTTAGTCTGAGTCTCTGACTTGTGGGCCCTCTCGGGTTAAGTGAGTTTAGGAAATCCCTAATCCAACCGTTATATTTTTCCCTGTGTCGCTGCCATGTGGGTCCCACCGCCGCTTAAGAATTGTGTAACGCCGTGATACGTTTTCTCTGTCAGAAACGATATCGCTGAGCGGATGTGTTGGATTGCGTATTATTAAAGCCGGCGCATTATTTGAATACGCCGACGCGTCGCCTCGGCGGCCGGGCCGTCCCGATCAAGATCGCGCGGCCCGCTGCCGATGGCGAGGGCTAGCTGGCGTGGAGTGCGAATTGGAATAAATGCATTATAGATTTCGGAAATGATTTAGTATTTCTGGTTTGTGTTTTCTGTTGAACTGTTAATTCAATTAAACTTGTAAAATGCATAACTAATTCAAATTTTATCCAAATTGCATGAAACCAGTGCTGTTAATTTTCATTTTAAGTGTACTACTTAATAAAATTAGTTTCAATCTTGTCTCTGTAGCAAAAATCGGTTAATTAATTAAATGATGTTTTATGTATCTTCTAAATTAGAAAATGTATATCTTTTTCAATAATTGTCCAAATCCAGTGAAACCATTTTTGTAAATTGTCTTTCTTAGTGTACTAATTATCAGAGTAGGTTATAGCTATGTTTCTGTTCATGAAAAATTGTTAAGCAATTAACTAGTGCTTTAATGTGTATATTAGCTTAGGAAATTACTAGAAAATTCATCACCACTTCAAATAAATTATTTCTCTGTTCCTAAAAATATGATAGAACATGCTTAGGCTGCTGTGTAAATTTTGGTTTGTTTTGTTGTTGTTGTATGTTTGAGTTTTGTCGATGTTATTCGTTCTTATTCGCTGTTTTGTTCAATCGTAGGATTCGATATTTGCGGCAACCCTGAGAACGACCCTCCGCAACAAATTGAGTAACAGCAGCCAGGCAAGCAGTTTGATCATAATAATCCCAGTATTTTAAAGTCTAATATTTTGTTTCAACTAAATGTATGCATTGCTTAATTTGTGTTAAATTGACTTGTTAAATCCGTAGCTGCATATCCTGTAGACAAAATATTGATCTCTACTACCTGAGCCTAGGTTATTTGCTGTGATTAGAGGTCGCTGGATGATCTCTTGTCACTTAGTAGATCCGGTCAACTTGCTTAGACATGCTTAGCTATCGGTAATCAAGGCGGTTATCGACTTTAGTCGGTAACCTTGATCACACAAAATTTACTATAACTTTATGTTTTAGCATTTACTGCTATGTTTAATTGCAAAATTAAAAATGAAAACAAAAATGATTTAGACTTGGGCACAATGGTAAGACGGTGTGATCTGTTGGGTGTGACCGAAAGGTGCCCGAGTCGCTTAAGGACCGAGTTACTTGCGCCACCGTCTTCGAGCATTTTGCGTACTAACCACACTAGAGTATATGGGACCTCTCTTGACCTAGTACTTTGGCGTGTATTGGCTCCGGTCGCAGGAGGTCGCAGGAGGGACGGAGGTGGGAGCATGGTAGTTGTCCAAAAGCTTTATCTGAGTGGGTAGTTGTCTTTTCGGCTTTACCATGTAAGCGTATGGATTTCCATCCATACGAGCGGCTCGTAGTTAATACACAATATTGGAAAAAGTCTCGTAGGACTTAGTCAGTGCAGCATACCTTCTAAGTGTGCTTGGCTTAAAGGCGATCAAGTGTGGGTACATTGGTACACCCTGCGCAGGTTAAAACTATTCGAATAGCCTCGTCCTAGGTTATGGACACGCTCGGATACGCCCGTAAGAACTAGACTACAACATTTAAACTAAAACTTGATGGGTGGTACGAATCTGGGATTCGTGCTATTGTTGTGGTGACTATTGGGATAGTCACTTCTAGGTTGTTTATCTTTCGCTTTTGTTATTAATATCCGCATCTTGTTATTTCAATCTTAAAAAAATGAATTGCAAACTTGCCTTTAAACCAGTATTACCTATTGCAAATGAAAATTGGCTTTGTGCAAATGAAACATATGGCCTCCACCAAATAAGCTGCATGTAGCTTATGAGCAGTGCGCTAGTTCACACGTCGCCTTGCGGGTACAAAGACAATCTTTGTACTCGTGTGCTTTGCTTAATGTTTTGTTGCAGAGGAAGAAGGTGAGCCCCAAGGGCCTCACTACGTGAGTCAGTGTTGCCGCTTTCGTGGGCGACTAGACTTGGCGGTCCGGTCAGATGCCTTGTGGGTTGAAGGCACACTGATTGGCTTTGTTTATAGCCATCTTATGGCACTTTTGCTTCAGCTGTCTTCTTTCTGTTATTTTTGTACCTCGTGGCCTGTTGGCCTTTGTCTGTAATAACTCTACTATTTGTTTATCTTCCGTTTGGTAGTGTGGTGTTTGGACTCTATGTTTGGAATGGAGTTGATGTCTAATTTTGTAACGGGGTGTGTATACTGCTTTATGGGAAGTATACATATCTCGAGGATCAATTTATTTGATTTGTGATGCTAGGATCAGGTGGTTGGTTAAGCATTACAAGCCAAATAAATTGGGGTCCTCACAAAGTTGGTATCAGAGCCATTACGACCGTAGTAACAAGCATAGTCGTCCTTAGGATATTTTGAAAAAGCTTAATTTCAAAGTATAAAAGGGTTTATGAAAACCTAGGCAGATTCTCAGATTTTACTCCTTGCCTATCTTAGCCTTCTACTCTCATCTTACTCTAATTTGAGTTTAAAACTTGGTTTCTCTCGTTCCTTTCAAAAGATAGTTACTACCGGTAGAATCAGTCTTTGGGAGAACCATAGAGAATTAGTCTAATTAAAATTTGTGGGGGTATAAGGGTAAGATATATATGAGTTTGCTAAGTGTCTGATTTTTGTCAATTGGTTTTGTAACTTACAAGTCTTGTGTTTATTTTGTGCTGTTAGTAAGTTACTTGCAGTGGGTTGTCGACTTCGTGTTTTCCGGCTATTGTTAACTTGTCTTAGTGAAACAGGATGGCCGGGAGAACGCGTGGCAGTCAGCAGGCTGGTCATGATGAGGAGCTTCCCCCTCCTCCGACCATGGCTGAGGTTCTCGCCCAGATCGAGCGAAACCGCATGGACTAGACGCGCATCTTGGAGGTTATTGCTAGGAATACCTCCACTCCTGCCGGTGGTGGCGGCCACCAGACTCGCGGGGGACTTGCAGAGTTCCTCCGTACGCAGCCGCCGACTTTCTCCGCCTCGAGGACCCTCTCGATGCGGATGATTGGCTGCGCATGGTTGAGCGAAGCTCAACATAGCTCGATGCCAGCGCAGGATAAGGCACTTCTTCGCGTCCCACCGCGAGGCGCAGACT
Organism: Ampelocalamus luodianensis; assembly: GCA_036346255.1. Lineage (NCBI taxonomy): Eukaryota > Viridiplantae > Streptophyta > Magnoliopsida > Poales > Poaceae > Ampelocalamus > Ampelocalamus luodianensis. The sequence goes on along the minus strand of CM070639.1, from coordinate 32,473,668 downwards.
CTCATGGTGGGAGAACTATCTCGCCATGCAGCCCGCGCCATGTGGTCGCGTGGGAGGAGTTCGGATCGCTTTCGTCGGGCCCACATCCCGGATGGCTCGATGAAGTCAAGAAGAAGGAGTTCCTCGCGCCAAGCAAGGGCGCAAATGCGTGACGGAGTACACATGCACGAGTTCAATCATTTGGCTCGTTATGCTCAGGGAGGTGGCCTCGGATGAGGCTAGCAGAGAAGTTTATGGATGGCTTGTCTGAGGAGCTGCAGGACAAGCTATCTATTGTGGACTTCTCTGACTTTCAGGCCTTAGTAGATAAGGCCATTGTTGCTGAGCATAAGGCAAAGGCGCTGGGTGAGTCCCGCAAGCGCAAATGGGAGGCACATCAGTCTACTCACACCAGCCTCACTCGTCCTCGGGCTGGGCCAGCACCAGTGGCCCGTTCTTTTGCTCCACCGGCGCCGAGGCCATCTACACCAGCTCCTCACCCACCGCAGGCCGTGTTTCAGCCACGTGCGCCTGCGATCCAGCAGCAGAGCGGCCTCCGCAATCCGGCGGCCGAGGTTACTTGTTTTCGCTGCCACAACAAGGGCCATTATGCGAATGCTCGCCTCGAGTGTTGCAGCAGCCTCGTCCTAATGGAGGGCGCGGCAGGGAGTGGTCACCCACCGACGGAAGATTATTCGAAGACCTGAGTGCGGCGTGGTCGAGTCAACCACCTTTCACCGAGGAGGCTCAGAGGCGCGGATGTCGTGATTGGTACACTTCTTGTTAATTCTCGTCCGCGCAGGTATTATTTGATTCGAGCATCGCATTCTTTTATTTCAAGATCATTTGCTGCTGTTAGTGGTCTTCGCTGTGTTCCTTTGGGAGTTCCTTTGCTCATCCGCTCCGGGTCGGAAATGAGCCGATCTTGATGTCGGGATGTTCCTATCATAGTCGAGGAGGGGGTTTTGGCAAACCTTATTCTCGCCGGGCCAATGAGTCCGATGTGATTCTTGGCATGGATTGGTTGTCCCAACACTTGGGGCGGTCGATTGTGCCAAGAAGATTGTCTATCTCACCAATTTCTTCAGCGGCGGTCGGATTTTCGCGCGGCTTCAGGGGCCACATCTATGTGTATTAGAGGCAAAGCCACCTTGCGGTTCGTGATGTTCCCATAGTATCGACTTTGGGGATGTCTTTCCAAGACTTGCCCGATGCCTCGGTTCGAGACACAGTTTGTCATCGAGCCGCTGCCCTGTACGCCCGATTTCAAGGCGCCGTGATCGAATGCCTCCCAATGAACTAGAAGAATTGAAGAAGCAACTTGGTGAGCTCCAAGCAAAGGGTTTCATCCGTCCCGCATCTCCTTGGGGTTGTCCTGATCTTTGTGAAGAAGAAGGACAAGACTTTGCGCATGTGTTGATTACCGTCCGCTCAATGAGGTGACGGTGAAGAACAAATATCCTCCGCCCGCATTGATGATCTGCTTGATCGCTTGATCGGAGCCAGTGTTCTCAAAGATTGATTTGAGAATGGGGTATCATCAGTCGGATCGGATCGAGGATATTCGAAGACGGCTTTCACTACTCGTTATGGTCATGCAGAGTATACCGTCATGTCCTTTGGCTTAACCAATGCTCCACCTTGTTTATGAACTTAATGAATTCAAGATTCATGGAGTTTTTGGACAAATTTGTGGTGGTCTTCATTGATGATATTCTTATTTATTCCAAGATCAAGAAGATCATGCCGAGCATCCAAGATTGTTTTGGGCAAATTGCGGGAACACCAACTATATGCGAAGTTCAAAGAAATGTGAGTTCGGTTGAAGGAAGTGGCATTCTTGGGCCATGTTCTTTCACCGAGGCATAGTCAGGATCCCATGAAGGTCGGCGATGTTCTATCTTGGGGCAGCCCAAGTCGATCCACCGATGTGCGGAGTTTTCTCGGTTTAGCGGGCTACTACCGCCGCTTTATCGAGAACTTCTCCAAGATCGCCAAGCCGATGACTGAATTGCTCAAGAAGGACAAGAAGTTTGTGTGGTCCTCTGCTTGTGATGAGAGCTTTTAGGAGCTCAAACAGCGTTTGACTTCAGCTCCAGTCCTCACTCTTCCTGATATCCACAAGAGCTTCGATATTTATTGCGATGCCTCTCGTCAGGGACTTGGATGTGTTCTTATGCGGGAAGGCAAGGCGATGCCTATGCATCCGGCGATTGAGACCTCACGAGCTCAATTATCCTACCCATGATTTAGAGTTGGTCGTGGTGCATGCACTCAAGATCTGCGGCACTATTTGATCGGAAACCGCTGTGAGGTGTTTTCCGATCACAAGAGCTTGAAATACTTGTTCACCCAGCCAGATCTGAACCTCAGGCAGAGGAGATGGTTGGAATTGATCAAAGATTATGACATGGGTATTCAGTGTCATCCTGGCAAAGCCAATGTGGTTGCTGATGCACTTAGCCGAAAAGTGTGTTGCAATACTTTGATGATCCAAGAGCAGCAACCTGCACTTCTTGCAGAATTTCAACGTCTCAACTTGGGTTTGGTTGAGCATGGTTCCCTTGCTGCCTTGGTTGTGCAACCTACCTTGGTGGATCAAATCAAGGCAGCACAACAATCAGATGATGGTGTGGGTAAAATCAAGCAGAACATCAAGAATGGGTCCGCCAAGTGTTTCACAGAAGATGAGCACGGTGTCGTATGGTTTGGCGGTGGCTTGTGGTCCCAAAGGTCCCGAGTTGCGGGATTTGATTCTTCAGAGGCCCATGATTCGCCTTTGTCCATCCATCCCGGGGCCACCAAAATGTACCAAGATCTGCGTCAGAAATTCTGGTGGACTCGCATGAAGCGCGAGATTGCCAGGTTCGTTGCCAGATGTGACATATGTTGTCGCGTCAAGGCCGAGCATCAGCGTCCAGCAGGTCTTCTTCAGCCCTTGCCTATACCAGAATGGAAGTGGGATTCTGTAGGCATGGATTTTATCACTGGTCTGCCCCGTACTCCTGCGGGGAAGGATGCATTATGGGTTATCATTGACCGATTGACAAAGGTGGCTCATTTCCTTCTAGTGCGATCGAAGATTGATGTGAAACAGCTAGCGGATCTTTACATATCCCGCATTGTGAGTCTGCATGGTGTGCCACGAACGATAGTGTCAGATCGTGGTTCTCTTTTCACGCCCGATTTTGCACGCCGCAGGAGGCCATGGGTACCGTCTTACTTTCAAAGACCGCCTACCATCCTCGGGATCGATGGTCGACGAACGCGTCAATCAGGTGCTTGAAGACATGCTCTGTGCTTGTGTCCTTTCCTATGGAAAGAATTGGGAGAAGTGCCTACCGCTTGCCGAGTTCTCCTACAACAACGCCTTCCGTGCCGCCTCTGGTATGGCACCATTTGAGGCCTTGTATGGGAGGCGATGCGAACACCGTTGAACTGGTCGTAAATCGGGAAAGACGGTTCTTTGGTCCGATTCCATCAATGAAGCCAAAGTCAAGTGCAGTTGATTCGTGAGCACTTGCGCATAGCTCACCCAGCGGAAGAGCTATGCATCGGCGTCGCCGTGAGTTGAGTTTCCAGCCCAATGACTTTGTGTATCTCAAAGTCTCACCTCTGAAAGGTCATCGCCGTTTGGCGTCAAGGCGATTGGCTCCTCGGTATGCCGGACCCTACCGCATCATCGATAAAGTGGGAGCTGTTGCTTACAAGTTAGACTTGCGGCTACACTTGAGGGTGCATGATGTTTTCCATGTGTCACAATTGAAGAAGTGCCTTCGTGTTCTGTGGAGGAAACGCCATTGGAAAATATCGATGTGCGTGAAGATCGATCTTATCGTGAGCGCCCGCTCAGATCCTCGAAGAAGTCGAACGCAGAACAAGGAACCGTGTGATAAAGTTCCTTAAAGTCCAGTGGTCAAACCACTCCGAGGATGAAGCCACTTGGGAGCGGGAAGATCGTCTCCGAGCAGATTACCCATCATTCTTCTCCCCGTGATCAGAATCTCGGGGCGAGATTCCTGTAAGGGGGGGGGGAGATTTGTAACAGCCCTAACTTAGGGTTTGTATTTCAAATGTAAAATTTTTAGGAGAAATAAAAACTTTTGTTGTCTCTTCAAATCATTTGGAAGTTTTCCAAATTTTCCCTAGCAATTTCCAATTTTCTAGAAGTTAATTCTTGTGATTGGAAATTGTTGTCATCAAATTATTAGCCTTCAAACTTGTGATCATCATCTGCAAATATTTTTCCTAGCATCTTGATCATCTTATCTACCTCCCTGAATTATTTCACAATTTTTAGATTTTGTTTGCTATTTCAAATAGCCAAGTCAAATTGGTTTGAAAATCTGGTCAAACTATGGACAACAGCTTGTGAATTTTCTTGGGAAAAATCTATTGCATGAACATTTCTGGAAAATTTACACAAGGTTGCCCTCTGTCCCAGGAAGCTACCATAAAAATTTCAGAATTTTTGGAGCTCAGGAGCTACCCCTAACAATTCCCCAAACCTTCTCGGTCTTTCTAATTCAAATCTGAATCATCGCCTCGGCTCGAACCCAAGCTCGACTTGAGTCCGACCGCGCCACTTGACTCGGTCGCGCCAACTAGCTGCACCGCCCAATCCTGACCATCCGATGCAAATCGAACGATCCACGCCGCGTATGCATTCGGCCCGTCCAATGCATCAGAGATCTCGGCCGCCCATCTCGAGATCCAACGGTCGGCATCCTTTTGATCAAGCGGACTCGGCTCGCGCCGCTTCAACACAGTCGCTGGCAAGCGGACCCCACCTGTCAGTCCCGACTTCGTCTTCTCCGTTGCGCCGAGCGCGTCGCCGCTCGCGCATGCGCGCCACGCAGCTCGCCGCCCGCCACGCCGGGACGCGTGTCCTCTCCGGCTTCGCGAGCTTTATAACTTCACCGCACTCGTTCGTTCTCTTTCGCTTCTTCGCTTCGCCTTCTCGCCCGTTTCTGTTTCGCCGAGAAGAACCCGGCTTAGCGCCGCCCTCGCGCCAGCAACCTCTCCATCGCGATCCACTCTCCTCACCGCACCCGTTTTGCCCATCCCGAGCCATCGGTGTCCAGTGTATCGCCGGGAGCATGTTTATCGCCTCCGCCTCGGTGATCTCACCGCGAGCAATCGCGCTCCGGTGAGTCTCTGACCACGACACGAAGTCCTTAAGGATCGCAATCGACCACTGAGTCTAACTGTAACGTTGTTTCACTCTTTGGTGCTTCTCCGAGGCTTCGCGACGCTTTCTTCTCCGAGCTCGGCAGAGCGCCGCCGTGCTGATTCCGGGCGCCACCGTCCTCCTCCGTCATCAAGGCCGTGGGCTTATCCTTCCTGGCGTCGAGGCGAAGCCGGTGCGCGTTTTCCCGAAGCATCTCGTCGCCCGTAACGTCATCTCCGTGGAAGCCGCATCCTCTTCTCCGCCTCCGGCCGTCGCGGGCTCGTCTCCGGCGACCATCAGACCCCGCGTCACCGCCATCTGGTTCGCGGAGTCTCTGTGAACCTTAAGGTATCACTCGCTCATTTTGAACCCCGCCGATCGCGTGATCCATCATGCGGCGCGCCGCCGCCGTCCCGTCTTGCGCGGTGAGCGCGGTGGAGTTAGTTTAGCGCTAATCTTGTTTAGTCCGAGTCTCGGCTTGTGGGCCCTCTCGGGTTAAGTTAGTTTAGAAATCCTAATCCAACCGTTATATTTTTCCCGTGTCGCTGCCATGTGGGTCCCAATCGATTAAGAATTGTGTAACGTCGTGATCGTTTTCTCCGTCAGAAACGTATTATCGTTGAGCGGATGTGTTGGATTGCGTATTGTTAAAGCCGGCGCATTATTTGAATACGCCGACGTCGCCTCGCGGCCGGGCCGCCCCGATCGTGATCGCTGGCCCGTTGTCGATGGCAGGCTAGCCGGCCGTGAGTGCGAATTGGAATAAATGCATTATAGATTTGGAAATGATTTAGTATTTACGGTTTGTGTTTTCTGTTGAACTATTAATTCAATTAAACTTGTGAAATGCATAACTAATTCAAATTTTATCCAAATTGCATGAAACCAGTCTTTGTTAATTTTCATTTTAAGTGTACTACTTAATAAAATTAGTTTCAATCTTGTCTCTGTAGCAAAATCGGTTAATTAATTAAATGATGTTTTATGTATCTTCTAAATTAGAAAATGTATATCTTTTTCAATAATTGTCCAAATCCAAAGAAACCATTTTTGTAAATTGTCTTTCTTAGTGTACTAATTATCGAGTAGGTTATAGCTATGTTTCTGCTCATGAAAAATTGTTAAGCAATTAACTAGTGCTTAAATGTGTATATTAGCTTAGGAAATTGCTAGAAAATTCATCACCACTTCAAATAAATTATTTCTCTGTTCCTAAAATATGATAGAACATGCTTAGGCTCTTTGTGTAAATTTTGGTTTGTTTTGTTGTTGTTGTATGTTTGAGTTTTGTCGATGTTATTCGTTCTTATTATTTGTTTTGTTCAATCGTAGGCTTCGATATTTGCAACCCCGAGAACGACCCTCGCAACAAATTGAGCAACAGAGCAGTGCAAGCGGTTTGATCATAATAATCCCAGATTTTAAAGTCTAATATTTTGTTTCAACCGTATGTATGCATTGCTTAATTTGTGTTAAATTGACTAGTTAAATCCGTAGTGCATATCCCGTAGACAAAATATTGATCTCTACTACCGAGCCTAGGTTATTTGTTTGTGATTAGAGGTCATTTGGATGATCTCTTGTCACTTAGTAGATCCGGTCAACTTGCTTAGACATGCTTAGCTATCGGTAGAATCTGGCGTTATCGACTTTAGTCGGTAACCTTGATCACACAAAATTTACTATAACTTTATGTTTTAGCATTTCTGCTATGTTTAATTGCAAAATTAAAAATGAAAACAAAAATGATTTAGACTTGGGCACAATGGTAAGACTGGTGTGATCTGTTGGGTGTGACCGAAAGGTGCCCGAGTCGCTTAAGGACCGAGTTACTTGCGCCACCGTACTGAGCATTTTGCGTACTAACCACACTAGAGTATATGGGACCTCTCTTGACCTAGTACTTTGGCGTGTATTGGCTCCGGGTCGCAGGAGGTCGCAGGAGGGACGGAGGTGGGAGCATGGTAGTTGTCCGAAAAGCTTTATCCTGAGTGGGTAGTTGTCTTTTCGGCTTTACCATGTAAGCGTATGGATTTCCATCCATACGAGCGGCTCGTAGTTAATACACAATATTGGAAAAAGTCTCGTAGGACTTAGTCTGTGCTGCATACCTTCTAAGTGTGCTTGGCTTAAAGGCGATCTGAAGTGTGGGTACATTGGTACACCTGCAGGTTAAAACTATTCGAATAGCCTCGTCCCAGGTTATGGACACGCTCGGATCGCCCGTAAGAACTAGACTACAACATTTAAACTAAAACTTGATGGGTGGTGCGAATGCAGGATTCGTGCTATTGTTGTGGTGACTATTGGGATAGTCACTTCTAGGTTGTTTATCTTTCGCTTTTGTTATTAATATACGTCTCGTTATTTCAATCTTAAAAAAATGAATTGCAAACTTGCCTTTAAACCAGTATTACCTTATTGCAAATGAAAATTGGCTTTGTGCAAATGAAACATATGGCCTCCACCAAATAAGCCTGCATGTAGCTTATGAGCAGTCGCTAGTTCACACGTCGGTCTTGCGGGTACAAAGACAATCTTTGTACTCGGTGCTTTGCTTAATGTTTTGTTGCAGAGGAAGAAGGTGAGCCCCAAGGGCCTCACTTCGTGAGTCAGGTTGCCGCTTTCGTGGGCGACTAGACTTGGCGGTCCTGTCGGATGCCTTGTGGGTTGAAGGCACACTGATTGGCGTTGTTTATAGCCATCTTATGGCACTTTTGCTTCATTGTCTTCTTTCTGTTATTTTTGTACCTCGTGGCTGTTGGCCTTTGTGCATAATAACTCTACTATTTGTTTATCTTCCGTTTGGTAGTGTGGTGTTTGGACTCTATGTTTGGAATGGAGTTGATGTCTAATTTTGTAACGGGGTGTGTATACTGCTTTCTGGGAAGTATACATATCTCGAGGATCAATTTATTTGATTTGTGATGCTAGGATCAGGTGGTTGGTTAAGCATTACAAGCCAAATAAATTGGGGTCCTCACAACCCCCAATTGACTTGCAGAACTTTGGAGTTTTCATGGCAGCACAGACTCAGCTGATGAACAACCAGGCCAACAACAATAACAACAATCAACAGTATGGAGCCCCAACTGTTCATGGTCACCATGGACCATCCAAACTTGCAGAATTTATGAGGACTCGTCCACCAACATTTTCCGGACACGTCTCTCCAGTGGAAGCAGATGATTGGCTCAGAGTTATCGAAAGGAAGCTGCTGATCACCCAGTGCAGCGACCGCGAGAAGGTTCTGTATGCCACTCACCAGATGGAAGGCACCGCTGCTGAATGGTGGGAGAACTTCTGTGCCGCCCACGAGACACCACAGGATATCACATGGGAGGAATTTTCTCGCGCATTCGCGCCATCACGCACTGAAGGCATTATCGATCTGAAAAAGGATGAGTTCCGCGCTCTCAAGCAAGGAGCTATGTCAGTGTGTGACTATCTCAACAAGTTTTCTCAGCTAGCTCGCTACGCAACAGAAGACGTAGCCACGGACAAGGCTCGCCAAAGTCGCTTTTTGAAGGGACTAAACACTGGACTGCAAGTCAGTTTGATCGCCCATACTTTTCCTGATTTCCAAGAGCTGGTCAACAAAGCCTTTCTTCTAGAGGACAAACGCAAGGGACTGGAGGATAACCGTAAACGCCGGATGGCTCAGCAACGGAACCATCAATCACAGCAGAGAGCAAGAACAGTGCCAGAACAGTTCAACAGGTTTCCACCTCAGACTTCGTTCAGAGCACCTGCACCAACTTCAAGACTCGCCCGGTGCCGTAACTTCCGCAACCCCGCACCCGTCAACCCCAATCCAGAAGCAACCAGAGAAACGCACAAAGGTCCGGTATGCTCGCTGCCGCCCGAGACATTTTGCCAACCGATGTCCGCAAAGGGGAACAATCACTCCAGTACGCTTCAACCTTGGAGCTACTCCACCCAAGACGCCAGCACCAGGCATCAACCAAGGAGCTTCGTAAGTTGCCGGTCAAGCCGGAGGAGCATCACACTCCGTGATCAGAGGCCGTGTCAACCACGTCACTCTGGAAGGAGCCCAGGAGTCACCGGACGTCGTACTGGGTAAGTTTCTGGTTAACTCAGTACCTGCATCAGTTTTGTTTGATTCTGGAGCTTCGCATTCGTTTGTTTCTGGAATGTTTGCAACCAAGAATAAATTGGAAGTTATGCAACTTAAGCATACTCTGTTAGTCCAGTCACCTGGAGCAGAGCTAAGTACTAGAGTGGGATGTTTAGGAGCTAAGTTACTCATAGCTGGAGTTGAGTTTCTAGCCAACCTAATTGTCCTAGATACCCAAACCTTGGATGTCATTCTTGGCATGAATTGGTTATCCAAGCACAAAGCCGTGCTAGATTGTGGCCGAAGAGCCGTAACAGTCGAGGACGCCAAAGGAAACAAGGTAGAGTTTCTAGCCACCTCAGTTCGTGATGGACATTTGCTAGTAAACACTCTGAAGACCCTTGCCTTAGAAGAAGTACGGTGGTCGGTGAATACCTGATGTGTTTCCTAAGAATTACCAGGAATGCCACCGGATCGTGACATTGAGTTTGTCATCGACCTAATGCCAGGGACAGCACCAATTTCGAAGAGACCTTATCGGATGCCAGCCGATGTGTAACACCCCAGCCCGACACGAGCCTCGAATGTGCTACTAAACAAACTCTAATAGTTCTAAACTAGACAATCTTAATAAATTTCGGCAGAACCTCCTTTGTAAAGTTAATTACACGAAGGTTCCAACGCACAGATTAACCAAATATTAACTAAAACTTTCATCCAAAGACATCAAAAGATAATCGAAGACATGCTAAGTATTTAACATAACTAGACAGATATGAAGTTCCACTACACATCATTATTACATTTAATCCATTGTATCAGACAAAACATAATAATCTTTGCATTTATTAAAATCAATCACGTTCTGAAGATCATTCATCTTTATTTAGTTCAGGTGGCATGTGTGTGACTAGCATTCTACTCCCCCCCCATGCATGACGTTCTTGGCTCGGGTACCTAAAACAACAATAAAAAACAAGGGTGCGTCCATAGACTCAGCAAGTACATAAATAAACCATAACATCAGCAACCATGTAAAGGAGATCAACAATAGAACATCTCATATGCAAATGCAATGCTCAAGGATCCTTTAACTTTAACTTTCTGTGTGCATTACACCGGTAATGCAGAGTAAGCAACCGTCGCCGCATACCCATGCCTGTGCGCGCACGCACAGGGACCAATTGCCCGTTACTCCGCAAGTAACGGGGACCTCAAGCCCACACTCCACGAGTGAGGGGATCTCGGGCCCGTCACATTCATGACGGGAATCTCAAAGGGAAACATGCTTGGTCACCACGTGACCAAGCCAACATGTTCTCAATATGCATATGCTCATCTCTTATTCATCAGCAATCTTACCAAAAGACAACAACATTGTACCACAGTAAAGCATAAGAATAATTTGAGCAATCACCATACTTAAACAATCATCAAGTAAGTCATCTTGCTATGCAACCATATATCAAAAAGCACACAAACATAGCCAATCAATCACACCCATTTAACAAACAATGCACTTGCCTTAACCGCGTACGAATGGAGGACGTGAAGACGGTGCTGCCTCCGGTACCAATCCCCCACCTAATACATTAAGAATATAAGCTAAGACTATAGTAACGAAAAACATGAATTAAATAAGCGAACTCATCAAGTAGCAGATTGCAACGCGATCCTAACCCCACAATCCTAAGCGCTGAATTGCCCTCTGTGAACAGTCAAATTATAAAATTCATATCTTTCTGTACCGAGGTCCAAATTACGTGTTCGTGGACTTCATTGAAAGTTTATGAAATTTCCCAACTAAACCTAGTTGGTGAGCTCCCCTGATTCGGCCATCTAAAATCACTTTCAGGCCGATTAACAAGACATCGATTTCACGTCAGACTTTCTGGACAGAGCACTAAAACTAACATAACTTTCAGCTCGTTTACCCAAATTTCGCGTTCTTGTGCTTCCCTGAAATCTACTACAATTATCTACAACTTTCGTTATACTGAGATCCTCTAATTCTATCTTTAACTGATCGCAAAGTTCAGATCACTAAAACCTGTCCAGAAACTGACAGGGTTGCAGAACAGCCGCACCAATAAAATCATATCTTTTGCTGCAGAGGTCCAAAAATTACGTTATAGCACTTCATTGAAAGCTAGTGATGTCCTCTACAACTTCCTAGGAGACGTAGAAGACTAAATCCGCACTTAACTATTTCAAAACGTCCCTCTAACACGATCTGCTCTTAGACGACAGAATTACCGACATAGAACAATTAAGTGGTAAAGCATCTAAACAAGGGAAAAACGAGGTTACCCTTGATGAACCGATTGCCGGGCACGCCGTGCGCCTACCAGCGAGCTCTCCCCCCAAAGATGGCCCCGATCCCTTCCTCTTCTTCCTCCTCCAACGACCGATTACCACCAGCGAACTGCTTCTTCTCCCGAGTCGGCAAGCGAGGAAGATGGACGAGGCTTTGCCGGCAGCGAGGGAGGCGCAAGGGCAAGGGGTGCAGAAGCTGGGAGGCCCCGGGCAAGGGTGGAGCGCGGGGAGGGGATGGGGCGGCTGCCTAAGGGAGAGAGGAGGAGGGGCTCACGGGTGGAGGGGGAGGGGCAAGGTGGGAGGCGGCTAGGGTTAGGGGGGAGGGAAAAGGGGCGCTCTCCCCCCCTTGGCCAGCCACACATGGGTCCACAATGGGCCAAAGCCCAGGCCCAAGCTGCCGGGAACTTCCAAAAACCCCCCTCTTTCTTCCGCTACAACATAATTTCCAAATAGTCCTCATGGAACCAACTTTCTAATATTTTTTCCTTTTACTTAACTAGTTTTCTTCCCGAATTCTAATCTGGAGTATTACATTCTACCCCCCTTAAACAGAATTCGACCCCGAATTCTAACCACGTTTAACGTCATAGAATAATCACAGCTGAAACCTACTAATGTTACCACCCACCCGCGTGAACAATCACAGCCTGCTGCTCGCGCATGCAGATTCCACTTCACAAGACGCTTCCCTCTCAGACTTATATGATCCCATCACCTTGACGGATACCAACGTCTTTCACTTCAAGACTAATCTCGACCCTTACGGGTACGCTCCACGCACGGGACTCAAAAGTAAGGTCTTACTTCGTGGCCAACAGCTCCAACAAAAAAACTAAGCTCCGGACCTCTCATGTGCTCTCTCAGCACCGAAAAACACAAGACATTGCGTACTCCGCGCAAGTACTCGAGACGGTCCTAGCGATACGCCAATCTACATATTCCTGTGACTAAGGAACCTATCCAACACACCTTTGGTTAAACTTCCTTTTTGTACCGAAGTACATCGTCTGCACAGAACCCGCAGAACTCTTGTTCCAACACTCAATCGATCACTTTACCTAAGCAAGCAGCATCTCCTTTAACAAGGGACGCACAAAGAACTCACCTGTCAACTCACTTATCCGAAAAACTCAACTGAAAACAAAGGAGTCAAAATGCAACCAACTCAAAGTCACCTTCTCTTAGAAGAGCCCCATCCAAAATCAATGGATTTACCACGAAATCTTTTCCACTTTCCAAAATAGGCAGTTTAGAAATAATGCCACACAAGCCAAAAGCGAAATCACTCGAAAAACCAGTCTTACCCCTTTTTTCTAACTGGTAGGAATCACACATACCGACAAGAACCAACTCAATTTATAATCGACATCCATCATAACCACATAGTTCAAGTAAGAACTAAGAAAGCATCTAACTATCCAAGATCACACCCTTTACCAAAATCTTTCTTTTAAGAAATCAACTTTCTCTTAAACCATAGGATCCCAAATCATCGTATATCGCATTAACTCATTTCTCTTAAATTGGCAACCTCAAACCTATGCTCTACCGAACACAAAATCCACACTTATGTAGGGAGACTCTTCCAATCCACAATATTGTACTCTAGCCAATTTCCCTACCGAATGAACTTGTCAAAATAATTTCCAACACAACTCAATATAGATTTCACCCACCATCACATCCCTTAATCCGTTAAGGATGAACAATTTTAAATTCACATCCCACACTCTCATATACTAGCCCCAAAGGATTCTATCAGTGATCATTCCACTACTCGAAATCCACTCTTATTCTACCACTTCTGCACATAATCAAGTAATCGCCCCAAGACGATTTATTTCACAAGTCTTAGACCTTCTCTAATCCACACCAATCCAATTCAGTTACACAACCACAATATACCCATTCGCCAAACCCTAACCGTTTAACCGACATTCAAATATACCCAATCACTAGCGTCAATAAATAAATATATCCCTTGACCATGACATCCTTAGAAATAATTTCACTCCCATAGGGTTACTTACTAAGGCTGAGTCATAGTTGACAATAGTTCAACGATTTCTGCTATCCCATTAATTAGCATGACACTTAGATTCCTCCACGCCGCTACTTTCATTAAACTTCACCACCACAATTATTCTGCACAAACATGCTAAGTATCTAATTGCGATACTCTGATAAGTTTATCAAGAGTCCATAATTTCGATAATCCCAATATTCCAACACGGACAAAGGTTACTGGATCATAATTCGCAATAGGTTCCACTAGTTGTAACACTAATCACTTTTATCTCATCGACAACTTTCCATTTAAATAGAATTCTCTCCGGGTGTTGTAAATCAAAACCAATTCACTTTATACTGCTCTTCAAATTGATTGGTTCCTGAAAAATCTCAACAGTTCCAAATACTTGACCACCTCCAACCAATCACCATATTACTCTTTATAACACTTGGCAACACAACTTGGTTAATGCTGTACTCAAAAGGAAGAAATAAACAGATAGAAGGTTCAACAGACAAGAAATCGTGGCTCCTCGAAGTGAGCACGAGACCAAGAGAGACAGTCAAATAGTAGGATCTCAGAAAACAAGATACGAGCCCACTGTCGAGGGCACAAGTCCCACAAGAAGAAATTTTCCACCACCATAAATCATAATAAAATATTGCTATGCAAACCCAAGAAACTCTTAAGCTGAGACAACAAGAAAGTTGCGGATTACATTTTTTTTTTTAGCTCCAACCTCAAATACTTATGGTAAACATTTTCCGTTAACACAACGAAAGTAATCTCTTTGATTACAACATTACTTGCCAAACAAAACAAGAGATGTCTTTAATACCAAAACACATTCATCACTTCGGAACCAAACGGAACATTTCCATATGTCACATTGCTCAACTAATTTTATCTACTGCAAAAATCATGAGTCCCCAAAAGATCACGAATACAAAACTCTAAATATTTCATTTAACCGTTATTAAAACAATCAACTTACTTTCTCTCTAGAAGAATCATCACCACTCCAACACGTCACAATCTCTTGTAGACCTTATTACTAACATCAAGAATATTTCACTCTTAGCAAGGTTCGTTATCATCAACTCTTCCTTTATAAAGTCCCCAAAACCGACCAAATCATTACATTTCACTTTATCCTCTCATCCTCAAATGAGGGTACACCAAATTCTTACACCTCACTATAACAACCACCATATTTTTCAAGGAACCTACTACACAATTTACAAGGTTACACCAAAACCCTTTCATCAAAGACATACTATTATCTGACAATCTCACCATCAAGCAAACACATGTCACCTATTAAATCCCATCATAAACCTTTCCAACAGAAACACAGCATATTCGGAATGCTCATACTTATTTAGTACACACTAACTCCAATCTAGAGGTTATCATAAACTTTTGATGATTATTCAATCATGGACGAATTGATGGTCCTGTATCTATTTGTACTCCCACGAGCATAAATAAGATCATCAAATAGCCAATTAAAGAAGATTTCTATATTAATATCTATCAAGACAATAGTCGAACACATCTTATATTTCTCTTTTCGCACAGTTAGATTAATCCATTAAGATCAAATAATCTAACTAGTTTAGCAAACTAAACAACTCGAGGATCAACCACTCGTTAATGTTCCACGATGGTTAATAACTCTATTGATTCCAATTAGGTATAGTCAGACACCTAATCACAGTTCAACAAGAACTACTACATGACACCATCAAATTAATCAACTTTCCTTCCAGGATCTTAGTTAGGATCGATTATACAACACACTACTGCACCCAACTTGATAACTCATATCATATTCACTAATTTCTCGATTATAACCTCCCACTTAACCACGAGATGACATCGCTAAAGGGTTTAGCATTTTCTTTTATAAAAGAACTTTTCAACTTCAACACTCAAGATACCCAAAAGAAACATATTGAATCAAAACTTCCACGTACTACAGACTTGCAAAAGGAAACTTTCATTATCCAAGAACATCAACCTGATAAATGGGTCATGCTTTCCAATGAGAAGGACAAAACTCCAAAATAAAGGTCAAACTTGACAATCAACTCGGTTCACCACCGCAAGAATAACTCATCGCTTGGGAAAATAATGATTGCTTTACAGACAAATTAAGCCAAAGAAAACACACCAATATTTTTTTCTCAAAGCAACCCATCAACCACAAGAATAAATAACCCAAGAGAAACTCATCAATCTCAACTGGATAAGAGTTGACCAAATTCAAATTCAGGGAAGAGAACAACTCTTTTAAGTATACTCGCTACCAACGCCTGTACTACGATCTCTCATGTGGATACTTCGCTATTCCTATACCACGAACGGTGGTGTAACCTGGTGTAGCCCAGGACCACAACCACTACCTCCACCTCTCAACATGGGTTACCCCCACACATAATAACCATAGTATTATACTACAGATATAACAGATCATCTCAAAACAGGAATCATTAATACAACTCAACAGATGCGTAAATGCAATGCTTGACCCATCCCATCCTACTGTGCACCAGTGTGTCAGGTTTATAAGTTCATTAACCATTACAAAATTTTAGCAATTTAAGTTGCCTAGGTTGTAAATCCAATCACCACGGACCTACCGCCCGCTCTGATACCAACTGTAACACCCCAGCCCGACATGAGCCTGGAATGTGCTACTAAACAAACTCTAATAGTTCTAAACTAGACAATCTTAATAAATTTCGGCAGAACCTCCCTTGTAAAGTTAATTACACGAAGGTTCCAACACACAGATTAACCAAATATTAACTAAAACTTTCATCCAAAGACATCAAAAGATAATCGAAGACATGCTAAGTATTTAACATAACTAGAGAGATATGAAGTTCCACTACACATCATTATTACATTTAATCCATTGCATGGGACAAAACATAATAATCTTTGCATTTATTAAAATCAATCACGTTCTGAAGATCATTCATCTTTATTTAGTTCAGGTGGCATGTGTGTGACTAGCATTCTACTCCACCCAAGACGCCAGCACCAGGCATCAACCAAGGAGCTTCGCAAGTTGCCGGTCAAGCCGGAGGAGCACCACATTCCGTGATCAGAGGCCGTGTCAACCACGTCACTCTAGAAGGAGCCAAGGAGTCACCGGACGTCGTACTGGGTAAGTTTATGGTTAACTCAGTACCTGCATCAGTTTTGTTTGATTCTGGAGCTTCGCATTCGTTTGTTTCTGGAATGTTTGCAACCAAGAATAAATTGGAAGTTATGCAACTTAAGCATACTCTGTTAGTCCAATACCGGAGCGAGCTAAGTACTAGAGTGGGATGTTTAGGAGCTAAGTTACTCATAGCTGGAGTTGAGTTTCTAGCCAACCTAATTGTCCTAGATACCCAAACCTTGGATGTCATTCTTGGCATGGATTGGTTATCCAAGCACAAAGCCGTGCTAGATTGTGGTCGAAGAGCCGTAACAGTCGAGGACGCCAAAGGAAACAAGGTAGAGTTTCTAGCCACCTCAGTTCGTGATGGACATTTTCTAGTAAACAGCTTGAAGACCCTTTCCTTAGAAGAAGTACCAGTGGTCAGTGAATACCCAGATGTGTTTCCGGAAGAATTACCAGGAATGCCACCGGATCGTGACATTGAGTTTGTCATCGACCTAGTGCCAGGGACAGCACCAATTTCGAAGAGACCTTATCGGATGCCAGCCGATGTGTAACACCCCAGCCCAACATGAGCCTCGAATGTGCTACTAAACAAACTCTAATAGTTCTAAACTAGTCAATCTTAATAAATTTCGGCAGAACCTCCCTTGTAAAGTTAATTACACGAAGGTTCCAACACACAGATTAACCAAATATTAACTAAAACTTTCATCCAAAGACATCAAAAGATAATCGAAGACATGCTAAGTATTTAACATAACTAGAGAGATATGAAGTTCCACTACACATCATTATTACATTTAATCCATTGTATCAGACAAAATATAATAATCTTTGCATTTATTAAAATCAATCACGTTCTGAAGATCATTCATCTTTATTTAGTTCAGGTGGCATGTGTGTGACTAGCATTCTACTCCCCCCATGCATGACGTTCTTGGCTCGGGTACCTAAAACAACAATAAAAAACAAGGGTGAGTCCATAGACTCAGCAAGTACATAAATAAACCATAACATCAGCAACCATGTAAAGGAGATCAACAATAGAACATCTCATATGCAAATGCAATGCTCAAGGATCCTTTAACTTTAACTTTCTGTGTGCATTACACCGGTAATGCAGAGTAAGCAACCGTCGCCGCATACCCATGCATGTGCGTGCACGCATAGGGACCAATTGCCCGTTACTCCGCAAGTAACGGGGACCTCAAGCCCACACTCCACGAGTGAGGGGATCTCGGGCCCATCACATTCATGACGGGAATCTCAAAGGGAAACATGCTTGGTCACCATGTGACCAAGCCAACATGTTCTCAATATGCATATGCTCATCTCTTATTCATCAGCAATCTTACCAAAAGACAACAACATTGTACCACAGTAAAGCATAAGCATAATTTGAGCAATCACCATACTTAAACAATCATCAAGTAAGTCATCTTGCTATGCAACCATATATCAAAAAGCACACAAACATAGCCAATCAATCACACCCATTTAACAAACAATGCACTTGCCTTAACCGCGTACGAATGGAGGACGTAAAGACGGTGCTGCCTCCGGTACCAATCCCCCACCTAATACATTAAGAATATAAGCTAAGGCTATAGTAACGAAAAACATAAATTAAATAAGCGAACTCATCAAGTAGCAGATTGAAACGCGATCCCAACCCCACAATCCTAAGCGCTGAATTGCCCTCTGTGAACAGTCAAATTCTAAAATTCATATCTTTCTGTACAGAGGTCCAAATTACGTGTTCGTGGACTTCATTGAAAGGTTATGAAATTTCCCAACTAAACCTAGTTGGTGAGCTCCCCTTATTCGGCCATCTAAAATCACTTTCAAGCCGATTAACAAGACATCGATTTCACGTCAGACTTTCTGGACAGAGCACTAAAACTAACATAACTTTCAGCTCGTTTACCCAAATTTCACATTCTTGTGCTTCCCTGAAAGCTACGACAATTATCTACAACTTTCGTTATACTGAGATCCTCTAATTATATCTTTAACTGATCGCAAAGTTCAGATCACTAAAACCTGTCCAGAAACTGACAGGGTTGCAGAACAGCCGGACCAATAAAATCATATCTTTTGCTGCAGAGGTCCAAACATTACGTTATAGCACTTCATTGAAAGCTAGTGATGTCCTCTACAACTTCCTAGGAGACGTCGAAGACAAAATCCGCCCTTAACTATTTCAAAACGTCCCACTAACACGATCTGCCCTTAGGCGACAGAATTACCGACATAGAACAATTAAGTGGTAAAGCATCTAAACAAGGGGAAAACGAGGTTACCCTTGATGAACCGATTGCCGGGCACGCCGTGCGCCTACCAGCGAGCTCTCCCCCCAAAGATGGCCCCGATCCCTTCCTCTTCTTCCTCCTCCAACGGCCGATTACCACCAGCGAACTGCTTCTTCTCCCGAGTCGGCAAGCGAGGAAGATGGACGAGGCTTTGCCGGCAGCGAGGGAGGCGCAAGGGCAAGGGGGTACAGCAGCTGGGGAGGCCCTAGGCAAGGGTGGAGCGCAGGGGAGGGGATGGGGCGGCTGCCTAAGGGAGAGAGGGGAGGGCTCACGGGTGGAGGGGAGGGGCAAGGGGGAGGTGGCTAGGGTTAGGGGAGGAAAAGGGTGCTCTCCCCCCCTTGGCCGGCCACACATGGGTCCACAATGGGCCAAAGCCCAGGCCCAAGCTGCCGGGAACTTCCAAAAACCCCCCTCTTTCTTCCGCTACAACATAATTTCCAAATAGTCCTCCGCCGGAACCAACTTTCTAATATTTTTTTCCTTTTACTTAACTAGTTTTCTTCCCGAATTCTAATCTGGAGTATTACACGATGAATTGGTAGAGATGAAGAAGCAGATAGAAGAACTTCTTGAGAAAGGTTTCGTGAGACCTAGTTCGTCGCCCTGGGGAGCACCAGTATTGTTTGTCAAGAAGAAAGATGGAAGTATGAGGATGTGTATTGATTACCGTTCTCTCAACGAAGTTACCATCAAGAACAAGTACCCACTACCCCGGATTGATGATCTGTTTGATCAGATGAAAGGAGCCGGATTATTCTCGAAGATCGACCTGCGATCAGGTTACCACCAGCTAAAGATTTGTCCTAAGGATATACCGAAGACCGCTTTCTCAACACGGTATGGACATTATGAATTCTTAGTCATGTCCTTTGGTCTGACTAATGCCCCTGCCTATTTCATGAACAGGATGAATAAAGTATTCATAGAATATTTGGACAAGTTTGTAGTCGTGTTCATTGATGATATTCTGGTGTACTCCAAGTCGGAGAAAGAACACGCCGAGCATTTAAGGATAATATTGGAAAAACTCCGAGAGCATCAGTTATATGCCAAGTTCAGTAAGTGTGATTTTTGGAAGAAGGAAGTTGATTTCCTTGGTCATGTCATGACAACCGAGGGAGTAGCAGTTGACCCCGGTAAAGTTAAAGCAGTGTTACATTGGGAGCAGCCCAAAACTGTAACTCAGATTCGCAGTTTCTTGGGAATGGCAGGTTATTACCGCCGTTTCATCGAAGGATTCTCATCGATTGCTAAGCCTCTTACGCAATTGTTGAAGAAGGAGAAAAAGTTCACTTGGACTCCAGCCTGTGAGGAAAGTTTTCAAGAGTTGAAGAGGCGTTTGACTTCACCCGTGTTGATTCGCGGATATTCAAAGGATTTCGATATCTACTGTGATGCTTCGCGTCAAGGATTAGGATGCGTCCTGATGCAAGAAGGAAGAGCAGTCGCCTATGCGTCAAGGTAGTTGAGACCTCACGAAGAGAATTACCCTACTCATGATCTGGAATTAGCTGCCGTAGTGCATGCTTTAAAAATTTGGCGTCACTACCTCATCGGTAATCGCTGTGAAGTCTATACGGATCATAAGAGTCTAAAGTATATCTTCACCCAGTTAGATTTGAACATGAGACACAGAAGATGGTTAGAATTGATCAAGGATTACAATCTTGGAATCCACTACCATCCCGGAAAAGCCAACGTAGTTGCAGATGCTCTAAGTCGTAAGAGTTACTGCAATACTTTGGAAGTAAAGGAAAGTTGCCCAGAACTTTATGAAGAATTTCAAAAGCTAAAGCTAGAAGTTGTGTCTGAAGGATTTGTAGCCAATTTGGAGGTACAGTCTACCCTGGAGAAGCAGATTCGTGAAGCACAACCAAAGGATCCTGTGTTGTCAGACATCAAGGTCAAAATGGCAGAAGGGAAATTCAAAGATTTCACCAAGGATGATCAAGACATACTCTGGATTAATGGTCGTATCTGTGTACTAGATATCGATGGTCTAAGACAGTTAATCTTAAAGGAAGCCCATGACTCAAAATATTCGATTCACCCTGGAAGTACCAAGATGTACGAGGATGTTAAGACTAAATTTTGGTGGCCAAATTTGAAACGAGAAGTCGCAGAGTTCGTTGCCTTGTGCGACACCTGTCAGAAAGTAAAGGCAGAACACCAGAGACCAGCAGGTTTGCTGCAACCGTTGAAGATTCCAGAATGGAAGTGGGAAGAGATCGGTAACAATTGAAATCCATCAACTGCATTGTAACCATTATCCAAAGAAGGTTCATCAACCGCATGCGGCTCAACAGTTGGAAAACAATGTTTGCTTTAAGGATCAAATTAAATCAATGGAAGAGAACAACTCTTCTAAAGAAACTCACTATTCTCATATCGAATCGGTGGTGTGGCACGGTAAAGCCCAGGGGCCACAACCACGACCTCAACCTCTCAACATGGGTTATCCCCACACAATATAATCACAATCAATTAATGAGCAATAAAACTCAATTCATATCAAGAATCAATACTATGATAAAACGGAAACGTAAATGCAATGCTATACCCATTCCCACCTCATCGTGCTTAGTATGTCAAAATTAATATTTCATGAACCACGCACCTACGACCGCTCGATACCAATCAGAACACCCATCCAACACGACCTCGAATGCTACTAAACTAACAACAAAGCGATTAAAACCAAGACACTTTACTAAATTCCTGTAGAACCTTCTCTCTTTAGCTAACTTTACCAAGGGTTCCAACAATTACATTTATCCAAATTAAACAATCGAACATTCAAAGATAATCGTAGGCATTCATGACATACTAAGTGACGAGCATAATCACCAATATCCAAATATGCTAGTCTTCGTTATTACAAATAATCCAACACGAAAACATCATCATATTGAATCAATTAAGCAATTTGCTCATTTATTAAGGCATGATTTGAAATTTAATCAACTTTAGAAGGTTCATGGTAGTGTGCGTGTGAACATAGAGCTACTCCCTCCCATGCATGTCGTTCTTGGATTGGGTACCTAAAACAACAATAAAAGCAAGAGTGAGTCCACCGACTCAGCAAGTACAATTCATGGCATCAACAACATACATAATGGTAAATCGTCAATTATTATCCATCCAGCCACACACCAAACGTATCACATGCTCATGCTATGCAAATGCTCAAATGCTCCTTATCTTTCTCTTTCTCTTTTGCGCATTACACCAGTAATGCGAGGTATGCAACCGTCGCTGCGTACCCATGCATGTGCTCGCAAGCACAGGGACCAATTGCCCAATACTCCGCAAGTATAGGGGACCTCAAGCCCACACTCCACAAGTGTGGGGACCATAAGCCCATCGTTTAGATGATGGGGACCTCTTCTCAATGCCCACATTCCACGAATGTGGGGACCTCAAGCCCGTCATCTACATGACAGGGACCACAAATATGCATTCCTGGTCACCACGTGACCAGGTATTATGAATGCTCTCATGGTGCATATGAACAATTACCGTTTTGCAATAAGCATGAACAACATCAATACCATACATGATTAACAGTCACTCGTATCATAAGCATTCCTCATCTTTAACCAGCATATCATACTATCAATAAAACACGGCTAATATATCAATACTAGCATGTATCATAGACTTCATAACTTTCAAACATCCATGAATAACACATAACTCATATCACTAGAAACCATGAACAATACCAAACATACCACCATAACAATCATGGATAACACAAACACTCCTAGTATTTATCAAACAATGGCATGCAATGTTTTCTATCATATCCATCACTATACTTGCCTTAACAATGAGAGTACGAGGGACGTGCAGAAGGGGCTGCCTCCGGGATCAAACCTCCACCTGAACATATTTATAATGCACGCTAAGATAACAGTAATAGGCCAAACAACTATAAGAGTAAACACGAACTCGCAATAGTTCCTTTAGCGCGAACCCAACCCCAACTTCTAAGTGTTATTCTGTCCCCTCTGTGGACAGTCACGTTCTAAAATTCATAACTTTTAGTACAGAGGTTCAAATGAGGTGTTCTTGGACTCTAATTAAAGCTTAACAAAATCTCCATGTAATCCTAGTTGGTGAGTCCTCCTGATTCAGTCATCTAATAACCCTATCGAGCTAATTATCATAACAACAAATTCACGTCAGGTTTTCTGGACAGATCACTAAAACTAGCATAACTTTTGCTACAAAAGTCCAAATCTTGCGTTATTTATCTCTCTAAAAAGGTATGACAATTACCTACATTTTTTGTTATAACGAGATCCTCTGATTTCCACTTTAACTAACAGTTTTATCCAGTTTCCTACAATTTGCCCGAAAGCTGGCAGATCAATAGGACAGCGATACTTAAAAATTCATAACTCCCAGACCGTTAATCGGATTTGGGCGTTATTGGCGGCCACTGAAAGCTAAGAACATAAGCCAACTATCTATAGGAGGGTGGATCCCCAGATTCTACCTCTAAAAATATGAAAACTGTCGTCCAAACTACTGGACAGAACGCGATGTATTAAACCGACGAAATTCAATCTACCATACGACATCAACCGCAACTACTACGCAACAACCAAAGAAGAACACGCGATGTTACCCTTGTAGAATCGCAGCAAGGTGAAGATTTGGCCCCGCGAAGATGATCTCCTCTCCTTTCTTCACTTGATCGGCAGCAAAGAGCACCGACGGAGAGGAAGGGAGGCACCAATGGAGGATGGGGCTGCTTGGGAGGGGAGGGGTGATACTGTAGCGGTGGCGGTACTGTAGCAGGTCGCATGCTACAGTAACCCTAGGGGTTTTGACTACCCCTAATGGGCCAAGACTATGGGCCTTTGGCCAAAGATTTAATCCCCTTCAAGAGAAATTCTAAAATCCCATTTAAAATCCTGAAAAAAACAGTTGAAATTCAAATAACTCTCTCCCGTTAATTCTTTCTAATACTTTTGGGGTATTACACTTCACTGCGCAGTCGCAAATTTCATCGCTCCATCTTGGCGCCCGGTCTCCCCTTTTTTCCCTCTATAAATAGAGCTCCAGGGAGCCTCGCCCTCCTCTTGTTCTTTCCCCTACTCGCCCTCTCTAGCTTCGGTTGTTGTGGTTTTCCCAAAGCCTCGAGCTCTATAATCAGCCATCACGCTCCTCCTCCTGGTCCTTGCCGTACTGGTGTAGCCCCCATCTACCCACATCGTTTTGTGCCATAGAGCTCCTTAAAGCAATCTCCCTCACTCTGTTTTAGTTTTGTTTCATAGGAGCTGCCACCTTCCCTTCCTCCTCCCGTCCCGGTTGACCCCTTCACCGCCGGCCTCCTTCACCCTCGACTGTGAGCTTCTTCACCGCTGTTCACTATCTGCTGACCCCCTCAAGCACCTCTCTCTCTGTCCTATTGAGTTCCTCATACCCTACTTTCTCTTATTCTTTTGGCTAACTTCTTGTGCCCTGTTCTGCTGTTTTGTTCTTTTGACCGCTTCGAGCAGTCGAGTCTTTTTGTTCTTTCGACAGCTTCGAGCAGTCGAGTCTTTTTGTTCTTTCGGCCGCGTCGAGCTGTCGAGTCTTTTCTTCCTACGACCACGTTGAGTAGTCGTATCCCTCTTAAACCTTTTCTACGACCATGTTGAGTAGTCGTATCCCTATTGAACCTTTCCTACGACCATATTGAGTAGTTGTATCCCTATTGAACCTTTCATACGACCACGTTGTGTAGTCGTATTCTTCCTACGACCATGTTGAGTAGTAGTATCCCTCTTGAATCTTTCCTACGATCACGTTGTGTAGTCGTATTCTTCCTACAACCACGTTGAGTAGTCGTATCCCTCTTGAATCTTTCCTACGACCACATTGAGTAGTCGTACCGTTCTTGAATCTTTCCTATGACCACATTGTGTAGTTGTATCCTTCTTTCCTTCGACCACTTGTGTAGTCGAATCCTTCCGACCACTCATGTTATCGAACCCCTTCCGATCACATGGTGTAGTCGAACCTCCCTCCGACCTCGTGAAGTCGATAATCAGTACTTGAAACCACAACCTTCGAGGACTCTGTTCTCCTCCGTTAGAACTCCGATTACGCTGTTTCTTGTTTCTAATTTTTGTCTAAATACAAGATCTTGCTTTTAACTCTGGTCTTATTTAATTTGGAGTTTATTTATTATTTCTTGTGTATTTATTTGTTCTCTCTGCTTGTTTGTTCCTCTTTCCAGTATGCTCGTGCGAGTAGAATTCGAAGAAGCAGGAGATCTCCACTTCGACCAAGCACAAGACCTCCAAGACCCTCCTACCTTTAATCAAGGTGAGTCAACACTTCGATCATATTGTACCTACGTTTTCCGCAAATTATATTCATTTAAATTACCAAAACTGCATGTTTTAATTCTTTAGGAAAATATATGTTAACTCTTAAGGTAGTTAAATACCCATTTGATGATTAATAACGTATTATATCACCCTTCGATAATTGAATCCCTTATTCCATATCACCCTAGTAGCTATGTGGTAAATTACTAGTCGTAGGCTGCACTTAAGCGACATGCTAGTCTTGCTTAAGTACCAGGGCACCAAGTGTTCTGACCATCATCCCTTAAAATCATGAATTGTTTTGGGGCAGTCGTGGGAGGTACATGACTGCAATATTTGAAATAAAGTGGTTTTCCTTTCCCAAAACCCTAAACTTCTAACAGCACATCTCGGCGGATGGTATGATGGTGGGTGCTGATGTAGCACAGAATGGTTGGTTTGTGGTTTGAACCAGTCAGATGACCCTAAGGACTTAATTCGGTGTTGGCCTCCCATGTAAAACATGTGCAACCACAAGTCTGTAAAGTATAACTTAGCTTAGTAAAGTTATCGAACCCTGAAAGTTATCTCACTGGAGAGGATTGGGGCAGTACAAGTGGCAGATGCATTCCGGCTTGAAAGGGACACCGTGGTATGGTGAAGTTGCCAGCTATGCTAGTCGTTGTGGCCGAGGCCAGCTACGCTAGTCGTTGTGGTGAACATCCCGCACAACATATGGGTGAGATGACAGAAGGGGCGAGATAATTTGAAAAGTTACTGTGATGGTCTCTCGACCACACGACTAAGGAATCATGCAGAGCTACGAGTTGATTATTTCTTGTGGGTAAAGTGTACAAACCTCTGCAGAGTGTATAATGTTTAAACAGTCGTGCCTACTGTGAGGACCCCAGTTTATTTGGCTTGTAATGCTTAACCACCCACCTGGTCCTAGCAGCACAAATCAAATAAACTGATCCTCGAGATATGTATACTTCCCAGAAAGCAGTATACACACCTCGGTACAAAATTAGACATCAACTCCATTCCAAACATAGAGTCCAAACACTACACTACCAAACGGAAGATAAACAAATAGTAGAGTTATTACAGACAAAGGCCGACAGGCCACAAGGTACAAACATAACAACAGAAAGACA
Organism: Ampelocalamus luodianensis; assembly: GCA_036346255.1. NCBI lineage: Eukaryota > Viridiplantae > Streptophyta > Magnoliopsida > Poales > Poaceae > Ampelocalamus > Ampelocalamus luodianensis. The sequence goes on along the minus strand of CM070639.1, from coordinate 32,447,156 downwards.
GCGGAAGCAAAAGCGCCATAAGATGGCTATAAACAAAGCCAATCAGTGTGCCTTCAACCCACAAGGCATCTGACCGGACCGCCAAGTCTAGTCGTCCACGAAACGGCAACACAGCTCACAGAAGTGAGGCCCTTGGGGCTCACCTTCTTCCTCTGCAACAAAAACATTAAGCAAAGCACCTGAGTACAAAGATTGTCTTTGTACCCGCAAGACTGACGTGTGAACTAGCAGACCTATTCATAAGCTACATGCAGGCTTATTTGGTGGAGGCCATATGTTTCATTTGCACAAAGCCAATTTTCATTTGCAATAAGGTAATACAGTTTTAAAGGCAAGTTTGCAATTCATTTATAAGATTGAAATAACAGTAAGGATATTAATAACAAAAGCGAAAGATAAACAACCTAGAAGTGACTATCCCAATAGTCACCTCAACAATAGCACGAATCCCGCATTCGTACCACCCATCAAGTTTTAATTTAAATGTTGTAGTCTAGTTCTTACGGGCGATCCGAGCGTGTCCATAACCTAGGGCGAGGCTATTCGAATAGTTTTAACCTGCAGGTGTACCAATGTACCCACACTTGCATCGCTTTAAGCCAAAGCACACTTCGAAGGTATGTTTGGCACAGCTAAGTCCTACGAGACTTTTTCCAATATTGTGTATTAACTACGAGCCGCTCGTATGGATGGAAACCCATACGCTTACATGGTAAAGCCGAAAGACAACTACCCACTCAGATAAAGCTTTTGGACAACTACCATGCTCCCACCTCCATCCCTCCTGCGACCACCTGCGACCGGAGCCAATACACGCCAAAGTACTAGGTCAAGAGAGGTCCCATAAACTCTAGTGTGGTTAGCACGCAAAATGCTCAGTAAGGTGGCGCAAGTAACTCGGTCCTTAACTGACTCGGGCACCTTTCCAGTCACACCCAACAGATCACACCAATCTTACCATTGTGCCCAAGTCTAAATCATTTTTTGTTTTCATTTTTAATTTTGCAATTAAACATAGCAGAAATGCTAAAACATAAAGTTATAGTAAATTTTGTGTGATCAAGGTTACCGACTAAAGTCGATAACCGCCCAGTTCTACCGATGGCTAAGCATGTCTAAGCAAGTTGACCCGGATCTACTAAGCGATAAGAGATCATCCAGCGATCTCTAATCACAAAGAAATAACTTGGGCTCGGTAGTAGAGATCAATATTTTGTCTACAGGATATGCAACACTGGATTTAACTAATCAATTTAACACAAATTAAGCAATGCATACATACAAATGAAACAAAATATTAGACTTGAAAATACCGGGATTATCATGATCAAATCGCTTGCACGCTCTTTGTTGCTCAATATGTTGCGGAGGATCGTTCTCGTGGTTGCCGCAAATATCGAAGCCTAGCGATAAAACAAATAATAAGAACGAATAACACCGACCAAACTCAAAAATACAACAACAAACAAACATGCTAAAACTCATACAAAGAGCTTAAGCATGATATAACAAAATTTTAGAAACAGAGAACAAATCATTTTAAGATATTAAGAATTTTCTATGAATTTTCTAAGCTAAAAACACATCAAAACACTAGTTAATTACTTAACAAATTTTCATGAACAAAACATAGCTATAACCTACTCGATAATTAGTACACTAAGAAAGAAAATTTACAAAAATGGTTTCACTTTATTTGGACAATTATTGAAAAGATATACATTTTCTAATTTAGAAGATACATAAAACATCATTTAATTAATTAACCGATTTTTGCTACAGAGACAAGATTGAAACTAATTTTATTAAGTAGTACACTTAAAATGAAAATTAACAAAGACTGGTTTCATGCAATTTGCATAAAATTTGAATTAGTTATGCATTTTACAAGTTTAATTGAATTAACAGCTCAACAGAAAACACAAACCGTAAATACTAAATCATTTCAAATCTATAATGCATTTATTCCAATTCGCACTCACAGCCACTAGCCCTCGCATCGACAATGGGCCCGCGCGATCACGACCAGACGGCCCGGCCGCGAGGCGACGTCGGGCGTATTCAAATAATGCGCCGGCTTTAACAATACGCAATCCAACACATCCGCTCAACGATAATACGCTTCTGACAGAGAAAACGTATCACGATGTTTACACAATTCTAATCGATACCGGGACCCACATGGCAATGACACAGAAAAAACATAACGGTTGGATTAGGGATTTCTAAACTCACTTAACCCGAGAGGGCCCACAAGTCGAGACTCGGACTAAACAAGATTAGCGCTAAACTAACTCCACCGGCCAGCTCACCGCGCGCAAGACGGGACGGCGCGCGCGCGCAGCGATGGATCACACGATCTAGTGGGGTTCAAAATGAGCGAGTGATACCTTAAGGTTCACAGAGACTCACGAACCGATGGCGGTGACGCGGTCCGATGGTCGCCGAGACGAGCCCGCGACGGCGGAGGCGGAGAAGAGGATGCGGCTTCCACGAGATGACGTTACGCGGCGAGATGCTTCGAAAACGCGCACGGCCGCCGACGCCAGAAGGATAAGCCCACGGCCTTGATGACGGAGGAGGACGGTGGCGCCGGAATCGGCACGCGCGCTCTGCCGAGCTCGAGAAGAAAGCGCCGCGGCTTCCTGAGAAGCACCAAAGAGTGAAACAACGTTACGCTTAGACTCGGTGGTCGATTGCGATCCTTAAGGACTTCGTGTCGTGGTCGAGACTCACCGAGCGCGATTTAGCTCGCGCAATGAGATCACCGGAGGCGGAGACGATAAACACGCCCCGCGATACACCGACACCGATGGCTCGGGATGGGCAAAACGGTGCGGTGAGGAGAGTGGATCGCGATGGAGAGGTTGTTTGCGCGAGGCGGCGCTTAGCACGGCGGCGCTATTTTCGGTTCTTCTCGCCAAACAGAATCGGGCGAGAAGGCGAGAGCGAAGAAACGGAGAACGAACGAGTGCGGTGAAGTTATAAAGCTCGCGGCCGAGAGGGACACGCGTCCCGACGTGGCGGCCGGCGAAGCTGCGTGGCGCGCATGCGCTGAGCGGCGACGCGCGCGCGCAACGGAGAAGACGGTCGGGATTGACAGTGGGGTCCGCTTGCCGATCGTGTTGGCGCGCGAGCCGAGTCCGCTTGATCAAAGGATGCCGACCGTTGATCCGAGATGGACGGTCGAGATCTCTGATGCATTCGGACGGCCGAATGCATACGCGACGTGGATCGCTCGATTTGCATCGGATGGTCGGATTGGCGGTGCAAATAGTTGGCGCGACCGAGTCAAGTGGCGCGGTCGGACTCAAGTCGCTTGGTTCGAGCGAGGAACAGTGATTCCGATTTGAATTAGAAAGACAGAGAAGGTTTGGGGAATTTTTAGAGGTAGCTCCTGAGCTCCAAAAATTCTGAAATTTTTATGGTAGCTTCCTGGGACAGATTTTCATGCACTAGATTTTTCCCAAGAAAATTCACAAGCTGCTGTCCATAGTTTGACCAGATTTTCAAACCAATTTGACTTGGCTATTTGAAATAGCAAACAAAATCTAAAAAATTGTGAAATAATTCAGGGAGGTAGATAAGATGATGATCACAAGTTTGAAGGCTAATAATTTGATGACAACAATTTCCAATCACAAGAATTAACTTCTAGAAAATTGGAAATTGCTAGGGAAAATTTGGAAAACTTCCAAATGATTTGAAGAGACAACAAAAGTTTTTATTTCTCCTCAAAATTTTACATTTGAAATACAAACCCTAAGTTAGGGTGTTACAAATCTCCCCCTTACAGAATCTCGCCCAGATTCTCGATCATGGAGAAGAAGGATGGGTAATCTGCTCGAGACGATCTTCCCGCTCCCAAGTGGCTTCATCCTCTGAGTGGTTCGACCACCGAACTTTAAGGAACTTGATCACACGGTTCCTTGTTCTGCGTTCGCTTCTTCGAGGATACGAACGAGACGCCACGATAAGACAGATCTTCCCGCACATCGATATTTTCCAATGGTGTTTCCTCAACCGAACACGGAGGCACTTCTTCAATTGCGACACATGGAAAACATCATGCACCCTCAAGTGTAGCCGGCAAGTCTAACTTGTAAGCAACAGCTCCCACTCTATCGATGATGCGGTAGGGTCCGACATACCGAGGAGCCAATTTGCCCTTGACGCCAAACGACGATGACCTTTCGAGGTGAGACTTTGAGATACACAAAGTCGTTGGGCCGAAACTCAACTCACGCGACGCCGACCGCATAGCTCTTCGCTCGATCGAGCTACGCGCAAGTGCTCACGAATCAATCGCACTTGACTTTCCGCCTCATTGATCGAATCCGCCAAAGAACCGCTTTCACCGCCACCAGTTCAACGGTGTTCTGCAGCGCCGCCCATACAAAGCCTCAAATGGTGCCATACCGAGACTAGCTCGAAGTCGTTGTTGTAGGAGAATTCGCAAGCGGTAGGCACTTCTCCCAATTCTTTCCATAGGAAAGAACACTAGCACGAGCATATCTTCAAGCACCGATTGACGCTCCCGTCGACCATCGACCGAGGATGATAGGTCGAGCCGAACGAAAGCCGTACCCATGGCCTCCTGCGGTCGTGCAAAATCGGAAGTGAAAAGAGAACCACGATCCGACACTATCGCTCGTGGCACACCATGCGACTCACAATGCGGGATATGTAAAGATCCGCTAGCTGATTTACATCAATTTTCGATCGCACTGGAAGGAAATGGGCCACCTTCGTCAATCGATCAATGATAACCCATAATGCATCCTTCCCGCAGGAGTACGGGCCAGACCAGTGATAAAATCCATGCCTGCGTAATCCCACTTCCATTCCGGTATAGGCAAGGGTGAAGAAGACCACTGACGCCGATGCTCGCCTTGACGCGACAACATATGTCACATCCGCGACGAACCCGCAATCTCGCGCTTCATGCGAGTCCACCAGAATTTCTGACGCAGATCTTGGTACATTTTGGTGGCCCCGGGATGGATGGACAAAGGCGAATCATGGGCCTCCTGAAGAATCAAATCCCGCAACTCTGGGACCTTTGGGACCACAAGTCGCTGCCCAAACCATACGACACCGTGCTCATCTTCGTGAAACACTTGGCGGACCCATTCTTGATGTTCGCTGATTTTACCCACACCATCATCGATTGTTGTGCCGCCTTGATTTGATCCACCAAGGTAGGTTACACAACCAAGGCAAAGAAGGGAACCATGCTCAACCAAACCCAAGTTGAGACGTTGAAATTTCGCAAGAAGTGCAGTTCTTTGCTCTTGGATCATCAAAGTATTGCAACACACTTTTCGCTAAGTGCATCAAGAACCACATTGGCTTTGCCGTGATGACACCAATACCCATGTCATAATCTTTGATCAATTCCAACCATCTCCTCTGCCTGAGGTTCAGATCTGGCTGGGTGAACAAGTATTTCAAGCTCTTGTGATCGGAAAACACCTCACAGCGGTTTCCGATCAAATAGTGCCGCCAGATCTTGAGTGCATGCACCACAGCAGCCAACTCTAAATCATGGGTAGGATAATTGAGCTCGTGAGGTCTCAACTGCCTAGATGCATAGGCAACTGCCTTGCCTTCCTGCATAAGAACACATCCAAGTCCCTGACGAGAGGCATCGTAATAAATATCGAAGCTCTTGTGGATATCAGGAAGAGTGAGGACTGGAGCTGAAGTCAAACGCTGTTTGAGCTCCTGAAAGCTCTCATCACAAGCAGAGGACCACACAAACTTCTTGTCCTTCTTGAGCAATTCAGTCATCGGCTTGGCGATCTTGGAGAAGTTCTCGATAAAGCGGCGGTAGTAGCCCGCTAAACCGAGAAAACTCCGCACATCGGTGACTGACTTGGGCTGCCCCCAAGATAGAACATCGCTGACCTTACTGGGATCCACAGCTATGCCTCCAGCTGAAAGAACATGGCCCAAGAATGCCACTTCCTTCAACCAGAACTCACATTTGCTGAACTTCGCATATAGCTGGTGTTCCCGCAATTTGCCCAAAACAATCTTCAGATGCTCAGCATGATCTTCTTCAGTCTTGGAATAAATAAGAATATCATCAATGAAGACCACCACAAATTTGTCCAAAAACTCCATGAATACTGAATTCATTAAGTTCATAAACAAGGCTGGAGCATTGGTTAAGCCAAAGGACATGACGGTATACTCGTACAGACCATAACGAGTAGTGAAAGCCGTCTTCGGAATATCCTCAGATCTGATCCTGACCTGATGATACCCCATTCTCAAATCAATCTTTGAAAACACACTGGCTCCACCAACCGATCAAACAGATCATCAATGCGGGCGAGGATATTTGTTCTTCACCGTCACCTCATTGAGCGGACGGTAATCAACACACATGCGCAAAGTCTTGTCCTTCTTCTTCACAAAGATCACCGGACAACCCCAAGGAGATGAACTGGGACGGATAAAACCCTTTGCTTGGAGCTCACCAAGCTGCTTCTTCAATTCTTCTACCTCATTGGGAGGCATTCGACACGCGCCTTCAAATCGGGCGGTACTGGCAAAGAACTCGATGACAAACTCTGTGTCTCGAACCGAGGCATCCGGCAAGTCTTCGTGAAAGACATCCCAAAGTCGATACTATGGGAACATCCCGACCGCAAGGTCGCCGCCTCTAATACACATAGATGTAGCCCCAAGCCGCGCGAAAATCCGACCGCCGCTGAAGGGTCGGTGAGATAGACAATCTTCCGCACAATCGACCGCCCCAAGTGTTGGGACAACCAATCCATGCCAAGAATCACATCCGCACTCACTGAATCGAGCAAAATAAGGTTTGCCAAAACCCCACTCCTCCGACTATGATAGGAACATCCCGACATCAGATCGCTCTCATTTCCGACCCCTGAGAGCGGATGAGCAAAGGAACTCCCAAAGGAACACAGTGAAGACTACTAGCGGTAGCAAATGATCTTGAAATAAAAGAATGCGATGCTCCGAATCAAATAATACCGCAGCAGGATGAGAATTAACAAGAAGTGTACCCATCACGACATCCGCGCCCCGAGCCTCCTCACCGAAAGGTGGTTGACTCGACCACGCCGCACTCGGGTCTTCGAATAATCTTCGTCGTGGGTGACCACTCCGCTGCGCCCTCCATTAGGACGAGGGGCCGCCGCAACACTCGAGGCGTGCATTCGCATAATGACCCTTGTTGTGGCAATGAAACAAGTAACCTCGGCCGCCGGATTGCGGAGGCCGCTCTGTCTTTGGATCGCAGCGCACGTGGCTAAAACACGGCCGCGGTGGGCGAGGAGCTGTGCAGATGGCCTCGGCGCGGTGGAGCAAAAGAACGGCCATCAGTGCCGCCCACCGAGGACGAGTGAGGCTGGTGTGAGTAGACCGATGTGCCTCCCATTTGCGCTATGGACTCGCCAGCGCTTTGCCTTATGCTCAAGAACAATGGCCTTATCTACCAAGGCACGAAAGTCGAGAAGTCCACAATAGATAGCTTGTCCCGCGGCTCCTCGGACAAGCCATCCATAAACTTCTCCGCTAGCCTCATCCGAGGCCACCTCCTCGAGCATAACGAGCCAAATGATTGAACTCAGATAGGTACTCGTCACGCACTTGCGCCCTTGCTTGAGCGCGAGGAACTCCTTCTTCTTCACTTCATCAGCCCATCCGGGATGTGGGCCCGACGAAAGTCGATCGAACTCCTCCCACGCGACCACATGGCCCGCGGTGCATGGCGAGATAGTTCTCCCACCATGAGAGTGCCGCGCCTCAAGCTAGTGGGACGCGAAGAGTGCCTTATCCTCGTGCTCGCATCGAGCTATGTTGAGCTTTCGCCAACCATGCGCAGACCAATCATCCGCATCGAGAGGGTCCTCGAGCGGAGAAAGTCGGTGGTCGCAGCGGAGGAACTCGCAAATCCCCGCGAGTCCGTGGCCGCCACCACCGGCAGGAGTGGAGGTATTCCTAGCAATAACCTCCAAGATGCGCTGTCTGTCCATGCGGTTTCGCTCGATTCGAGCGAACCTCACCATGGTCGGAGGAGGGGAAGCTCTCATCATGACCACTCTGCTGATCGCCACGCTGCTTCTCCGGCCATCCTGTTTCACTAAGACAAGTTAACAACAAATGGAAAACACAAAGTCGACAACCCACTGCAAGTAACTTACTAACAGCACAAAATAAACACAAGACTTGTAAGTTACAAAACCAATTGACGAAAGTCAGATACTTAGCAAACTCATACATATCTTGCCCTTATGCTCCCACAAATTTTAATTAGACTAATTCTCTATGGTTCACCCAAAGACTGATTCTACCGGTAGCAAGTATCTTTTGAAAGGAAAGAGGAAAACCAAGTTTTAAACTCAAATTAGAGTAAGATGAGAGTAGAAGGCTAAGATAGGTAAGGAGTAAAATCTGAGAATCATTTAGGTTTTCATAAACCCTTTTATACTTTGAAATTAAGCTTTTTCAAAATATCCTAAGGACGACTATGCTTGTTACTACGGTCGAATGGCTCGATACCAACTTTAGAGGACCCCATTTTATTTGGCTTGTAATGCTTAACCAACCACCGGTCCTAGCAAAGACAAATCAAATAAAGCGATCCTCGAGATATGTATACTTCCTGCAGCAAGATACACACCTCGGTACAAAATTAGACATCAACTCCATTCCAAACATAGAGTCCAAACACTACACTACCAAACGGAAGATAAACAAATAGTAGAGTTATTACAGACAAAGGCCGACAGACCACAAGGTACAAACATAACAACAGAAAGACAATGAAGCAAAGCGCCATAAGATGGCTATAAACAAAGCCAATCAGTGTGCCTTCAACCCACAAGGCATCTGACCGGACCGCCAAGTCTAGTCGTCCACGAAACGGCAACACAGCTCACAGAAGTGAGGCCCTTGGGGCTCACCTTCTTCCTCTGCAACAAAACATTAAGCAAAGCACTGAGTACAAAGATTGTCTTTGTACCCGCAAGACCGACGTGTGAACTAGCGCACCTATTCATAAGCTACATGCGAGCTTATTTGGTGGAGGCCATATGTTTCATTTGCACAAAGCCAATTTTCATTTGCAATAAGGTAATACAGCTTTAAAGGCAAGTTTGCAATTCATTTATAAGATTGAAATAACAGAAGGATATTAATAACAAAAGCGAAAGATAAACAACCTAGAAGTGACTATCCCAATAGTCACCCCAACAATAGCACTAATCCCGCATTCGTACTCACCCATCAAGTTTTAATTTAAATGTTGTAGTCTAGTTCTTACGGGCGTATCCGAGCGTGTCCATTACCTAGACGAGACTATTCGAATAGTTTTAACCTGCAGGGTGTACCAATGTACCCACACTTGCATCGCCTTTAAGCCAAAGCACACTTCAAGGTATGTTTGCACACTAAGTCCTACGAGACTTTTCCAATATTGTGTATTAACTACGAGCCGCTCGTATGGATAGAAACCCATACGCTTACATGGTAAAGCCGAAAAGACAACTACCCACTCAGATAAAGCTTTTGGACAACTACCATGCTCCCACCTCCATCCTCCTGCGACCTCCTGCGACCCTGAGCCAATACACGCCAAAGTACTAGGTCAAGAGAGATCCCATAAACTCTAGTGTGGTTAGCACGCAAAATGCTCAAGACGGTGGCGCAAGTAACTCGGTCCTTAATCGACTCTGCACCTTTCCAACACACCCAACAGATCACACCAATCTTACCATTGTGCCCAAGTCTAAATCATTTTTGTTTTCATTTTTAATTTTGCAATTAAACATAGCGTAAATGCTAAAACATAAAGTTATAGTAAATTTTGTGTGATCAAGGTTACCGACTAAAGTCGATAACCGCCAGCTTCTACCGATAGCTAAGCATGTCTAAGCAAGTTGACCGGATCTACTAAGTGATAAGAGATCATCCAATGATCTCTAATCACAAAAAATAACTTAGGCTCGTAGTAGAGATCAATATTTTGTCTACAGGATATGCAACACGGATTTAACTAATCAATTTAACACAAATTAAGCAATGCATACATACAAATTAAAACAAAATATTAGACTTGAAAATACTGGGATTATCATGATCAAACCGCTTTCGGCCGCCGTTGCTCAATATGTTATGAGGATCGTTCTCGTGGTTGCCGCAAATATCGAAGCCTAGCGATAAAACAAATAATAAGAACGAATAACACCGACCAAACTCAAAAATACAACAACAAACAAACATGCTAAAACTCATACAGCAGCTTAAGCATGATATAACAAAATTTTAGAACAGAGAACAAATCATTTTAAGATATTAAGAATTTTCTATGAATTTTCTAAGCTAAAAACACATCAAAACACTAGTTAATTACTTAACAAATTTTCATGAACAGAAACATAGCTATAACCTACTCTGATAATTAGTACACTAAGAAAGAAAATTTACAAAAATGGTTTCACTGGATTTGGACAATTATTGAAAAAGATATACATTTTCTAATTTAGAAGATACATAAAACATCATTTAATTAATTAACCAATTTTTGCTACAGAGACAAGATTGAAACTAATTTTATTAAGTAGTACACTTAAAATGAAAATTAACAAAGATCGGTTTCATGCAATTTGGATAAAATTTGAATTAGTTATGCATTTTACAAGTTTAATTGAATTAACAGTTCAACGAAAACACAAACCGAAATACTAAATCATTTCCAAATCTATAATGCATTTATTCCACTCGCACTCACAGCCACTAGCCCTCGCCATCGACAATGGGCCGCGCGATTGTTGACTGGGACGGCCCAGCCCACCGAGGCGACGTCGAAGGCGTATTCAAATAATGCGCCTTCGGCTTTAACAATACGCAATCCAACACATCCGCTCAACGATAATACGTTTCCTGACAGAGAAAACGTATCACGATGTTTACACAATTCTTAACTGACAGCTGGGACCCACATGGCAGCGACACATTGAAAAACATAATTGTTGGCTTAGCGATTTCCTAAACTCGCTTAACCTGAGAGGGCCCACAAGTCAGAGACTCAGACTAAACAAGATTAGCGCTAAACTAACTCCACCGGCGGCTCACCGGCGCGCACGGGGACGGCGGCGCGGCCGCGCAGTGGATCACGCGATCCAGTGGGGTTCAAAATGAGCGAGTGATACCTTAAGGTTCACAGAGACTCCGCGAACCAGATGGCGGTGACGCGGGGTCTGATGGTCGCCGGAGACGAGCCCGCGACGGCCGGAGGCGGAGAAGAGGATGCGGCTTCCACGGAGATGACGTTACGGGCGACGAGATGCTTCGGGAAAACGCGCACCGGCTTCGCCTCGACGCCAGGAAGGATAAGCCCACGGCCTTGATGACGGAGGAGGACGGTGGCGCCCGGAATCAGCACGGCGGCGCTCTGCCGAGCTCGGAGAAGAAAGCGTCGCGAAGCCTCGGAGAAGCACCAAAGAGTGAAACAACGTTACAGTTAGACTCAGTGGTCGATTGCGATCCTTAAGGACTTCGTGTCGTGGTCAGAGACTCACCGGAGCGCGATTTAGCTCGCGCAGCCGAGATCACCGGAGGCGGAGACGATAAACACGCTCCCGGCGATACACTGGACACCGATGGCTCGGGATGGGCAAAACGGGTGCGGTGAGGAGAGTGGATCGCGATGGAGAGGTTGCTGGCGCGAGGGCGGCGCTACCTTCGGGTTCTTCTCTGGCCGAAACAGAGAATCGGGCGGAGAAGGCGAGAGAGCGAAGGAAACGGAGAACGAACGAGTGCGGTGAAGTTATAAAGCTCGCGGCGCCGAGAGGACACGCGTCCCCGACGTGGCAGCGGCGAGCTGCGTGGCGCGCATGCGCGAGCGGCGACGCGCTCGGCGCAACGGAGAAGACGGTCGGATCGATAGGTGGGGTCCGCTTGCGGCGATCGTGTTGAAGCGCGCGATCCGAGTCCGCTTGATCAAAAAGGATGCCGACCGTTGGATCTGAGATGGACGGTCGAGATCTCAGATGCATTCGACCGGCCGAATGCATACGCGACGTGGATCGCTCGATTTGCATCGGATGGTCGATTGGGCGGTGCAAATAGTTGGCGCGACCGAGTCAAGTGGCGCGGTCGGACTCAAGTCAGGCTTGGGTTCGAGCCAGAGGAACAGTGATTCCAGATTTGAATTAGAAAGACAGAGAAGGTTTGGGGAATTTTTAGAGGTAGCTCCTGAGCTCCAAAAATTCTGAAATTTTTATGGTAGCTTCCTGGGACAGAGGGCAACCTTGTGTAAATTTTCCAGGAATTTTCATGCACTAGATTTTTCCCAAGAAAATTCACAAGCTGCTGTCCATAGTTTGACCAGATTTTCAAACCAATTTGACTTGGCTATTTGAAATAGCAAACAAAATCTAAAAATTGTGAAATAATTCAGGGAGGTAGATAAGATGATCAAGATGCTAGGAAAAATATTTGCAGATGATGATCACAAGTTTGAAGGCTAATAATTTGATGACAACAATTTCCAATCACAAGAATTAACTTCTAGAAAATTGGAAATTGCTAGGGAAAATTTGGAAAACTTCCAAATGATTTGAAGAGACAACAAAAGTTTTTATTTCTCCTCAAAATTTTACATTTGAAATACAAACCCTAAGTTAGGGCTGTTACACCTACTATCAAAGATGGACTTAGGAACTTCACTAGAGTTAGTTATATTTCAAAAATCTTTGTGGATGGGTTGAAAACTGGTCGGGCTGATGTAACCCGTACATGGTGTTGCTATTGGGTGGTTGTACCTAGTGTTGTTAATAGTGGTCGTAGCCACTTTCAATAAGCATAGGTGGAGGTAGCCTCTGCTGCTATTTATTATTGCACATTTACTCTCTTTAACAAACTGCAATTTGGTTAAAATGATAAGTGATAGGAATTTCTAATTATGATAATTAAAAATCTTGCTTTGGCAAATAAAAGAACCCGAGCCTCCCTTGTTAAGCCATGCATGTATACTACTACATTCTGTGTGTTGGCTCGTGAGCACGGGAGTTGTGCTCATTCTCGCTCTTTCCCCAACCCTTCAGATCCTGCGGACCAAGGAGACTACGACTACTATGAGGACCCAAAAGTCACTAGGCAAGGCGGCGATGAAGAGTAGTCTAGTTTTGAGTAGTCTTGACCTCGCCTCAGTCTAGCTGGCTCGTCGGCACTTGCGTACGACCAGTATTGTCCAGGTCCTTCATTAATACCAGTCGTACACGAGCTGCCCCAGTCTCTGCCTCTGGAGAGTTGTGCCCTACCTTCCTCTTTTGCTTCCACTGTAGATTTCGTGGATTCCTTATGATGTAATCAGCTTGGCATGTTCGACCCTCCTTGTAAAACACGACCCGACATGGTCTAAGTCACTCTGATATTTGTAATATATTGAATGGTTTGGTCTTTACGACATGTATGAATTGATTCAGCAATGTGCCTATGAGTGCTATCTACTGATCCAGAGAATAGAATAATGCTTTCATAAAGGACTCGGTTATGGGTCTGACACTAAGCGACAACAACTCGTATATTAGATATATAAATGCTTAGAGCCCATCCATCGAGCTCTAAAACATTACTAAGACTAAAACTGAGGCTCAGTGGCAATGAGAAACATCAACCTATAGATTATGCATCTATTCGGATTAACTATCGCTAATCGAGAAATTAATCATCAATACAGCATACATACATACATTTGCAAACAAGATAATACATTTGATACATAATAGGATCAACATGCATCAAAGGAGGGACTGCTTGCCTTGCCAGAGATAATCCACTTGCTACTGAGGATCACTCTTGAGTTCAACCGAATTGTCGAAACCTATCGTACTCACGAAAAGAACCAATAAGAATGAATAACATCGAAAATACTCAAAAATTCAAGTTCATCCAAAAATTATGAAATTTACACAAAAGGTAGAGTATGATTTTAAATAAATTTATGTGAAATAATTATTCCATTTGGATTTAGTATGAGAGAGTTATAGTAGTTTGAAGATCAGATTTATGGAAAATGTAGAAAAAATAGCAATCTATCACTATTCATCCAAATTTAATTATTTAGTAAAAAATTGTAGGACAATAGCAGGCATAGGGGTTACATGACTAGATAGAGAATAAAAATTTAACACTATAAAAACTTGATTCCCCTCATTTGGAGTATAAGTGAATTTTTGAAGTTAAAGCATTTTCTAGTGTAAATATAATCCTATTCTGAAAGCAATATTAAAAAAATTCTGGGACAAAAACAAGTTTCAAAACTATTTTAAAATAAATTTTATTAAAAATAAAAATTATCAAAATTGGTTTTACTGTATTTGGAGTTACGATGATTTAGTTATGTATTTTTGAAGTTATTCTAATTTTCAGTGTACAAAGAATTGGTTTTCGGATCTTCTTTTAAACTTTGAGTTGAAAAACGTCCATACCGTTCGATCTAATAGATAGGATTCGTTTGGAGTGGTTCGAACGTCACTCATACTCATACGATCTGACAGGTGGGGCCTAGTGAATAGTGCATTTTTCATTTAACTCATGAATTTAAAACCAAATTGACATGTGGAGCCAAAGGTCATAGACTCATATTTGTGAACTCGGTTCACCGGTGCACAAATACAGTGCATAGGGCACTTACGGGCTAGGCCCACGTGCCATCGACTCAGAGCCCTACTCTTAACGCGTTAACATGTGATTTTCCGACATAGATCCGCGATTACAAACTAATGATTACGCTTAAACCCTAATGATGCTGCTATAGTTCTTGTCGAACATTCCAACAAGAACCGAGCTTGGCTTCCTGGAGCATTACCGGCGGTTCTGGCCACGGCGAAGCTGACCAAGGGCAAGAATGAGTTCCCAATAGCATTGTGGTACTAATGGAAGTGGTTATGGTGGCTGAGGTGGCCTACAACGGCAGCGAGCCGGAGAGGGGTAGCGTAAGTATAATGGCCAAAACATGCATGCACAACTAAGCTCCGCATTGTCCTCTTAAGTGTGTGCCACAACATCTAAGAGGTACTAGGGTGCTACCTGAGCGCTGGAGAAGTTTGGGGAAGCTCAAGTGTTGACCGACGATGAAGAAGACGATGGCGGCGCTTGCAGTTCACGAGGAGAAGAGAGCCTAAGCAAGGAGAAGACCCATGAAGCATCAAGATAGCTCAATTAGGCTCAGTAGATGGTGGGAAAGCATGGAATTGGGAAAAGCCTTACCGAATCAACAAGGAGATGAAAAGGGATCTTTTCAGCTGAGAATGGAGGAAGCTCAAAATCCACAAGCTCCTGTGACACATTGCCCAAATTAGTTTAGGGATTTTCAATGTCATACCAAATGACATGGTATGACACGCAAGGTTTAGGACCATACTCACTGGAGGTGAAGTTGACACGATGATGTCCTCAGGTGCGTGCTCTACAAGTGTCAATGGCACGGTCGTGTTCCCGAAACTACAAGCCAAGGCAAGGCTACGCATTAGCAAAATGGAAACAGCAAGGGATGTAGAAATTGAGGGACAAGGTGGCACAGAGATTACCCAAGCAGAGAGCGAGCACAAGCTCCTTCTTCCTCAGCCCCGAGAGGAAGAAGGAGTGGAAAGGAGGGTGCCAAGGGGGTATTATGCTTCGGAAGATAGCGGAGTGGAGGTAGCATTACATGGCGATGCTCAGGGTTGGTCGAAATGGGCGGCGAATTCATGGTGTGAGCATCGCGCCAATGGCTCGAACAGAGTGGTGCGGCCGTGTGACTTGTGACGCTTACGCGAGGAAGACGAAAGTACTGAAGAGTGGGGCCCACGACTCAGCGACACAAACACACTCGAGACACAGCCTGGCTCGGCGCGTTACGTTAAGGTGGTTGGGTTGTGTAACATCCCGATTTTCTAAGCTTGAAAAATATTTTAAATAGTTAGTAAGGAGAAAAGTCACCATTTGGATTAATTTGAATTTAATTCAAAATCTTAATATTGGACTTTAGAATCAAAAACCTTTAATGTGAATAATCCCAACATGAACAATAGTCAAAACTATTTTATTTGGGTTCTATGTGCTCAGATATATTTTTTTGATTTTTCTAGAATTTTTCTGAGTTCATTTGCTATTTTCTATTGCTTATTTCAATTCCTAGTATTTTATAAAATAGAAAAGCTAATTAGAATCTCAGTTAATCGATTGGGCCGAATTCCCGTTCCCCGACCCACTTCTGTTCCTAGCCCAGCCCAAGCCGCCGGCCCAACTCTCCAGCGCGGCCCGCCTCTCCTCCCCGCGCGTGCAGCCGCAACCGACCCCACCAGTCAGCGCCGCCGCCGTTCCGTACGCGCCCGTGCTGAGCCTCACCCGCTGCCTTGTGGGCCCCGCATGCCGCGTCAGCATCATCTTCCTCCTGGACTCCTCAGTTCGTGTCCGAGCCGCGTTGCGCCACAGTGCCGCTCACGGACTCCTCGCTTCCGGTCCCTATTTAACGCCATGACCGCCTCATGAGGTTCGCCCCAACCCTAGCCGCCTTTTCGCTGAAGCCGCAAACCCTAGAGCGCCGCCTTTTCACCGGAATCGAAGACCTTTCCCTAGCGCCGCCACTTCGGTTCTTCGACGAATTGGTCGCCGACGGCGAGCTCCAATCCTCATCGAGTACCTCTCCGAGTTCGCCACATCGTGCTCCGTCTGGTGCGCACCTTCTCGTCATCAGGAGAGCTTCGTAGCGTCGTCGCACCGTAGGAGCTCTAGTTGCTGCACCGCCAACTTGTCGCTGCCGTGTTCCGGTCGCCGCCGATGACCTTTGGGTCTCGCGAGGGGTTCATGAGCATCACCTGGTCCTTGCGATACCGACGCGCGCACTCGAAACCCCACCGCGAGCACGCGACGTTGAAGCCTTTGCCGCCACCCATCACCGCATCAGAGCCGTCAGATGTGTTCGTCCAGGCACCAGCATGCGAGGGGTGACCTTCTTGTGCCGCCAGTCACCGCCGTTCGCCTCGCCGTTGTTGAGCCGTCTCGGCCGTAGATCCATGCCACCGTCGCAGCCAGCTCAGCCGCCATCTAACCCCCGTGCCTCCGTGTCTACTCACGTGGCCTGACAAGTCAGCGCCTACATGGCAGTCCAACCCAGCCCAGATCCGAAACCTCCGTGCACCCGGTCCATGGTGTACCGAGCCGCCGACATGTGGGCCCCACATGTCGGGATTTCCTCTTATTTGTTTTATTCCGAAATTCCAAGGGCTGACCTCATGCTTGTGCAATAATCCGATTTTTCTGTTAAGAAATAATTCAAAAATTCCAGTAAATCCAAAATTATGGATTCTTTTAGATTGAAACTTTCAGAGCCTATAACTTTTGCATCCGAACTCCGATTGAGCCCATTCAAATTCCTAAATTTATCTAAATTCGAGATCTATTTATCTGAGATTTTTATTTAATTTTTATAGTTTGTTTTGCCTCTGTTATTTATTTGTTTGATTTATTTGTTTCGTTTGCGAGTAGACGTCGATACATCGGGGAATTTTGCAGAAGAAGAAGCACCTCAAGATCAAGACCAGTACCTAGACCTTTTCCAAGGCAAGTCATACCTTTGATCATCTTAAACTCAGTTTTTAAATTACTTTGTTTCAAGTATTGCATTCTACTTTAATTATGTATTTAAATGCTTTTGGGTATAGTTATTATCCAATCTGTTATAACACTTTGGCTTTGTATGTCATAATCCCTTGTGACCCTAGATTGGTTTATTTTTTTGGTATTATTGTAGCACCAACGTGGGTTGGTTAGATGCGAGTACAATTGCTTAGCCATGCTACGAGTCTCACATCTCATTTGAGTTGCAAATATTAAATCTGACTAAGTGACTATGGAACTTTGTGTAAAATTGTGTGCTATGTGTTATTACTTCGTGATAGCATGTGTTGCACTAAAACTAACTGGGTGGTAAAGGATTTGGACTGAGGCAAGTGGTGGATACTGTGTGATATGGTGGACTTTGTGACTGGGAATGATAATCTTTGTGGCATAGTTAGAAAATAAAAGTCTTGCCTTGGTCAATTAAGGACTTAACTTTGTGCGTCATTGAACTGAGCCTTACTGTACGACCACATGCCTGATGGGACGGTCCTAACATAGTAGGTTATGGAGTCTCGACATTGATATTCAGGTGGATAGGTTAGGCTGTGTGACAGGGTGGAGGTGTGACTATCTGGTAGTTGCATCGCGGGATGGTTCGCCGCATCCCTGTCCAGTAGTGTGTGTCGGACTAGCATTCTTTATGGGCTGGTCTGGCGGGAAAGCACATTGGGAATGTCATTGTTTGAGATGAAGTTTCGGAACTGTTTTGTTACAATTGGTGCTAGCTACACTAGTTGTATCTTGTGGGTAAAGTGTACAAACTCTGTAGAGTGTAAAATCAATCTATTCGAATAGCCGCGTCCGCGGTCATGGACATGGTCGGAGATTTCACACGGGGGGTAGTTTTCATAAAATATTTGGGATGGGAGCTATGTGATCTAAGTCATATGGCTATGTGAAATAAACTGCTTAGCTTTGTGTCTTTGTGAAAACAATGTTAAATTAATATTGTCTATTTATTTTGAATTATGCTTTCAATCTATTAGTTGTATTCCATTGCAATTATTGCTTTCATGCAAAAGAACCACATAAGCTTTTTCTTTTGGAATAAGCCTCCATCTATAAATTGCATCCTGTGGTATGATTTACGAGTACGGTTGTGTACTCACGCTTGTTGTAAAACTTGCGCCCAATCCTACAGAAGAAGAGGAGTCTACGCCTGCTTTCGAGGAGGAGTTCGTCGAAGGTTGCTGATCGTTAAGGTTTGGATCCCAGTTGGTTGCCTGTGGTGAATTGATGGGATCTACACTGAAGTTATTTCTGTTCTGCTGCTATTTTATTCTCTATTAGCCCTACATGGCTCAATAAGTATAAACTCGACCATAAGGTCAAAACCAGTATTTTTTTTACTGTAAACAGGAGGGAAAATCCCTACTGTATATATATTAACAAAGCAAAAGGAGAAAGAGTACAAAGAGAGAGAGGAAAGAATATACACCACTACAAAAACTTAACCAAAATCTCTCAACCAACTAATAAAAGCATTCTGTAGAGATGGCTTGACCCGATGGATAACCAAGGTAAACACATCTCTAAACTCCCTTCTCCAAGCAACCAATGATACCGCCTCATTCTGAAAAATAACTTTATTCCGAAGACGCCAGATCGACCAACAAGTCAAAATGACTAATTCCCGAAAACAAAACTTGCTTGAAGAATTCTTTCCTTGCTGAATCAGCTCCACAACAGGAAGCGACAAGTCCCAGGAGATCCCAATAAAACGCCAGCACCATTGACTGAAAGTACACTCGAAGGAAAGATGTTTTAAGGATTCCAAGTGATGGCCAGCACAGAGAACACAGTCATAGCTATCAAGAAGAAATCTCTTACGCAAAAGAAGAGCTCTTGAGTTCAACCGATCTTTTAGCAACAGCCAGAAAAAGAACTTGTGCTTACTCATGCAATAGGACTTCCACAACCACACAAAAGGAGGAGGAACATCAACTTGACCCAGTATCTGAAGATACGCCAGATGAGGGGAAAAATAGACGAACCCCAAATATAAGACCACTCATCTGGACAATCCTGTAGAGGCAAGAAGGAGGACATGTGGTCCCTCAGATCCTGAAACTCCAACGCCGCTGTCGGTGAGAGAGGGAGATGGAAGTGGGAGAGCCAATCTGAACTTTCCAAAAAATGAGCTACAGAGATGTCTTGCTGTTTCGCAAAAGAGAAAAGGTGAATCCAATTCAAAAAAGGGAGACCAAAGTTCCACATATCCTTCCAAAATCTACAGGAATGGCCCTAAAAAACCGAACAACAAGAGAATCCTTTGAACTCCTCTAACATAGAAACCAAGTCCTTCCACCAAAAAGAGCCACACTTCCTGTTGAACTTGCAATCGGACTGTAACTGATATAAAGCCTTCCAGGTTAGATGGACCCAGGGGAGGTCAACCTTATTGAGGAATTTAAGCAAGTGTTGTAACACCCCAGGACCCACATTACCCTGGAATGCTACTAAACCACTCAGCTAGCCAGAAATTTCAAGATAATTTGTTCTGACAACAATTTCTAGACATGAAGCAATAAGCGGAAGCATAAACAATTAAGGGAACAAAGATAACGGTAACAAGTTCAATAGTTAAAACAACCTCTAGCAGATTAATCAAAGGAATAGTTACAAGTCCATCATTATTAAATAAAATATTCACCCACAAATAGCTAAGCATTTGACTAGAATTTCATCGACTTTATTACAGCATGAGTTGATGAACCAAGTGCATTATTGTGGTGCCGCTCTACCCAACCCATGAATGCTCAACAATCACCTGTAGGGGAAAAACAAGGGTGAGAATAAAATCTCAGCAAGCAAACTGCTTAATGTGCTATTCAGACTACAAACAAATATACAACATCATTACAAGATCCACATGTCCACATCCATAATGTGCATCCACATTCATTACAAGTTAATTAAACTACAAAGATATTAAGCATCAATATCCATTTCCCATAATGATCACAATTATAGCCTCAACCATGTTTACTACCATCAATAGTAAAATATTAGCAAATGAATCTTGATTAACTTCTTCATATTATGCACCACTACCACTACCAATGACAATAAAGCATTAACAAGTTTTACCTCATAACTTTACTATTTCTCGCATCCACAACTGCTATCAACAATTACCACAAGAGAGTAGAATCTCATGCCATAATCACAACCACTACCATACCACAAGGGATGAACCCCAATCCACGACATAGCCATTTTCCTCACACCACAAGTGACTCTCATGAGCCAATTCCACATTACAACTATAAAGTTGCAGTTATTTGTAATATAACTTCACCACAATATCTTGCATAAGTATGCAAATGATCTTTCCACAATGTAATGCATATGTATGCTATACTCCACTGCACCTTTACCCAACAAGGTAAAAGTATGCATCGTGCTACGCAATGCACGATGTTGTACCGCACGGCCGCGGCTATAAGCGCGACATCCACAATGCAAATGTCATGATATGTCATGAATGATATGATAATCATAAACCACAAGAATTTAACCACGAAGGTCAACAACATACTCATCATGAGTATTTTCTCATAATCCACATGTGTCTCATTAAGCACAATACCATTGTGTCATAAGACCATTACCACATAACCCACACCCGATTCACCAAGATCAAAATCAATCGATCTAAATGGAACTCTACCACATAGACCACAACATGATCATCATGAATATAACCACAAGGAATTATCAATATGTCCACCTTGAGTTTATTTTCATATTCCGCATTTGGCTCATTAAGCAAATTACCACATGACTACCAACAACTCTTCCAACGCATGGCAAAATGAATATTAATTTGCTACCACGACCTCATTCATAAAACATGCAACCATGGCATATAACTTCAAGTTATGAAAAACATGTATATTGCAAGTAGTAAGAATAACGAGTTAAACCGTAGCACAACCGCTATATTTACTTGCCTTCCGCGAAGCGCGCAGTAGGTAAAGAAGATGTCCCTAAACCAAGCCTCTCGCCTACTGTATAAGTACTCGAAATGAATACAACATATAACATAGCGCTTCCATTAACGTTCTACAACGCCTTCCCGACAATCCACAATTAACTAGTTAGCTCTAATCTGAAAACAGACTACTCGTGCACAACCCAAACTGGACAAGAGAACGGTAAATATCATATCTATTGATCTGGAACTCGGAATGAGGTTAGACCAATTTCTATGGATTCTTAACTGACAAATCTACAATACTCTAGTTGACAAGGTAAGCCAAATCGACCAAATTAATATACTAACAGGTAATTGAAAATAGCAGTACAGAATCTGTCCGAACAGTTAAGACAGCAAGATTAAAACATCCATAACTTTTAATCTACAACTCCGAATTGAGCGTTCTTTAACAATCTTAAAAGGTTATGAAATTATCTACATTAACCTAGTTGGATGAAACCCTGATTCGTCCATTAACAAACACCTATTTTAAAAGACAACTTAAAAGGTAATTCTCGTCAGAATTCTGGACAGCAGATATTAAATCTATCATAACTTTTGACTCGAAAGTCGGAATCAAGTGATCTTGGTGGCCACCGAAAGCTAAGAACATTATATAAATAACTCTAGGAGATCAAAATCCCTAATTCTGCCTCTAAACACACGAAACAAGCCGCGCAAGAAACTGGACAGAATTGAATTTGTAGCGGCAGCAATTCAATCCAATCAAACCAATCGAATTCGCATATAATACAACTTAGACAGCAAAGAACGCCTCTCGTTACCCTTGTAGAACCTTGGGAAACGCTGGTTGAATCCAAGAAGAAGATCCCTTCTTCTCCTCCTTTCTCTCCCTTCTTCTTCCTCCCAAGACCAGTAGCAAGGAGCAGCAAAAGGGCGACATGGAGGGCGTGGCAGCAAAGGGGAGGAGGGTTGCTACTGGGGCGCGGCACTGTAGCTGCGTGCTACAGAAAAAAGACCTAGGGTTTGGTTGGCCTTCTTAAACCAACTTCCCACTTGGGCCAAACAACGTGGGCAAAGCCCAAGATTAAATCTCCTCTAAAAACTGATTTCTCTTTTAATTCTGTTAAATACCTTTCTCATCTCAATTAATTCTCTAATGTTAAACAGATATTACATAATCACCGATGGATACTTTCCTGTTAAGAGAAATCCTCTCTAAACTATATTGCACTTGAAAATTCAATAAATTTCTCTTCCCGAATAATATATTCTCTCAAATTGATATTCGGTATTACATTCTACCCCTTAAACAGATTCGACCCGAATCCTCACACATCATCTTGCAAAGAACAACGAACTAACAACTAACAACGGTAAACAAATACCCGTAGCGAACAAAACCGGTAACGCTCACGCATGCGAAACCCCAACTCCCAAGAGGCCTCACACCAGATCATTGAGACCACCACAAAAAGTCATACAACGATGTCGTCATAACACTCAACCCGGAAATTCCGGCACGCTCATTAGAAGGGAATCAAGGAAATTCCACTCACATCATTCTACTAGAAGCACAACGGTATCTTTCGCAAATAGAACCCAAAGAATGTAAGAGTAAAGAACTCTCAAGCATCACACTAGCAATCGCTTTACTTCAAAGGACCACGATCCAAATCAAAGGATTCACCACAAAATATTTCTACTCGTCAAGTAGACAATTGGAGAACCACACCACATAAGCTAAGAGTGAAAAATCACTCGATGCACCAAAACAATCAATTTCTTTTCCTAACTGGAAAAGACTATGCCTCAACATAAGTCAACTCAATTTGCAAATGGTCTCTCCATAAACACACAACATAAACAAGAATCAAGAGAGCATCTCACTACTTGACATAACAATAATTTCCCAATTCATTTCTTTTAATAATTTAACTTCCTTGAACCAAGGATTTTCAAATCATTGCCCAACACACCAACTCATTTATCTCAAGTTGGCCACCTCAACAATTAGCTCAATTGAGTACATCATCTACACCATTGTAGATAGACTCTCATCGGCCCCGCAAATCATAATCTAGCCAAAACTAAGACCAACAGAATTATTTTGACAATAATTCCTAACGCACTTCAGTCCCTTAAGGATAACAACTCGGGATTCAAATCACACCCACACATACTCAATTACTGCACCTCAAGGATGCTATCCCGATCATCGCACTATTTGGATTCCACTCGATCCACTATTCCAACACAGACACCGGGCCTCTAGAAACAAATTCTAGCATAATGTAAGGTGAAGCCCAAACTCACTTCCAAGTTCTTACAACCAACTTCCCATATAAGATAGGGAAAACCTCAGTGAACACCCTACTATACCACAATTAACAAACACTCATTTCTTAACATCAATAAATCGCTTGGCTCTAAGATAAATATTCTATTTAAAACATACCCTTCCCAAGGATTAATCCAAGAAAATAATATATCATCCATTATATCTTAAATATTGTGATATTTAAGGCTCCCCAAAAACATCACTACACTACCACTATTAAGTTGTCATCACGCAACAAAAGTCTTCGCAACCCACAATAATTACCATGTTCTTAGAAGAAGAGGTAAGAAGAAATAAGTTCCAAGATACGTAAAATTGCTATCATTCACAGTAGCTAAAAGACCAAGGAAAAAATAGATAGCATTGAGGTTGGAAAACACAAGATAGATCATCTCAGACCTCAAATACTTATAGTACAACTTTTCTTTCAATAAGAAACATTTTTTCTTTTATAACAAAGATCCCGCCAATTCCAACAAAGGATGCTTGGAAACCACAACACGAGATTCGGATAAAAACCAATAAGATCATTCAACATGTCGCTTACTCAAAGCAACCTCGGCTATCACACAAGTCATAAGGTCCAAAAGATTCCAATCATAAATCTCACACCTTTCAATTCAATTAGTATTATGGAATTAACAAATTCCTTTATTTTAAAACATTCAACACCATAATCACAATTACATGCTATCGATTGTATTCACAACAAGATAAAACATTCTTTGCAAAAATCATCATATCATCTCACTCCTTCATATTTTTCCAAAAGGAACACCATAACTCACTTCATCATGTTCTTATTATCCAAATAAGATTCCAACTACTTAATCTAGTTAAACCTAGTGCATAAGCCATCATATTAAAACAAACTCTTTAACAAGATGATATTAGAACATAACAACCTCACAAAATATGCTAGTATGAATCTCTTATTAGATTTCATACATTTATCTCAGATCGATGCTCAACTCTAGTTTAGCAAAAGTAATTACACTCTAGCCATTGTCTTGTCAATAATTGATTATTTATTTTTCATCAAGATAACATTAATGATCCTATCTCTAATTTGCAATCACAAAGACAATAAAGAGCACAGATTCAATACTCCACCTTATGTTAAGATATTAAAATAAAATAACTTTAAACATCTATAATACCACTTTTCAAGACAAGATTCCACAAGTCAATACATCACCTTCATCCATTTCTCAGATACATGTTTCAACAATTTAGCATGGTAAAAGTTACATAAATTTAATGAGTTGTACATGCTCATCAAGTATGTAAAGAGAGAACATTTTAAAGGTTAATCTTATTAGGCAATATTCCAACACCTCCTTACTTGACCATCCCGAATGGTCGACAATTACTTAAGATCGATCAATCCAATCTATCCAACAAGTTGGGAAAATTAAACAACTACAATAGTCAAAACAATTGTTTTTCATATTCCTTAATAAATGCATGAGTTCTACACATGTATCGCTAAATTCTTAGCCACAAATCTTCAAGAAACTACAACAGACAACATCATATTCATCAACTTCACTTCTAAGGATGTTAGTAGAAATTAATGATGTACCACGCTAACTTTTCAACTTGATAATTCACAATCTATCAATTATTTACATAATTTCCACCTACTACTTAAACACAACAAAACATCACAAAGGAGTTTTAACACTCCTTCTAGAGAGAAAACAAACTTCAAAACAAATGCATAGAGCCAATGCTTCCACAAGTTAATGAACTTCCCACATAAAGCTTTGATTCTCTCTCAAAATATCAAACGAAAAACAAGAGTCATGTTTTCCAAAGAAGAAAAAATGGAACAACACGGAAAAACCGCCTCTCTCCAAAAGCACTCGCCACGAGCAACAAACAACCCATCAATCGAAAGAAACAATACTTGGTCTCAAGAACAATTGGAGGCCTATTGACACCCAACAACCGCAATAAACAAATAACCCGAGAGAAAATCATTAATCGCAATAGGCCAAGAATCGCCAACATCAATTCAAGGAGGATAACACTTTTTTAAGAAACTTACCCATGACATCCGCAACTAAGTTACCCGAGGTAATCTGATCAATATCCCCGCACTACTAACGGGTATAAACCGCAATGCCCAAGGCAAGAGCCGCAAAACCTACCTCTTATCGTTGACTATCCTCACTCATAGCAGTCATAGAATCAACACATAAACATACAAGATTATCTTATAGCATGAATAATCAATATAACATGTCAAAGCATGAATGCAATGCTTGAGCCATCCCATCCTACTGCACCAAAGGTGTCAATTTAATATTTTTATTTACCACGCACCTAAAACCTGCTCGATACCAATCAGAACACCTCAGACCCACATTACCCTCGAATGCTACTAAACCACTCACTAGCTAGAAATTTCAAGATAATTTGTTCTGACAACAATTTCTAGACATGAAGCAATAAGCGGAAGCATAAACAATTAAGGGAACAAAGATAACGGTAACAAGTTCAATAGTTAAAACAACCTCTAGCAGATTAATCAAAGGAATAGTTACAAGTCCATCATTATTAAATAAAATATTCACCCACAAATAGCTAAGCATTTGACTAGAATTTCATCGACTTTATTACAGCATGAGTTGATGAACCAAGTGCATTATTGTGGTGCCGCTCTACCCAACCCATGAATGCTCAACAATCACCTGTAGGGGAAAAACAAGGGTGAGAATAAAATCTCAAGAAGCAAACTGCTTAATGTGCTATTCGGACTACAAACAAATATACAACATCATTACAAAGATCCACATGTCCACATCCATAATGTGCATCCACATTCATTACAAGTTAATTAAACTACAAAGATATTAAGCATCAATATCCATTTCCCATAATGATCACAATTATAGCCTCAACCATGTTTACTACCATCAATAGTAAAATATTAGCAAATGAATCTTGATTAACTTCTTCATATTATGCACCACTACCACTACCAATGACAATAAAGCATTAACAA
The DNA here is from genome assembly GCA_036346255.1 of Ampelocalamus luodianensis. Lineage (NCBI taxonomy): Eukaryota > Viridiplantae > Streptophyta > Magnoliopsida > Poales > Poaceae > Ampelocalamus > Ampelocalamus luodianensis. The sequence goes on along the minus strand of CM070639.1, from coordinate 32,420,210 downwards.
GTTTTACCTCATAACTTTACTATTTCTCGCATCCACAATCGCTATCAACAATTACCACAAGAGAGTAGAATCTCATGCCATAATCACAACCACTACCATACCACAAGGGATGAACCCCAATCCACGACATAGCCATTTTCCTCACACCACAAGTGACTCTCATGAGCCAATTCCACATTACAACTATAAAGTTGCGTTATTTGTAATATAACTTCACCACAATATCTTGCATAAGTATGCAAATGATCTTTCCACAATGTAATGCATATGTATGCTATACTCCACTACACCTTTACCCAACAAGGTAAAAGTATGCATCGTGCTACGGCAATGCACGATGTTGTACCGCACGGATCGCGGCTATAAGCGCGACATCCACAATGCAAATGTCATGATATGTCATGAATGATATGATAATCATAAACCACAAGAATTTAACCACGAAGGTCAACAACATACTCATCATGAGTATTTTCTCATAATCCACATGTGTCTCGTTAAGCACAATACCATTGTGTCATAAGACCATTACCACATAACCCACACCCGATTCACCAAGATCAAAATCAATCGATCTAAATGGAACTCTACCACATAGACCACAACATGATCATCATGAATATAACCACAAGGAATTATCAATATGTCCACCTTGAGTTTATTTTCATATTCCGCATTTGGCTCATTAAGCAAATTACCACATGACTACCAACAACTCTTCCAACGCATGGCAAAATGAATATTAATTTGCTACCACGACCTCATTCATAAAACATGCAACCATGGCATATAACTTCAAGTTATGAAAAACATGTATATTGCAAGTAGTAAGAATAACGAGTTAAACCGTAGCACAACCGCTAGATTTACTTGCCTTCCGCGAAGCGCCATGCAGAGGTAAAGAAGATGTCCCTAAACCGAAGCCTCTCGCCTACAGTAAGTACTCAAATGAATACAACATATAACATAGCGCTTCCATTAACGTTCTACAACGCCTTCCCGACAATCCACAATTAACTAGTTAGCTCTAATCTGAAAACAGACTACTCAGGCACAACCCGAAACTGGACAGTAGAACGGTAAATATCATATCTATTGATCTGGAACTCGGAATGAGGTGAGACCAATTTCTATGGATTCTTAACTGACAAATCTACAATACTCTAGTTGACAAGGTAAGCCAAATCGACCAAATTAATATACTAACAGGTAATTGAAAATAGCAGTACAGAATCTGTCCGAACAGTTAAGACAGCAAGATTAAAACATCCATAACTTTTAATCTACAACTCCGAATTGAGCGTTCTTTAACAATCTTAAAAGGTTATGAAATTATCTACATTAACCTAGTTGGATGAAACCCTGATTCGTCCATTAACAAACACCTATTTTAAAAGACAACTTAAAAGGTAATTCTCGTCAGAATTCTGGACAGCAGATATTAAATCTATCATAACTTTTGACTCGAAAGTCGGAATCAAGTGATCTTGGCGGCCACCGAAAGCTAAGAACATTATATAAATAACTCTAGGAGATCAAAATCCCTAATTCTGCCTCTAAACACACGAAACAAGCCGCGCAAGAAACTGGACAGAATTGAATTTGTAGCGGCAGCAATTCAATCCAATCAAACCAATCGACTCGCATCTAATACAACTTAGACAGCAAAGAACGCCTCTCGTTACCCTTGTAGAACCTTGGGGAAATGCTGGTTGAATCCAAGAAGAAGATCCCCTTCTTCTCCTCCTTTCTCTCCCTTCTTCTTCCTCCCAAGACCAAGAGCAAGGAGCAGCAAAGGGGCGACATGGAGGGCGTGGCAAAGAAAGGGGAGGAGGGTTGCTACAGGGCGGCGGGTACTATAGCTGCGTGCTACAGAAAAAAGACCTAGGGTTTGGTTGGCCCTTCTTAAACCAACTTCCCACTTGGGCCAAACAACGTGGGCAAAGCCCAAGATTAAATCTCCTCTAAAAACTGATTTCTCTTTTAATTCTGTTAAATACCTTTCTCATCTCAATTAATTCTCTAATGTTAAACAGGATATTACATAATCACTGATGGATACTTTCCTGTTAAGAGAAATCCCTCTCTAAACTATATTGCACTTGAAAATTCAATAAATTTCTCTTCCCCGAATAATATATTCTCTCAAATTGATATTCGGGGTATTACAAGTGTTTCATAAGCATGGCTTTATTCTGCACCCGTAAATTAATAACTCCCAGCCCCCCTGCTGTTTAGGCCGACAGACATTCTTCCAAGCCACTAGATACCCACCTTTTTTTGTTAATATCCGAACCATGCCACAATGCATGCATACGAAAATGATCAATGTGCTTAATCACCTTAGCTGGAAGCTTCAAAGAGGCCATGTGATAAATAGCTTGAGACGAGAAAACAGAATTCACCAACACCAGCTGTCCCCCATACGAAAGGAATGTAGATAAACCTGAAAGTCAACGACTGATTCTATCCAACAAAGGCAAAAAGTGATCAAATTTGGGTTTGGAATGACCCACTGGCAAGCCTAAGTAAGTAAAAGGCAGTGACCCAATCTGACACCCAAAAGTATGTGCTAAGTGCCCCATTCGAGACTCCTCAACATTGAGAGGGATTAACAAAGATTTGTGAAAGTTGACTTTTAAACCAGTTGAGTCCGCAAAAGACCTGAGGAGCCCCTTAAGACAAAAAAGCTGAGACGCATCTGCCGACAAAAAGAGGAGGGTATCATCGGTATATTGAACAATGGGAAAGTCCTGCTCCAAATCTGCACCCAAAGGAGAAGATAGCAATCCCTTCGAAGCGGCAACATTGATGATCGACTGTAGCAAATCAACAGCCATAACAAACAATAGAGGGGACAGCGGATCCCCCTGACGCACCCCACGTCGACAATGGAAAACCTTTCCTGGGACCCCATTTAAAAGGACCGCCGAAGTTCCCGAACACAGGATTTGACTAATACAAGCTTGCCACTTCTCACTAAATCCCTTATGTTTGAACATGGCCAGAATTACATGATGCTCCACTTTGTCAAATGCCTTCTCAAAATCCAACTTAACAATAACAGTCTCTCTCTTAGAATGATGACAGAGATGGAGATACTGAAGAACCCAAGCAATACAATCCTGAATAGTTCTCCGCTTAATAAAGCCATATTGGTTCTTATGAATAATCTGCACAATAATCGACTGAAGCCAGTTGGCCACCAGCTTAGTAAGAATCTTCACCGAACTGTTTCGGAGAGAAATTGGCCGAAAATCATTCACAGTTTCTGGATTGGTCTTTTTAGGAATCAAAGTAATGAATGAAGAGTTGATACTTTGAATATCCAACCTGCTCTCACAAAAATCCTGGCACAGCCTATAGAAGTCTTTAGCAATAATGGGCCAACATTTTTTCATAAAAAGTCCATTGAATCCATCTGGACAAGGAGCATGATCAGAGACTAGACTTTTAACTACCAAATCAATTTCCTCCAAGGAGAACATGCTATCTAGGTTAACCAAGATTGCAGGCTCCACTGGAGAAACCAGAGAATTCAGGTTGAAATGCATAACTGTAGCCTCTGAAATCCCCAACCTGTCTTTAAAGGACCGCCAAAGCAACAAAGCCTTTTGGGCATGCTCCGTCACACAAGATCCATCCTCCTGGTAAAGGAGTGCAATAAAGTTCCTTCTGTAAGCTGATGAAGCAATGGACTGAAAAAACTTAGAATTTTCATCGCCAAATTTTGCCCAACGAATAGAAGCACGTTGTTTCCAGTAGATACGCTTTGCTTCTAAAAGCTTCAGCAGGTGACTCTTTAGAATTTTCCGAAAATTCATTTCTACCAGACATAATGATCTCTGTTCTTCCAGTCCATCAATCAATGCTGAAACCCAACTAGAATTGCTGATGAGTTGAGTCAGGTTTGAAAGGTTTTTACTCCAAAGCTTCAGCCCTCGCCTCAGAAATTTAAGCTTAGAGGAAAAATGCTGCGCCGCATTCTTCGATTGAGCCGGCAAACCCCAGAGAGAGGAAACCGTGCGAAGAAAGCTGGAAAAACCCACCCAGTAATTTTCAAAACGAAAAGTCGAAGCCTTTGGAATGCTGGAAGAAATCTGCACTGAATACGGGATGTGATCCGAAGTGAGCTGAGCCAGAGGAAGTGCTAGCGAATTCAGGAAAACAAGTAACCAAGCTGCTGAGGAAAAGACCCAATCCAATTTTTGTAATAGCGCATCATCCCGCATATTGCTCCACGTGAAATTTCTACCCTTGATAGGAATCTCAACCAGACCCAACTGCTGAATAACATCATTAAAAATCATCATATCATTCAAGTTGCCCCCCCCCGCTGGTTCCTGTTTTCTGGGTTGCGCATCATGTTGAAATCTCCTACCAGCAACCACAGCTCCAACCGAAAAGCAGCAAAACCACGAAGACCGGATAGAAACTCCACTTTCCTATTCGAAGAACAAGGCCCATAAATATTAGTGATAAACCAACTTTGCGCATTCAAGGTGGAAGTAAGTTTCACAGTCAGCGAAAAACTATCTTGGTGGAACAATGATCCATCAAAAAGAGCGCCATTCCAAACTGTTAGGATGCCTCCAGACACACCCACTGCCGGGACAAAACAAAACTTGTTAAACCTTCTAGGAGCAAAGTTACGCAAAAAGGAAGAGTCAAAAGCCTCCTTCTTTGTTTCTTGAAAGCAGAAAAATGCACATGAACTTTCCTCAATTTTTGCCCTGATATCACTCCACTTGCTAGGAGAGTTGATGCCTCTGACATTCCAAGACAACACATTCCAATTTCTACAATTCATGATAGAAGAAATAAAAAGCAGACCAAGCCGTCCACACCAAGTAAGATAGCAGAACCTCCCCTTCCCAGATGAACATCCATGACATTTGGAACAAACGATAGTAATACAATCCTGACAAAAGATTAACAAGTCTTGAGTAAACAGAACTAGGACCAATTAACAAAACCAAAATCTGCCCAAACATCCAGACAAGGTCGCCAAACAATGGCCCTGAGAAACAAAAGGATAAATGGTCCATAAAGAGAGCTAGTCTTCATCCGACTCAAAGAGCCTCCACGACACCTCACCGGAGAAGTCGCAAAAGCCCACTCCAATGGACTGAGCAAGGCCCACGCATGAAAAAGGCGGGGCCACACCGCACTTGGAACGCCGATGTCCTTCAAAAAAGGCTCCAAAGAGCCGCACCGCCATATCCTCAAGTCATTCTTCCTCGCATTAAGCCCGGCACTCCTCCTCAAGATACTAGTATCTTCTGGGACACGACGCTTCCTGTGACACTTCTTTATAGAACCCAGAGGTGGCTTCAAAACTTCCACAACATCATCCTCCTCTAGCTCCAGAAGAGAGCAAGCCACATTAGCGACTCTAGGAGCAGTAACCACCGAGATAAAAAACTTTTTCTGACAGAGATCATGCTCTGCCTCCACAACATTCCAACAACAATTCAGCACCGTGATATGAGCTGTGTCCAGCGAGTTCCACCACTCCCATAATGAAGAGAGGCAATTCCAAAAGAGTTGGAATTCCCCCACCTGAGGATACCAAAGAGGGAGCTCATGAACCTGTTCCCCCTCTGCAGAGTGATCGAGCTCCATCTCATCCTCCGTCCCCTCATTGAAGGCTACCAAAATCCCCAACGACTATTTATTATTCAAACTAATCGTTTACTTTATTTACCGCTTGTGCGGTGTGAGGACCCCAATTTATTTGGCTTGTAATGCTTAGCCAACCACCTGGCCCTAGCATCACAAATCAAATAAACCGAGCCTCGAGATATGTATACTTCCTAGAAAGCAGTATACATACCTCACCACAAAATCATGTATCAACTCCATTCCAAACATAGAGTCCAAACATTACACTACTAAGCAGAAAGTAACATCAGTAGAAATATTACAGACCAAGGCCGACCGACCAAAAGATACACAAATAAACAAGACAGACAGCGGAAGCAAAAGTGCCATAAGATAGCTATAAACAAAGCCAATCAGCGTGCCTTCAACCCACAAGGCATCTGACCGGACCGCCAAGCCTAGTCGTCAAACATGAAGCGGCAGCACAACTCACAGAAGTGAGGCCCTTGGGGCTCACCTTCTTCCTCTGCAACAAAAACATTAAGCAAAGCAACTGAGTACAAAAATTGTTTTTGTACTCGCAAGACTGACGTGTGAACTAGCAGACCTGTTCACATGCTACATGCAGGCTTATTTGGTGGAGGCCATATGTTTCATTTGCACAAAGCCAAATTTATTTTCAATAATGTAATACAGTTTAAAGGCAAGTTTGCAATTCATTTTTACTGTTGAAATAACTGTAAAGGTAATAATAACAAGAGAGTAAAGAAAAACAACCTAGAAGTGACTATCCCAGTAGTCACCCCAACAATAGCACGAATCCCAGATTCGTACCACCCAACAAGTTTTAATTTAAATGTTGTAGTCTAACTCCTGGAAGACCTTGCCAAGCGTGTCCATAACCTAGGACGAGGCTATTCGAATAGTTTTAACCCTGTAGGGGTGTACTACTGTACCCACACTTCGCATCGCTTTAAGCCAAAGCACACTTCAAGGTATGCAAAGCCACTAAGTCCTACGAGACTTTTTCCAATATTGTGTATTAACTACGAGCCGCTCGTATGGATAGAAATCCATACGCTTACATGGTAAAGCCGAAAAGACAACTACCTTTGCGGGGTAAAGCTTTTCGGACAACTACCATGCTCCCAACACCATCCCTCCTGCGACCCGGAGCCAATACACGCCAAAGTACTAGGTCAAGAGAGGTCCCATATACTCTAGCGTGGTTAGCACGCTAAAATGCTTGGTTTAGTGTAACAAGATGTTCGGTCCTGTTGACTCTGCACCATTCCGCCACACCCAACAGATCACACCAACATACCACAGCGCAAGTCTAAATCATTTTATTTTCATTTTTAGTTTTCACAATTAAACATAGTAAAAATGCTGAAACATAAAGTTATAGTAAATTTTGTGTGATCAAGGTTACCGACTAAGTCGATAACCGCCCATTTCTACCGATACTAAGCATGTCTAAGCAGTTGAAATCGTATCTAATAAGTGACAAGAGATCATCCAACGATCTCGAATCACAGTAAATAATCTAGGCTCAGGTAGTAGAGGATAATCATTTACCTACAGATGATGCATCTAAAGGATTAACTAACCAATTTAACACAAATTAAGCGATGCATACATACAGTTGAAACAAAATATTAGACTTTAAAATACTGGGATTAACATGATCAAACTGCTTGCCTGGCTGTTGTGGCCCAATATGCTCAACCTGTTGCAGAGGATTACTCTCGAGAATACCAGAATCATCGCAATCTATCGATCGAGCAAAAACAACGAATAAGGACAAATAACAACGACACACTTCAACATTCAACAACATCAAAACAAAACAAAAATTTACACAGCAGCTAAAACAAGATTTATCAAAATTTTGGAAACAAAGAACAATTCATTTTAAGATGTTATGAATTTTCTATGAATTTTCTAAGCTAAAATACACATAAAAGCACCATTTTAATTATTTAACAAAATTTATGAACATAAACATATCTAAAACCTATCCTGATAATTAGTACACTCAAAATGAAAATTTACAAAATTGGATTTACTGGATTTGGACAAATATTGAGATAGATATAAATTTTCTAATTTGGAGCATACATAATACACCATTTAATCAATAACCATATTTTTGCCAACGGAGACATGGGTGAAAACGATTTTAGTAAATAATACACTTAAAATGAAAAATAATAGAACTGGTTTCATGTGATTTGGAGAAAAATTGAATTAGTTATGCATTTTCTAAGTTTAATTGAATTAACAGTGCAACAGAAAATACATTTCAGCATTACTAAAGCATTTAATACTTTTTCTACCGGCGCGCAGCTAGCCACAGCCACAGACATGTGGACCCGCGCGAGAAACGGCGACCAGGTCAAACTTGACCTAGTCGGGCCAACGACGACGTCGAAGGCGTATTCTAAGAATACGTCTTCGGCTTATCAAAGTGCAATCCTAACAAATACGCACAGCGAAATACGTTTCCCAACAAAGAAAACGTATCATGAAGGTTTACACAACCACTAACTGACAGCATGGGCCCACATGGCAGCGACTCAAAGGGTAAAACAACGGTTGGATTAAGATTTCTAAACGCGATTAACTTTGGAGGGGTCCACATGCCAGTGATACAACTAAAAGATGATTAACGCTAATGGAGAGGGATTAAACCTAATGCTGCCGGCGGTTCGACGGAGTCCCATACGCGCCGCGATGGCGCAGGTAGAGGATCCGAGCCGAGAGGTGCTCGCTCGGGAGTGACACCTTCAGTTCACCGTGCCTCGCGAACCCGATGACGCGCGATACCACTCGAGGATGCCGCGCGAGCCGGGCGCGAACGAGGCGAGAAGAAGGTACGGCTCATGCGAGAAGACGCTACGGACTTCGAGAAGAATCGAGGTGCGCCTCCCGCTTGATCTCGTGAACGCGACGCCCGGATAACGCCGACGAAGGAGGTCCGAGGCGCCGGAATTGCCGTGGCGGCGAACACCGTATTCGAGAAGAAACGGTCGCACGCCTCAACAACGCACCAAAGATGAAAACGAGCCTAGCATCGGGCCTCGGTGGAGAAATGCGATCCTAGAGGACCAAGTGTCGAGGCTAGAGGCTCACCGAACGCCGAACGATCGCGAGGCCGAGGTCACGGAGGCGAGACGACGGTTGCTCCAGCGATCCACCGATGCCAAGGGTCCGGGATGGGCAAAATGGAGGCGGCGTGGTGAGAGGAGCACAGCGGCGGGGTCGCGGGCTCGAGAGCGGCCCTGACTCGGCGGCGCTACGCTAGGGTTCTTCTCCGGCCGAAGCTAAGAGATGGGCGGAGAAGTCACGAGAATGGACGCGAGGGAGAATGGATGACCTCAGGGGGTAGATGGACTCCTGGCGACTCTCCGGAGGGGAACACGCGTCCACGACGTGGCAGCGACGAGCGTCGTGGCACACCTACGCGGGCGCCCGCGAGCTCCGGTGAGACGCGGAGAAGACGAGGGCGATGCTGACAAGGATGGCCCACTTGTCAGCGGCAGCGATAAAGCGGCGCGACGAGCTGGCTGAGTCGGACTCGGGCTCGGGCGCGATGTGAGCCGCACGATTTGCATCGGACGGTCAATAACGATCGGACTCGGGGCGGTGCAGCTAGTTGACGCAACCGAGTCATGTAGGTGCGGTCGGACTCGAGCTCGAGTTAGGTTCGAGCCCGAGGAACAGTAGTTCCAAGGTTTGAATTCAAAAGGCTGAGCTGGTTTGGGGAATTTTTAGAGATAGCTCCCGAGCTCCACAAATTCTGAAATTTTTAAGGGAGCTTACAGGGACAGAGGAAAACCTTGTGTAAGTTTTCCAGAAATTTTGATGCACTAGATTTCTCCCAATAAAATTCACAAGCTGCTGTCCAGGGGTTTGACCAGATTTCCAAACTGGTTTGACTTGGCCATTTGAAATAGCAACCAAAATCTAAAAATTGTGAAAATTTTCAGGGAGGTAGCTAAGATGGTCAAGATGACAGGAAAAATATTTTCAGAGGATGATCACAAGTTTTAAGGCTAAGAGTTTGTTGACAACAATTTCCATTCACAAGAATTAAATCTTAGAAAATGGAAATTGTTTAGGGAAAATTCAGAAAACTTCCAAATGTTTTCATGAGGCATCAAAAGTTTTTATTTCTCCTCATAATTTTACATTTGAAATACAAACCCTAACTTAGGGTCATTACAAATCTCCCCCTTACAGAATCTCGCCCGAGATTCTCGATCATTGAAAAAGAAGGACGGTAATCTGCACAGAGACGATCTTCCCGCTCCCAAGTGGCTTCGCCCTCGGAGTGATTCGAGCACCGAACTTTAAGGAACTTGATCACATGGTTCCTCGCTCGCGTTCGACTTCTTCGAGGATACGAACGGGCGCCACGATAGACGATCCTCCCGCACATCGATATTTTCCAATGGCGTTTCTCAACCGAACACGGAGGCACTTCTTCAATTGCGATACATGGAAAACATCATGCACTCCTTCGAGTGTAGCCGGCAATTCTAACTTGTATGCAACAGCCCCACTTTCTTGATGATGCGACACGCCCGACATATCGAGGAGCCGCTTGCCCTTGACACCAAACGACGATGTCCCTTCAAAGGTGAGACTTTGAGATACACAAAGTCATTGGGCCGAAACTCACCACGACGACGCCGACCGCATAGCTCTTTTGTTCGGATCGAGCTACGCTCAAGTGCTCACGAATCAATCGCACTTGACTTTCACCTCATTAATTGATTAGGGCCAAGAACCGCTCTTTCCCGCCGGACCAGTTCAATAGGGTTCTGCATCGTCTCCCATACAAAGCCTTAAACGGTGCTATACCGAGACTAGCCTGGAAGCTGTTGTTGTAAGAGAACTCGGCAAGCGGTAGGCACTTCTCCCAATTCTTCCCATAGGAAAGAACACAAGCGCGGAGCATATCTTCAAGCACCTGATTAACTCGCTCCGTCTGACCATCAGTCTGAGGATGGTAGGCTGTGCTAAAAGAAAGACGAGTTCCCATGGCCTCCTGCAGACTATGCCAAAACCGAGAGGTAAATAGCGCCCCACGGTCAGACACAATCGTCTTGGGCACACCATGCAAGCTCACAATCCTTGATACATAGAGCTCGGCTAGAGGTTCCACACGGAGCTGAGTCTTGACCGGAAGGAAATGCGCCACTTTAGTTAGCCTGTCAATGACAACCCAAATGGCGCTATTTCCCGGATGAGCGGGCAATCCGTGATGAAGTCCATGCCCACGGAATCCCACTTCCACTCTGGTATAGGTAAGGGCTGAAGAAGACCTGCTGGACGCTGATGCTCGGCCTTGACACGACAACATACGTCGCATCTGGCAACGAACCTAGCAATCTCACGCTTCATGCGAGTCCACCAGAATCTCTGACGCAGATCTTGATACATTTTGGTGGCCCCGGGATGAATAGACAAGGGCGAATCATGGGCCTCATGGAGAATCACATCCCGCAATTCCGGAACTTTTAGAACCACAAGACGCTGCCCAAACCACACAACACCATGCTCATCTTCTGTGACGCACTTGGCTGACCCATTCTTGATGTTCTGCTTGATTTTACTCACCCCGACATCTGATTGCTGTGCTGCCTTGATTTGATCCACCAATGTTGGTTGCACAACCAAGGCAGCAAGGGAACCATGCTCAACCAAACCCAAGTTGAGACGCTGAAATTCTGCAAGAAGTGCAGGCTGTTGCTCTTGGAGCATCAAAGTATTGCAATACACCTTTCGGCTAAGTGCATCAGCAACCACATTGGCCTTGCCAGGATGATACTGAATACCCATGTCATAGTCTTTAATCAATTCCAACCATCTCCTTTGCCTGAGGTTCAGATCTGGCTGGGTGAACAAATATTTCAAGCTCTTGTGATCAGAATACACTTCACAGCGGTTACCGATCAGATAATGCCGCCAAATCTTGAGCGCATGAACCACAGCAGCAAGCTCTAAATCATGGGTGGGATAGTTGAGCTCATGAGGTCTCAACTGCCTGGATGCATAGGCAACTGCCTTGCCTTCTTGCATAAGAACACACCCGAGTCCCTGACGAGAGGCATCGCAATAGATATCGAAGCTCTTCTGGACATCGGGAAGAGTAAGAACTGGAGCTGAAGTCAATCGCTGTTTGAGCTCCTGAAAGCTCTCATCGCAAGCAGAGGACCAGACAAACTTCTTGTCCTTCTTGAGCAATTCAGTCATTGGCTTCGCAATCTTGGAGAAGTTATCGATAAAGCGGCGATAGTAGCCTGCTAAACCAAGAAAACTCCACACATCGGTGACTGACTTGGGCTGACCCCAAGATAGCACATCGCTGACCTTGCCAGGATCCACAGATACGCCTCCTACTGAAAGAACATGGCCCAAGAATGCCACTTCCTTCAACCAGAACTCGCATTTGCTGAACTTCGCGTACAGCTGGTGCTCGCGCAGCTTGCCCAAAACAATCTTCAAATGCTCAGCATGCTCTTCTTCATTCTTGGAGTAGATAAGAATATCATCAATGAAGACCACCACAAATTTATCCAAATACTCCATGAATACTGAATTCATAAGGTTCATGAATAAAGCTGGAGCATTGGTTAAGCCGAAAGACATGACGGTATACTCGTAAAGACAATAACGAGTAGTGAAAGCCGTCTTCGCAATATCCTCAGCCCTGATCCGGACTTGATGATATCCCAGTCTCAGATCAATCTTGGAGAACACCTGAGTTCCAGACAACTGGTTAAAAAGATCATCAATGCGGGGCAGAGGATATTTGTTCTTCACCGTCACTTCATTGAGCGGACGGTAATCAACACACATGCGCAAGGTCTTGTCCTTCTTCTTCACAAAGATCACCGGACAACCCCAAGGAGATGAGCTAGGATGGATGAAACCCTTTGCTTGAAGCTCACCAAGTTGCTTCTTCAATTCCTCTAACTCATTGGGAGGCATCCGATACGGCGCCTTCGAAATCGGAGCGGTACCGGGCAGCAACTCAATGACAAACTCAATGTCTCGAACTGGAGGCATCGCAGGCAAATCTTCGGGAAATACATCCACAAAGTCAGATACTATGGGGACATCCTGAATCTGCAAGACTGGCTTAGCTTCCAATGCACACAGATACGGTTCCTGCAGCTGCGGCGAAAATCCAACCTGCTTGCCTGAAGGGCTCGTGAGATAGACAATCTTCCTGGCACAATCGATTTGCCCCAAGTGTTGGGACAACCAATCCATGCCAAGAATCACGCCCGCACTCGCGAATCGAGCGAGAATAAGGTTTGCCAAAAATCCCACCCCTTTGACTTCAATAGGAACACCACGGCATTCAAAATCAGCTCTCATTTCCGAACCCGGAGAGCGAATGAGCAAAGGAATCCCCAAAGGAACACAGTGAAGACCACTAGCAGCAGCAAATGATCTTGAAATAAAGAATGCGATGCTCGTAATCAAATAATACCGCAGCAGGACGATAATTGACAAGAAGTGTACCCATCACGACATCCGCGCCCCGAGCCTCCTCACCGAAAGATGGTTGACTCGACCGCTGCTCGCACCCTGGGTCTTCTGGATCATCTTCTGGTCAGGTGGGTGACCACTCCCTTGCCCGCGTCCTCCATTAGGACGAGGGACCGCTCCAGCACTCTGAGGACAAGCGTTGGCGTAGTGGCCCTTGTTGTGGCAGCGGAAACAAGTAACCTCGGCCGCCGGATTGCGGAGGCCACTCTGCTGCTGGATCGTAGGCGCACGTGGCTGAAACACGGCCTGCGGTGGACGAGGAGCCGGTGCAGATGGCCTCGGTGCTGGTGGAGCAAAAGAACGGGCCCCTGGTGCTGGCCCATCCCGAGGACGAGGCTGGCCTGTGCAGATCGATGGGCCTCCCATTTGCGATTGCGGGACCCACCCAGCGCCTTTGCCTTGTGCTAAGCAACAATGGCCTTATCAACCAAGGCCTGAAAGTCGGGGAAGTCCACAATAGACAGCTTGTCCTGCAGCTCCTCGGACAAGCCATCCATAAACTTCTCCTGCTTAGCCTCATCTGAGGCCACCTCCCCCGGAGCATAACGAGCCAAATGATTGAACTCGTACAGGTACTCCGTCACAGACTTGCGCTCTTGCTTGAGCGCGAGGAATTCTTTCTTCTTCAGCTTCATCAAGCCATCAGGAATGTGGGCCGGACGAAAGCGCACTGAACTCCTCCCACAAGACCACACACCCCGCGGCCGCATGGCGAGGTAGTTCTCCCACCATGAGAGTGCCGCGCCCTCAAGCCGGTGGGACGCGAAAAGTGCCTTCTCCTGGGCCTGGCACTGAGCGATGTTGAGCTTTCGCTCAACCATGCGCAGCCAATCATTTGCATCGAGAGGATCCTCAGAGCGGGAGAAGGTCGGCGGCTGCGTACGGAGGAACTCTGCAAGTCCCCGCGAACCGTGCCCGCCACCTCCGGATCCGGAGGCACCGGCAGAGTGGAGGTATTCCTAGCAATAACCTCCACGCGCTGCGTCGATCCATGCGGTTTCGCTCGATCTGAGCGAGAACCTCAGCCATGGTCGGGGGAGGGGGAAGCTCCTCATCATGACCAGCCGGATGACTGCTTACTGACCAAATTTAGACACTTAGCCGACTTACATCACATTTTACCCTTATGTTCCCACAAGTTTTATTTAGATTAATCTCCCATGGTTCTCCCAAAACTAATCCCACCGGATACATAACTATCTTTTGAAAGGAAAGAGAGAAACCGAGTTTTAAAACTCAAATTAGAGTAAGATGAGGATAGAAAGCTAAGATAGATAAGGAGTAAAACCCGAGAATCTGCCTAGGTTTTCATAATCCTTTTTATACTTTGAAAATAAGCCTTTCCAAAATATCCTAAGGACGACTATGCTTGGGTTACTACGGTCAGAATGGCTCTGATACCAACTTTGTGAGGACCCCAATTTATTTGGCTTGTAATGCTTAGCCAACCACCTGGCCCTAGCATCACAAATCAAATAAACCGAGCCTCGAGATATGTATACTTCCCAGAAAGCAGTATACATACCTCACCACAAAATAATGTATCAACTCCATTCCAAACATAGAGTCCAAACATTACACTACTAAGCAGAAAGTAACATCAGTAGAAATATTACAGACCAAGGCCGACCGACCAAAAGATACACAAATAAACAAGACTGACAGCGGAAGCAAAAGTGCCATAATATGGCTATAAACAAAGCCAATCAGCGTGCCTTCAACCCACAAGGCATCTGACCGGACCGCCAAGCCTAGTCGTCAAACACGAAGCGGTAGCACAACTCACAGAAGTGAGGCCCTTGGGGCTCACCTTCTTCCTCTGCAACAAAAACATTAAGCAAAGCAACTGAGTACAAAAATTGTTTTGTACTGCAAGACCGACGTGTGAACTAGCGCACTGCTTATATGCTACATGCAGCTTATTTGGTGGAGGCCATATGTTTCATTTGCACAAAGCCAAATTTATTTGCAATAATGTAATACTGCTTTAAAGGCAAGTTTGCAATTCATTTTTATCATTGAAATAATCAGTAAAGGTAATAATAACAAGAGAGTAAAAACAACCTAGAAGTGACTATCCCAATAGTCACCCCAACAATAGCACTAATCCCGCATTCGTACCACCCAACAAGTTTTAATTTAAATGTTGTAGTCTAACTCTTGGAAGACCTTGCCAAGTGTGTCCATAACCTAGACGAGGCTATTCGACTAGTTTTAACCCTGTAGAGGGTGTACCACTGCATCCACACTTCGCATCGCCTTTAAGCCAAAGCACACTTCCGAAGGTATGCAAGACACTAAGTCCTACGAGACTTTTTCCAATATTGTGTATTAACTACGAGCCGCTCGTATGGATAGAAATCCATACGCTTACATGGTAAAGCCGAAAAGACAACTACCTTTGCGGGGTAAAGCTTTTCGGACAACTACCATGCTCCCAACACCATCCCTCCTGCGACCCGGAGCCAATACACGCCAAAGTACTAGGTCAAGAGAGGTCCCATATACTCTAACGTGGTTAGCACGCTAAAATGCTTGGTTTAGTGTAACAAGATGTTCGGTCCCTGTTGACTCGGGCACCATTCCAGTCACACCCAACAGATCACACCAACATACCGTTGTGCGCAAGTCTAAATCATTTTATTTTCATTTTTAGTTTTCACAATTAAACATAGTAAAAATGCTGAAACATAAAGTTATAGTAAATTTTGTGTGATCAAGGTTACCGACTAAGTCGATAACCGCCCATTTCTACCGATACTAAGCATGTCTAAGCAGTTGAAATCGTATCTAATAAGTGACAAGAGATCATCCAACGATCTCGAATCACAGTAAATAATCTAGGCTCAGGTAGTAGAGGATAATCATTTACCTACAGATGATGCATCTAAAGGATTAACTAACCAATTTAACACAAATTAAGCGATGCATACATACAGTTGAAACAAAATATTAGACTTTAAAATACTGGGATTAACATGATCAAACTGCTTGCCTGGCTTCTGTGGCTCAATATGCTCAACCTGTTGCAGAGGATTACTCTCGAGAATACCAGAATCGTCGCAATCTATCGATCGAGCAAAAACAACAAATAAGGACAAATAACACCGACACACTTCAACATTCAACAACATCAAAACAAAACAAAAATTTACACAGCAGCTAAAACAAGATTTATCAAAATTTTAGAAACAAAGAACAATTCATTTTAAGATGTTATGAATTTTCTATGAATTTTCTAAGCTAAAATACACATAAAAGCACCATTTTAATTATTTAACAAAATTTATGAACATAAACATATCCAAAACCTATCCTGATAATTAGTACACTCAAAATGAAAATTTACAAAATTGGATTTACTGGATTTGGACAAATATTGAGATAGATATGAATTTTCTAATTTGGAGAATACATAATACACCATTTAATCAATAACCATATTTTTGCCAACAGAGACATGGGTGAAAACGATTTTAGTAAATAATACACTTAAAATGAAAAATAACAGAACTGGTTTCATGCGATTTGGAGAAAAATTGAATTAGTTATGCATTTTCTAAGTTTAATTGAATTAACAGTGCAACAGAAAATACATTTCAGCATTACTAAAGCATTTAATACTTTTTCTACCGGCGCGCAGCTAGCCACAGCCACAGACATGTGGACCCGCGCGAGAAACGGCGACCAGGTCAAACTTGACCCAGCCGGGCCAACGGCGACGTCGAAGGTGTATTCTAAGAATACGTCTTCGGCTTATCAAAGTGCAATCCTAACAAATACGCACAGCGAAATACGTTTCCCGACAGAGAAAACGTATCATTAAGGTTTACACAACCACTAACTGACAGCATGGGCCCACATGGCAGCGACTCAAAGGGTAAAACAACGGTTGGATTAAGATTTCTAAACGCGATTAACTCTGGAGGGGTCCACATGCCAGTGATACAACTAAAAGATGATTAACGCTAATGGAGAGGGATTAAACCTAATGCTGCCGGCGGTTCGACGGAGTCCCCGCGCGCGGCCGCGACGGTGAGGTAGAGGATCTGGAGCTGTAGATGTAATATCCCGTATATCGGTAAGAGAGAAACTTGTTTGGAAGAGAAAAAATAAATTAAATTTAAGGATTCTGTTAGAATTGGGAATTTGGGCCTCCACCAAGCTAAGGGCTGTCTTTGGCCGCCATGAAGTGGGCCATTAAGGGAGGCGCCCTAAGGCCCATGGCCCAAGCTGCCCCTTTTCCTCCTAAAACCCTAGACAACCACCCTCGCATCAGAGCACGATGATCGTAGCGCCGCCCCAGTACTGTAGCGCCGCCAGTGTACTGTAGCACGCCCCATACACCCCTTCATCCTGCTGCCATTGGCCAAAAGGAAGAGGGAGAAAGGGATTTCGGCAAGAGAAGAAAGGAGAAAGGAAGAGAAGAGAAGGGATCTTCTTCGGGTGTTTGATCAGCGCCTTCCTAGGGTTCTACAAGGGTAACGAATACCGATCCTCGTCGCTTGATTAGTGGTAGATGCGATTTGGTTCATATTTGATTAGATCGAACTGCTACGTTCAGAAAATCAATTCTGTCCAGAATGTTGCGGGTCTGTTTCGTGGTTTTAGAGGCCGAATCTGAGATGATCATCTCCTGGAGTTATGTAGGTCTTGTTCTTAGCTTTCGTTGGCCGCCAAGATCACCTCATTCCGACTTTCGAGTCAAAAGTTATGATAGATTTATTATCTGCTGTCCAGAATCCTGATGAGAAATAGCAGTCTCTGTATAGGTTGATTTATGGCCTAGTTAGAGGGTGATTCAGAGGTCTTGCCCATAACAAATTTTGAAGGTGATATCACTAGCTTTCAGGATTGATAAAGAACACCTCATTTGGATTTATAGATCAAAAGTTATGCACTTTTCTTTGTGACTGTCCAGATTGTATGCCAGTCTGTCCAGATTGTATGTCATCTGTCCAGTTTGTATGTCGCTTTCTATCTTTAATTTTGACCCGTGTGCCACTTTTTGTTAAAGACAATATATGAATGTCGTACAACTAAGTTATTGTAGATAATTCGATAACCTTTTCAGATTGATAAAGAATGTTCAATTTGGAGTTGTACAACAAAAGTTATGGATATTTTATTTTAGCCGATATTTCTGTCAATTAATTCAGTCAACAGATTTGAGCCGTGGGCCAAATTTTATTAGAAGCAAAATCTGAACTTTTGCCCAACTAGAGTATTGTAGATATGTCAGTTAAGAATCCATGGAAATTAGTCTCACCTCATTCCGAGTTCCAGACCAATAGATATGTCAATTACCGTGCTGCTGTCCAGAATTAAGTTATGTCAGAAATTGTTGATTTCATTTTAAGTTTTGTATTAATGACTAGAGTCATCGTGAAGCGATGTTTAACGTCGATTAGTAGTGTTGGGTATATTATGTCCTTATTGAAATTATTTTACTTGTTTAGGAGGTGAAGCCTCGGGTTTAGGAGTATCACCTTTGCCGACTAACGCGTCGCATCGCGAAGGCAAGTACATTGCCACCCTTAATGATTGTGATTGATGAATGTTTATATGGTCATGCTGTGATTTGGTATGATACGAGAGAAGATGGATTGTCTATGTTCTTTCATATGTGTTGAATCCATGTTTTGTTATCATGTCTTTCAATATTCGTATTTCATTCTATGCATTCATTATGCATGTTTCCTCCACGAAAGTGGATTGCAAGTCCCACCATTCCAGTGTGGCGCGTGTTGGACATTGTCATGTCCCGCCCACGGAGTGGATTTGAAAGACCCATTAATTCCGAATGGGCATGTAAGACCCATTAACTCCAAGATGGGCAATGTTGGACACCCGTATGAAACGTTCTTCATACGGAAGTGGATCCCGCATTTTTGTTAAGATGCGGGCTTGAGTGAACACCGACGGTGTTTCATCGCTATACTGTATATGCATGTGTGCAGTCCATTCCTTTGATTTTGAGCATTCATATCATGTCTTCATATGTAGTCGGTTGTGATGTGATCGAACTCGATGATGAGATTGTCTTATTCATATTGAATGATTATCATATTGATATATGTACTTGCCGAGTCATGGACTCACTCTTGCGTTGTTTGTTTATTTTAGGTAACCCCGATGTTGGCTCACTTGGGAGGAGTAGACACGCACTACTGCTCACATCACCCTATTCATGTTCAAGATTAAATTTAGTTCTATCTTACATTCGTTAATGATGAACTGTAATAATTAAATTATAATTGGTGAAGGAAGGATACCTTCTCCACATTGAGGTTGATTTATTATCGCATATGAACTTTCATTATCAATGAACTGAAATAAATAGTTTAGATGGTGAAGGAAGGATACCTTCATCATGTCCTCGTTGTTTTGATACTATCATTAGTTGATTTTATTCAAATTCTCCCGCAATATGGATGTATGTTAGATGTTTTAGGTGACATCTTGGCTTCCGAATAGCCGTGGTGTTACAGCTTGGTATCGAGCGGGCTTTAGGTCCGTGGTAATTAAGTTATTAAATTGACACACCGTGTACGATGAGGTGGGGTTTGGGTAATCCATCGATTCGTATTTCTAGTGGTGTGTTTCATCATATTGAACTGTTCTTGAATTTCTTCTGTACTATCGTTCTTGTTGTTAATATGAACTAATACTATGATTGTCATGAGATGGTCCTGTATATTCATAATTGAGTATTTTGGTGAAGCGTGTTGTTAACGGATGATAAGAAGTGGAGATCGTGGTTGTTACTCCGATTCACCGTGTTACACCACTGTCGCAAAGACGTGGTTAGAGGAGCAAGGACCCCGTGCACCGTAGTTTCAAGTGTTAAGCGTGAGTTGCTTTAGAAAGTTGTTCTCTTCCTTGAATTCGATTTTGGCGCTTCTTGTCCCGTGGTGGTTGATGAATTTCTCCGGTTTGTGGTTCATCATAGTTTATGGTTTTCAATAGATCCTCTTGGTTCTCTCAAACAATTATTGCTTTTCGATCGTTGAGTTGCTTTTACTACTTGTGATCGTTGTCAATTGGCAAGATTGATGTTTTCATGGTTGCTCCTTCTTTCTCATTGAAAAAATGACTCATTTACTCGCTTGATAGCTTGGTTAGTGAGAGTTTCCATCAGTAAGTTCGCTTGCATGGAAAAGCTTTTGCTTTATGTGTTTCTTTTGGATTACTTGAACGTTGAAATTTGAAGTCTCTCTTTGTCAAGTAAGACGTTAGAATCCTTTTGTGATGACTTGCCATGCTTAAAATGAGAAGTTATAACTAAACGAATAAATTGCTATGATGTGGGTTACCAAGTTGGGTTTTTAGCATGGTGCAAATCAATTATTCTTAACTACCATCCATGAAATTGAAATTTATTAATTTGATATGTCCTTGTATTTGATACAGCGCGATGTTAAATAAAGATTGTCCATATCCATTCGTAACCTATAGATCTTACATAAGAGCTAGATTTATCTATTTCTGGTATGCAAAAATTGTTGAAACTTGTATAAAGTACCGATGGGTGCCGTGTATCGATTCATGAAACCTTGTTTATAGGAAATTATGTTAGTGAATCTTTAATCATGTTTTGAAATGATTTAATAAAGGTGAAATGTGAATCTATGTTTATATTTGGTTATGTGATTGCAAATGGAATTAGTACCGTATGTATACACATGGTTAGTACAATCATCAATTGTTAATGAGCGTCAAGAAGGTGTTGAGCAACACCAACAGCTTGAGTAGATGAATTTCGTAAGTAGTCTTTGATAGCGTATGCGTTGTGATATTGTTATTGCTTAGCATAATCTGGTTATAATAAATTTGTTTCAACCTTGTGGTTTGTATTCCCTTTGGGAAGTTTTAGGATGGAGTAATAAAGTTTGATGATTCTTGGTACTAGTGTATGTTGTCGATGTTATTAAATCACAAAATGTGAGAATGAGGTTAATTCGTGGTAATTTGATCACCCATGGTGATATTCTCTAAATGATCAAATTTCAAGATTTGTATTCATGATCTTTTGGGGGTTCAGGCTTTATGTGGTAAATGAAGTTTATCGAGTAACGATATGTTACAAAGTTGCAGTGGTTCTTCAGTGATGCAAGTGCTTCGATTTTGAATACTTATTTGTTCTTATCTCATTAAGGTTCGATATTCTATTCTTGTGAGGCTTATGCTCAACTATGGACTCCACTTATGTTCTGTGAGTTCATTGCTTAATTGGTTTCTTCTCTTGGTCCCATGTTCAAAGTAGTGGTGGATGAGTTTTCTAGTTGGTGAAAATCGTTTCCATTTGTCTCTTCTTTTGAGAAAGAATCAATTCATTCTTTTCACGTGGGTCTTTTGAAGTGTTTTCTAATTGTTGTTGTGAAATTGATGTTAATACCCATAGTAATTTGATCGCTTTGGTGATATCGTTCGATGAGAATAATTCAAGTTTAGCTTTAGTGATATTTTCTTTGAGCCCATGAATCATCCGTAGCTGAAATTATTTTAAATAAATTAAGGTATTGGATTGTCCTGTTGCTTCTTAAGAGATTTGTGTGATTTAATTTTAAATGCTCTTTGGTCTGAGTTGGCAACGTGAGGTTGCAATCAAAGAAGTTATGTTGGTTCCTTTAAGAGGAGAATAATCTACTTGCTTTTCGCAAATCAGAATTGAAAATGTTTCGAGTTTGGTGGCTGAGATTATTTGGATCTCATGTTTCTTGTGTAGTTGAACTGTTCTGAACAAATATGACGTATTGAAGAATTTCATTGGTTCTTAATTAGTCCTTGTGGTTTGGACTAAAGATCTTATCTTGTACGTTGTGGCAAAGCGATGTTAGTCAAAAATTAATTTCAGTGTTAAAGGAAAGAGTGCAGAGGAATATTTGAGAATTTGAGTCAAGTTTTGTAACTTGTGGTTATTTGAATTGTTCATAAACTTTCGCTCTTACACTCAAGAGTTGTCGAGTTTCAATCGCAATGTCATTTCTCTTATTGGTGGTTATTTGCTATTCCTTTTCGAGGGATGCGTGCACTCATTGTGAACTCAATTTTTGTTTTCCTGCATCTTCTTTACAGTTATTTCTTTTGGTCTCGTGCTCACCGTGAGCAGCAGATTTTTTTCCCGTGTGGTGAAATTTGTTCTTGTTCGCCTCTTTCTTTTGAGAAAGGATCAACCGCTTTGTCAGAAAGTTTTACAAATCATAAGTTGTTAATTGGTTTGGTGGTGGTTAAGTGATTGTAGGGGTGAGATTTTGCTACCCAGCTTATTGGAGGAGTAATAGAAGATGAGTTGGTTTTGACTCGAGCCTCTTGGAGGGAAGTTGATTCAGATGGGATGTATGGTTTCAAGTAAAACGTATATTGTTCGACTAAGTAGGACCTATGGTATAGTGTAGTTCCGTAACTTTGGTTCATGTTGAAATGTTGGGGATTATCAAATGTATGGAAACCTTAATCAATGTTATAGAGTAAAACAATTGGAAAGTATTGCGATGTTGTGTGAGTGATTCTGATGATGTCAATGAGTGAGTATGTCGGATTTGTGGGGATGTTAGAGATTTAATCCGATGATTTCACTATTTGTTATAAGAGGAATTCGTTGTAGAGGTCTCTGAGGTTAAATTTGGGCTTTTCATTTTCATGCTAGACTTTTGGTCGCCCAAAGATTTATGTGTAGAGGGATAGAAAACTGGAGTATTCTCGAGTAGCGAAATGATTGTCGATAGAACTCTTTTGATGTAGTTCATGAGCGGGTGTACTGAGGATTCTGACGTGTTATTCTTGAAAGTTGGAGGTGATAATATTGCATGGGTTTTTGAGGTGCTTTGGTGCCTTCTATCAAATTAATGTCATCGCTTGAAGGAGTTCTCTAGAGTGTTCAAGTGGAATCAATAGAGTCTCTCTACAAAGGTGTGGATGATGTATTTCGGTTTAAGCCTAATTTGAGGATGTTAAACTAAGAGGTTTGAGCCCGTGTGGTATGCGATGAATTCAATTCCAAGGTCCGAGAGAGATTTTATTCCAAAAGTGAAACTAAGAAAAAATGTCTTTTGAGTAGTGAAGCGCTTTATTCTCACATGAGCTTTGTGTTGTTGGTGATGTCCTTGGCAATTTGAGTTGGCACTGCACTAGTATGTATGTTTCTTTCCAATTCAGCAAAAATATATATAAATAAATAAATAATAAAGGAAGTTTTTATTCGGCATTTAAAATGATTCCTCCTTTGGTTTTCGTGGTGTTCATTCGTAACCGCCTATTTAGAAAGTGGAATTGTTTTCGTGATGAACCACAAATTTGGGATTTTACACTTTTGGTGAAGAGTTAGTATTGCGTGGTTGCGATGAGGACTCTATTTCCAGTTGGCTTCTTTTTGAGAATTGGTGGTTTAGGAACCACTCATTGTACACTCTTGTTTAACTGAGTTGTCCTTTCTTAGATGAAGAGTTCGATTTTGAGCCCGTTGTGTGTTTTCGTACCAAAGGAGTTTGTCTCGAGTTCATTCGCCGTTTCCAACAATGGCGTAAATTAGGAAGTTGGCGACGCTTGACCGCCTAAGGTCCATATGCGAAGAACGCAACATCCGCTGTGTTCGTGCCGAGTGAGTAGTCGGGCCATTCAAAGTTTGAGTTTTCATTAAAAACGTTGACCATCGAGTAAGGTCTTACATTCGATCCTCTTCTGATGAGTATACTTGGAAAGTTCGGGTTGAGTGTTAGGACAGATGTCGCTTTACATCTTTGTGTTGTGGTCTCCTCAATTCGGAGAGGCCATTTGGGAGTTGGAGTTTCGTATGCGTGAGCGTTATCCGGTTTGATCACTTCAGCACGTGGTTACCGTTAATAGTTCTCGCCAGGTTGTCCTTTCGCGAAGATCGTGTGAGGATTCGGGTCGAACTGCTTAAGGGGGTAGAATGTAATATCCCGTATATCGGTAAGAGAGAAACTTGTTTGGAAGAGAAAAATTAAATTAAATTTAAGGATTCTGTTAGAATTGGGAATTTGGGCCTCCAGCCCAAGCTAAGGGCTGTCTTTGGCCGCCATGAAGTGGGCCATTAAGGGGAGGCGCCCTAAGGCCCATGGCCCAAGCTGCCCTTTTTCCTCCTAAAACCCTAGACAACCACCCTGTTACTGTAGCACGGTACTGTAGCGCCGCCCCAGGTACTGTAGCGCCTCCCCAGGTACTGTAGCGCCGCCAGGTACTGTAGCACGCCCCCATACACCCCTTCATCCTGCTGCCATTGGCCAAAAGGAAGAGGGAGAAAGGGATTTCGCAAGAGAAGAAAGGAGAAAGGAAGAGAAGAGAAGGATCTTCTTCGGGTGTTTGATCAGCGCCTTCCTAGGGTTCTACAAGGGTAACGAATACCGATCCTCGTCGTTTGATTAGTGGTAGATGCAATTTGGTTCATATTTGATTAGATCGAACTGCTACGTTCAGAAAATCAATTCTGTCCAGAATGTTGCGGGGTCTGTTTCGTGGTTTTAGAGGCCGAATCTGAGATGATCATCTCCTGGAGTTATGTAGGTCTTGTTCTTAGCTTTCGTTGGCCGCCAAGATCACCTCATTCCGACTTTCGAGTCAAAAGTTATGATAGATTTATTATCTGCTGTCCAGAATCCTGATGAGAAATAGCAGTCTCTGTATAGGTTGATTTATGGCCTAGTTAGAGGGTGATTCAGAGGTCTTGCCCATAACAAATTTTGAAGGTGATATCACTAGCTTTCAGGATTGATAAAGAACACCTCATTTGGATTTATAGATCAAAAGTTATGCACTTTTCTTTGTGACTGTCCAGATTGTATGTCAGTCTGTCCAGATTGTATGTCAGTCTGTCCAGTTTGTATGTCAGTTTCTATCTTTAATTTTGACCCGTGTGCCACTTTTTGTTAAAGACAATATATGAATGTCATGCCAACTAAGTTATTGTAGATAATTCGATAACCTTTTCAGATTGATAAAGAATGTTCAATTTGGAGTTGTACAACAAAAGTTATGGATATTTTATTTTAGCGATATTTCTGTCAATTAATTCACCAACAGATTTGAGCCGTGGGCCAAATTTTATTAGAGGCAAAATCTGAACTTTTGCCCAACTAGAGTATTGTAGATATGTCAGTTAAGAATCCATGGAAATTAGTCTCACCTCATTCCGAGTTCCAGACCAATAGATATGTCAATTACCGTGCTGCTGTCCAGAATTAAGTTATGTCGAAATTGTTGATTTCATTTTAAGTTTTGTATTAATGACTAGAGTCATCGTGAAGCGATGTTTAACGTCGATTAGTAGTGTTGGGTATATTATGTCCTTATTGAAATTATTTTACTTGTTTAGGAGGTGAAGCCTCGGGTTTAGGAGTATCACCTTTGCCGACTAACGCGTCAGATCGCGAAGGCAAGTACATTGCCACCCTTAATGATTGTGATTGATGAATGTTTATATGGTCATGCCGTGATTTGGTATGATACGAGAGAAGATGGATTGTCTATGTTCTTTCATATGTGTTGAATCCATGTTTTGTTATCATGTCTTTCAATATTCGTATTTCATTCTATGCATTCATTATGCATGTTTCCTCCACGAAAGTGGATTGCAAGTCCCACCATTCCATGTAGGGCGTGTTGGACATTGTCATGTCCCGCCCACGGAGTGGATTTGAAAGACCCATTAATTCCGAATGGGCATGTAAGACCCATTAACTCCAAGATGGGCAATGTTGGACACCCGTATGAAACGTTCTTCATACGGAAGTGGATCCCGCATTTTTGTTAAGATGCGGGCTTGAGTGAACACCGACGGTGTTTCACCGCTATACCGTATATGCATGTGTGCAGTCCATTCCTTTGATTTTGAGCATTCATATCATGTCTTCATATGTAGTCGGTTGTGATGTGATCGAACTCGATGATGAGATTGTCTTATTCATATTGAATGATTATCATATTGATATATGTACTTGCCGAGTCATGGACTCACTCTTGCGTTGTTTGTTTATTTTAGGTAACCCCGATGTTGGCTCACTTGGGAGGAGTAGACACGCACTACTGCTCACATCACCCTATTCATGTTCAAGATTAAATTTAGTTCTATCTTACATTCGTTAATGATGAACTGTAATAATTAAATTATAATTGGTGAAGGAAGGATACCTTCTCCACATTGAGGTTGATTTATTATCGCATATGAACTTTCATTATCAATGAACTGAAATAAATAGTTTAGATGGTGAAGGAAGGATACCTTCATCATGTCCTCGTTGTTTTGATACTATCATTAGTTGATTTTATTCAAATTCTCCCGCAATATGGATGTATGTTAGATGTTTTAGGTGACATCTTGGCTTCCGAATAGCCGTGGTGTTACAAGAGAGGTGCTCGGGCTCGAGTGACACCTTCAGTTCACCGTGTCTCGCGAACCCGGCGACAATCTGAGACACTCGAGGATGCCGCGCCGAGTGGCGGCGAACGAGGCGGAGAAGAAGGTACGGCTCACGCGAGAAGACGCTACGGACTTCGAGAAGAATCCGAGGTGCGCCTCGGCTCGCCTTGATCCCGTGAACGCGACGCCCGGATAACGCCGACGAAGGAGGTCCGAGGCGCTCGACCGCCGCGCGCGAACACCGTACTCGGAGAAGAAACGGTCGCACGCCCACAACAACGCACCAAAGATGAAAACGAGCCTAGCATCAGTCTCAGTGGAGAAATGCGATCCTAGAGGACCAAGTGCTGAGGCTAGAGGCTCACCAGAACGCCAAACGCATCGCGAGGCCGAGGTCGCCGGAGGCGGAGACGACGAAGGTGCTCCGTGCGATCCACCGATGCCAAGGGTCCGGATGGGCAAATGGAGGCGGCGTGGTGAGAGGAGCACGATGGCGGGTCGCGGGCTTGAGAGCGGCCCGACTTCGGCGGCGCTACGCCGGGTTCTTCTCCGAAGGCTAAGAGATGGGCGGAGAAGTCACGAGAATGGACGCGAGGGAGAATGGATGACCTCAGGGGGTAGATGGACTCCTGGCGACTCTCCGGAGGGGAACACGCGTCCACGACGTGGCAGCGACGAGCGTCGTGGCACACATGCGCGGGCGCCCGCGAGCTCCGGTGAGACGCGGAGAAGACGAGGGCGAGGCTGACAAGGATGGCCCACTTGTCAGCGGCAGCGACAAAGCGGCGCGACGAGCTGGCTGAGTCGGACTCGGGCTCGGGTGCGATGTGAGCCGCACGATTTGCATCGGACGGTCAATAACGATCGGACTCGGGGCGGTGCAGCTAGTTGATGCAACCGAGTCATGTAGGTGCGGTCGGACTCGAGCTCGAGTTAGGTTCGAGCCCGAGGAACAGTAGTTCCAGGGTTTGAATTCAAAAGGCTGAGCTGGTTTGGGTAATTTTTAGAGATAGCTCCCGAGCTCCAAAAATTCCGAACTTTTTAAGGGAGCTTACAGGGACAGAGGAAAACCTTGTATAATTTTTCCAGAAATTTTCATGTACTAGATTTCTCCCAATAAAATTCACAAGCTGCTGTCCAGGGGTTTGACCAGATTTCTAAACTGGTTTGACTTGGCCATTTGAAATAGCAAACAAAATGTAAAAATTGTGAAAATTTTCAGGGAGGTAGCTAAGATGGTCAAGATGACAGAAAAAATATTTTCAGAGGATGATCACAAGTTTTAAGGCTAAGAATTTGTTGACAACAATTTCCATTCACAAGAATTAAATCATAGAAAATGGAAATTGTTCAGGGAAAATTCAGAAAACTTCCAAATGTTTTCATGAGGCATCAAAAGTTTTTATTTTTCCTCATAATTTTACATTTGAAATACAAACCCTAACTTAGGGCTGTTACATGCGGATCGGTATTCACCTATATTGACACTGTGTGCACTAGCGTGATCCTGGACTAGTGCATTATACACAGAGGGTTCTAGAATCGTAATTTTGGGTCCCGACAAGCTGGATAAAATGGCCCGAGTTGGAATGTTCGGACTGTCCAAACGAGTGGTTCGGAGACGTTCGGACTGATCCGAATGGAGCTGGGTTGGGCTGAGTCAAGTCAAAGTGGTGTGGTCTCAGTCAAACCTAAGTGCACAATTCACTGATAGAGAATCCCTCCACAAATCGCCAATAATAACCAGCTAACCCAAGAAAACTCCTCACCTCCTTGACATTGGTTGGCCTTTTCCATTCCACTACTGTCGAGATCTTGCTAGAATCGACTGAAATGCCCTCTTGATTAATCACATGGCCCAAAAAACCAACTTTGGAAAGCCAGAACTCACATTTCTTCAATTTGGCATAAAATTGATTCACTCAAAGTTGTGAGAACTAACCTCAAATGCTGAGCATGGTCCTCCTCCATCTTGGAATAGATCAAGATATCATCAATGAATACCACTACAAAATCATCAAGGTACCGATGCAGCATGCTATTCATGGCTTCCATGAAAACTGCAGGAGCATTTGTTAGTCCAAAAGACATAAATTTATACTCAAAATGTCCATGCCTCGTAGAGAAGGTTGTCTTCTCAATATCCTGCTCCCAGACCTGGATTTGATTATAACCCGACTGAAGATCAATCTTAGAGAACACTTTAGCTCCCTTCAGCTGATCAAAAAGATCCTCAATGCGGGGCAAAGGATATTTATTCTTTACTGTCACCTGATTGAGAGCCCGATAATCCACACACATACGCCAACTGCCATATTTCTTGTTTGTGAATAAAACAGGTGCTCCCCACGGCGAAACACTATGTCGAATCATACCTTTGGATAACAAATCGTCCAATTGCTTTTTCAACTCCTCCTAGAAGGGTCGTGCCAAATGGTCCGGAGACATTGAAATAGGCCGCATTCTCGGAATAAGATCAATCCGAAACTCCACTTTCTGTTTTGGAGGTATCCCAGGAAGCTCCACAGGAAAGACATCAGGGTACTCACACACCACGGGAATCTCCTCAATGTGCAGAGAAGAATCTATCTTCGGTTGACAGACCAAAGCAACCCAATAGATGAGGTCCGATTGCTGGGAAACAGACTAGCCAACACAAATGGCGAATTAATCACCATAAGGTTAGCTATGAAATCCTCATCATCAATAGTGATAGAACAGCCCGGACATACTTTAGAGCTAGGAATAAGGCCCCCCGGAGAACTGACTACGACGAATTCAGGTATACGTTGGAAACTCAAACCCGCTCTTCTAGCAAACTCCAGAGACACAAAGGAATAGGTAGCCCCTGAATCGAAAAGAACAAAAGCCTCATGAGAGTCAACTAGCAAGGTACCTGTCACCAGATCAGGGTGGCCCGTAGTCTCAGGGGTAAGCATGGCGTACACTCCTGGTGGTGCCAGAGTAGAGGATGTGCCGACACTAGGCGCGGGATGAACAGGGACGGCTACAAGTGAAGTGAACGACGGCGGTGCAGACAGTACAGGGTTCCAATAGAACCCCGTAGGAGGCGCCGGTGAAAACGCTGTAGGAGGAACCCACCCCGAGGAGAACTAGGGTGCAGGAACAGCAGCCAGAGTCTGAACTAAACCCCGTGGAGCACTGGAAGAAGAAGCCACTGGGACTGACTCCCACTTGATGATGCTCGCTGGTTCTGTTTGCAGACTGACAGCTTGTGGCCTTCCCAACCACACTGACGACAAAACTCTTTGAATGAACACTCTGAAGCATGGTGCCCCTCTACACACTTGAAGCATATCATACCCTGACCTGGAGCAGGGCGCATGTGCAGGGTGGATGAGGAAGAACATGGTTCCGATGAAGTAGACAGCCGCTGCTGAGCAGAACGAGTGTGTTGACTCCCTTGAAACCTCTTGGAAACGGGTCGCTGAGAAGACCTGCTTCCCCCACCAAAACTCCGCTTCTGGCCACCGCCAAAACCACCAGTAGGGACAGACCCACTAGAAGCCTGCCTCTACGAAGAAAGATCTCTCTCTAGCTCCATTCCCTTGTCCTGCTCGACCACGGAGCTGAAGTCACGCGAGCCAGTCGCCCCTAGAATATGGTGATACTCCTGATTGAGGCCCCTGTGGAACCTCTTGGCCTTCTCCCGATCATCGCTAGCCACTACTGGTACAAAGCGTACAAGATTGTTGAACCCAGCCTCATATTCTGCTACTAACATCTTTCCTTGAACGTACGTTAGCAGCAATTGTTCCATCCTCTCAAGGAAGGATTCTGGATAGAATTTGGCCCTGAACTGCTCTACGAATACTTCCCAAGTAACTGGTCCCTCCGCTAGAGTCCTGGTTGACAGAACCCCTTCCCACCAAACATCAGCTTGGCCCTTCAACTGGAAGGCCACGAAACGTGCCTTCTGCACCAAAGTCATCTCCAATGCACCGAACTGTCTCTCCATATAGCAGAGCCAATCCGCTGCCTGAACAGGAGTGCCTTGTAACATCCCAATTTTCTGAGCTTAAAAATCTTTTAAATAGTTAGTAGGGGAAAATTCACCATTTGGATTTTATTTGAATTTAATTTCAAAAGCTTAATATTGGACTTTGCAATCAAAAACATTTAATGTGAATAATCCCAAGTGGAACAATAGCCAAAAATATTTTATTTGGGTTCTATGTGCTCAGATATATTTTCTAGATTTTTCTAGAATTTTTCTGAGTTAATTTGCTATATTCTATTGCTTATTTGAATTTCTGGTATTTTCTAAATTGGAAAACCTATTTAAAATCTCAGAAATAGCGTCGGGCCGAATTTCCCTCCTCCGGCCCATTTCCCTCGCCTCGCCCATTTCGATGCCCACCACCTCACCGCAGCAGCGCTCGGCGCGCACGCCGACACGCGGCCCCGCTCTCCTGCCCCACGACGTGTGGGTCGTTTCTCTCCTCTCGATCGTGGGCACGCTAAGGTCGCTGCGTCTTCGCCGCGCTTCTTCGCTCGCGCTGAGTCGGCCGCCGCCATTGAAACCCCTCGGACCTCCGTCCGACAACACATTTTTTTCTCATTGAAGCCCTTCTAGAAATCGTGCCAAACTCTATCTCCTATCTTCCCGCATTCAAATCTCACAAAATCGGAGCCCGTATCTTATCTAATCTCCGGATTCGTTCGTGACCGAAACGGACTCAATTTGGGGATTTCCTATCCCGGGCACCCTAGCCCCTATAAATAGCACCCGAGCTTCGCACGGTCCTCCGCAACCCAGAGCCGCCACCCTCATCTCCTTCCGAGCCTTAGCGCCGCCGCAATTGGAGTTCTAGGGTTTTTGCCGCCGTTCTGTTCTTCGTCGGTTGCGCCACCGCCAGTGTCGCCGCGTCGCCACCGAGTGCACCGTCAGGTTCAGTGACGCCATGGCTACCTCCAGGAGTCCTCGCCGCTGTAATATCACCGAGCCGCGTCCGACAATACCGAAGCCCTCCGCCGCTCTGAGCTCGCCGTCGGTCGCCACCGTCCCTCCCGATCACCCGGAGTTGCATCAGTAGGTTCGCAATAACAAGGGCTACATGTTGGTACCACTCACCCTCGCCGGCGAGCCGCCGATCGCCGACGACCATCGGGTCCAGAGCCGCCGTTGTCGGCATGGGCAACGTGGCCGTCCACGTCGGCGCCAGCGTCAACCCCGTGCTCGCGTGGCAGCCAGGTGTCGCCCAGTGAGCCTCCACATCAGCGCTGACGCGGCAGATCAGATTCAATCCAAAACCCCGGTTCGGTAGACTTAGTCCGCCGTGGACCGTGAGGCTGACATGTGGGTCCCACATGTCAGAATCTTTTCTGATTTCTTTTAATTCAGAAATTCCTTCGCTGACGCCAGCATTGCGCAATAATCCGATTTTTCAATAGAAAAGTAATTCGGAAATTCCAGAAAATCCAAATTAGGGTTTCTTTTTAGATTTAAACTTCCAGAGCTCATAACTTTTGCATCCTAACTCCGATTGAGCCCATTCTAATTTCTAAATTTGTCTAAATTCAAGACCTATTTATCTGAGATTTTTATTTAATTTTTGGAACTTGTTTTGCCATTGTTATTTATTTGTTTTGTTTGTTTTTGTTTCGTTTGCGAGTAGACGTCGATTCGTCGGGAAATTTTGTGGAAGAAGGAGCACCCCAAGATCAAGACCAGTACATAGACCTTTTCTAAGGCAAGTCATACCTTTGATCATCTTGAATCCAGTTTTCAAATTACCTTGTGTTAAATTATTGCATTCTACTTTAATTATTTATTTAAATACTTTGGGCATAGTTATTATCCAAATTGCTATCACACCTTGGCCTTGTATGTCATAATTCCTTGTCACCCTAGATTGGTTATGAGTTGGTAATATTATAGCACCAACGTGGGTTGGTTAGATGCGAGTACAATTGCTTAGCCATGCCACGAGTCATCATCACATGTAGGTTGCAAATGTTAATTATGACTAAGTGACTATGGAACCTCGTGTAAAACTGTGTGCTATGTGTTATTACTTCGTGATGGCATGTGTTGCACTAAAACCAACTGGGTGGTAAAGGATTTAGACTAAGGCAAGTGGTGGGGACTGTGTGACATGGTGGTCTATGTGATGGGAATGATAATCTTTGTGACTTAGTTAGAACATGGAAGTCTTGCCTTGGTCAATTAAGGACTTAACTTTGTGCGCCATTGAACTGAAGTTCATCTTGCACGACCACATGCCCGGTATGGGACGGCCTAACTTAGTAAGTTATGGATTCTCGCATTGATGTTCGTGTGATAGGTTAGGCTATGTGACAGGTGGAGGTGTGACTACTTGGTGGTTGCATCGCGGGACGATCGCCTTCCCCGTCCAATGTGTGTGTTATACCAATTCTATGTGAGCTGGTATAGCGGTTTGTAAGCACACTGGGAATGTCAATGTTTGAGATGAAGTTTTCGAACTATTTTGTTACGATTGGTGCTTGCTACACTAGTTGTATCTTGTGGGTAAAGTGTACAACCTCTGCAGAGTGTTAATTAATCTATTCGAATAGCCGCGTCCGCGGTCATGGACATGCTCGGGGATTTCACACGAGGGGTAGTTTTCATAAAATGCTGGGATGGGAGCTGTGTGACCTCAATCATATGGCTATGTGAAATAATCTGTTTAGCTGTGTGTCTTTGTGGAAACAAATGTTAAATTAATATTGTCTATTTGTTTTGAATTATGCTTTCAATCTATTATTTGTATTCAATTGCAAATGTTGCTTTTATGCAAAAGAACCACGGAAGCCTTTTTATTTGGAATAAGCCTGCATCTATACATTGCATTCTGTGGTATGATTTGCGAGTACGGTTGTGTACTCACGCTTGTTGTAAAACTTGCGCCCAAACCTACAGAGGAGGAGGAGTCTACGCTTGCTTTCGAGGAGGAGTTCGTTGAAGGCTGATCGTTCGTTAAGGTCTGGATCCCAGTCGGTTGCCTGTGGTGAATTGGTGGGATCTACGCTGAGTTTTCCGCTCCGCCGCTTTATTTATCGTTAGCTCTGCGTGGCTTAATAAGTGTAAACTCGACCATAAGGTCAAAACCCTTATTTGTTATTCAAACTAATCGTTTACTTTATTTATCGCTTGTGTAGATCGATATTTACCTATGTTAACCCTGTGTGCACTAGCGTGATCCTGGACTAGTGCAGTATACACAGAGGGTTCTAGAATCGTAATTCTGGGTCCCGACAGAGGTGGTATCAGAGCCATACTGACTGTACGTCTTGACCTTTGTTAGATTGGCCGTCTTTAGAGTGTTCAAATTATTTTCTAAAGGAAAAATTAACTTGCAAGGTTAATTAATTGCTTAACTCTCCTCATATCTCTCTCGCCTCAACTTTTGCTATGATCTTTTCTCTCCCCGCTGTTTTAATGTTGCGCTTACCCTGTTCGTCTGTCTTGACAGATGCCTCATCTTCAGAGCTATGGTGAGCGCACTGGAGGGTATGCCGCCGAGCTTTGGAAGTTGCTTCAGGTTCTTGGAGGTTTTGATCGTCCGCTGTACATCGGCAACAACTCGACGGTGAATGGACAAAACCGTGGAGTGATTTGTCGCCTGACGATCTACGCCAGGATGAACGACAAGGCGAGCCAACCTTCGCACGTCTCTGTGAGGAAGATCACTTGGCCGAAGGTATCCGTGAGTCGTCGCGCTGGCCATGCCAGATTCGCAACATCTACGCGACGGAGCTTCAGACACCGCCTTCCGTTACCACCCCGTAGCCGCCGTGGACTTGCCGACGCTACCCGCCCACGTATGAGAGAGCAATACTACAGTCGTGCACCTCGCACAGTTCGTGGCCGCCCAGGAGGAAGCCTTGGAGAGAACCATCACGGAGCTGGATCATGTCTATGAAGCCTTGTAGAGAGCTGAAGAGAAGGTCGCCACTCTGCAAGAGATCCTCTACGACCAAGTTCCCGAAGAAGATGAAGACCCCAAAGAGGATTTTGAAGAAGATCCGGAGGAAGGCCCAGTTGAGCCCGAAGAAGATGCAGAGCGGAGGAGCCGGCGGAGCGGCTTGCACCAGAACGCTGCTCTCGCTGCACCGCCTGTGGCATCGAGATCGGTTGCCAAGATGCCGGCTCACTTCCGAGTCTACAGCCATCAGGAGCGTTGCCGCGGTTGTGGAGGCTTTCTTGAGTAGTTGTTTTAGGCTTCAGTTTTTCAGGCTTAGCCAGTTTCAGTTTAGTGAGTCGCCCTTTAGGCGGTAGTTTTGTGTGCTTAGATCGTTGTTTCTTTTTGTGTGCGAGTATGAGCTGCAAAGGCCCTTAGGCATCTGTTGCAGCCATGCTAAGACCCTAAGTAATAAAGGTATTTTATTTGAGTTTCTTGAGCTGTGTTTTGTTGGGTTTAACCTACCCCTACTTAGTTCTCAACTTATCTTGTGCTTGCTACCTTATCTAACCCATGGAGCTTCGCGGATGGTTCAAACTCATCGATCTACGCTAGTGGTTCCGGTACCCAAAGACCGAGAAGCAATGAGCAACCAAATGCAGGAGCAGCTCCGCCACAAGCACCCCCAATTGACTTGCAAAACTTTGGAGCTTTCATGGCAAAGACAGACTCACCGATGAACACTATGATGACTCGGATGCAAGCTATGAACAACTGTGCCAACAACAATAACAACAATCAACAAGATGGAGTCCCAAACGCCATGGTCACCATGGACCATCCAAACTTGCAGAATTTATGAGGACTCGCCCACCAACATTTTCCTGACACGCCTCTCCAAAGAAGCGCACGATTGGCTCGAGTTATCGAAAGGAAGTCACGATCACCAGAATGCCCTAACTTAGGGTTTGTATTTCAAATGTAATATTTTGAGGAGAAATAAAAACTTTTGTTGCCTCATGAAATCATTTGAAAATTTCTACAATTTTCCCTAGCAATTTCTAATCTTTAGAATTTGATTCTTTTGATTGGAAATTGTTGTCAGCCAATTCTTAGCTTTCAACTTGTGATCATCCTCTGAAATTATTTTTCCCATCATCTTGATCATCCTATCTACCTCTCTGAATTATTTCACAATTTTTAGATTTTAATTGCTATTTCAAATGCCCAAGTCAAACCAGTTTAGAAATCTGGTCAAACCTCTGGACAGCAGCTTGTGAATTTTATTGGGAGACATCTATTACATTAAATCTCCTGGAAAAATTACACAAGGTTGTCCTCTGTCCCAGTAAGCTCCCATAAAAATTTCGAAATTTTTGGAGCTCAGGAGCTGCCTCTAAAAATTCCCCAAACTTTCTTTGTCTTTCTAATTCAAATCTGAATCATCGTTCCTCGCTCGGACCACTCGGACTCGAGTCCGACCGCGCCGCTTGGCTCGGTCGCACCACCTAGCTGCACCGTGCGCGCCGATCGTTGCCAACCGTCCGATGCAGATCGAACGATCCACTTTCGCGTATGCAAACGACCAGTCCGAATGCATACATCAATCTCGACCGTCCGTTTTAGATCCAACGTTCAGCACCGACTGGGTCGAGTCAAACCACCGGTTCGCGCCGCACTTGACTCCGGCTCGCACCGCTTCGCCGCTATCACTGACAAGTGGGCCATCCTCGCCAAGATCACCTCGCCTTCTCGCGCCTCACCGAGCTCGCGGCCGCCGCGCGCATGCGCGCCACGCCGCTGTCGCCGCCACGCCGGGGCGCGTGTCCTCTCCGGCATCGCCAGAGCTTTATAACCTCACCGCACTCATCCATTCTTCGCTTCCTTCGCTCTCGCTTTCCCGCCCGCTGCTTTCGCCGAGAAGAGAACGGCGTAGCGCCGCCGTTAGCGCCGCCGCGCAAGAACCCTCCGCCGTGATCCACTTTCCTCACTGCGCCCATTTTGCCCATCCCGAGCTCGTGGTATCCATGTATCGCCAGGCTAGTTCGCTGCCTCCGCCTCGCAACTTCGCCCCGTCGCTCGGTGCTCGTGAGTCTTAAGCCTCGAGACTTGGACCCTTGTGATCGCATTTCCTCACCGAGTCTAATGGTGGGTTTGTTTTCGTCTTTTGTGCATCGTTGAGGGTGTGCGACCGTTTCTTCTCCAAACTCGGTTTTCCGCCGCCGCGTTGATTCCGGTCGTCTCAGACACCCTTCGTCGGCGATATCTGGGGCGTATTCTTCCTGGGGCTAAGGCGATCCCATGGCGCACTTTCTGGAGTCTTCTCGAAGCTCGCAGCGTCTTCTCCGCGAGCACCGCACCTTCTTCTCCGCCTCCGGCCGTCGCGAGCTCATCTCCGTCGACCATCGGGATCCACATCACCATCACCGGGTTCGCGAAATCCTTGCGGACCTCAAGGTATCACTCACTTGTCTTGAAACCCACTGGTTTGCAAGTTCAACTGCGCGACCGCGCCGCCGTCCCCGCACGCGCCGGTGTCACTTAGTTTTAGCGCAAATCTTGTTTAGGTGAGTCACTGCCATGTGGGTCCATCTTCGGTTAATCGTGTTTAGGAAATCTTTAATCCAACCGTTATGTTATTCTCTGAGTCGCTGCCTTGTGGGTCCATGCTGTCAGTTGGTGGTTGTGTAGCTTTTGTGGGTCCATGCTGTCAGTTGGTGGTTGTGTAGCTTTGATACTACGTTTTCTCTGCTGGGAAGCGTATTTCTCTGTGAGTATACGTTAGGATTACATTTTGCTAAGCCGAAGACGTATTCTCTGAATACGCCTTCGACGTCACCTTATGTGGGTTGGCTATCCTGGTCAGCGTTCGCGCGGGCCCGCTGTCAGCGTCTGTGGCTAGATGGTTGCCGGTAGAAAAAGTATAAAATGCTTTAGTATTTCTGAAATGGTTTTCTGTTGTATTGTTAATTCATTTAAACTTAGAAAATGCATAACTAATTCAATTTTTCTCCAAATTGCATGAAACCAGTTCTGTTAATTTTCATTTTAAATGTGCTATTTACTAAAAATGGTTTCAGATTTGTCTCTGTATCAATAATCTGTTAAATGATTAAATGATGTATTATGCATTTTCCAAAATTAGAAAACTCATATCTTTTTCAATAATTGTCCAAATCCAGTGAATCCAATTCTGTAAATTTTCATTTTTAGTGCACTAATTATCAGGATAGATTCTAGATACTGTTCCTGTGCATGAAAAATGTTTAGTAATTAGCAAGTTCTTTGATGTGTATTCAGCTTAGAAAATCCATGGAAAATTCATAATAACTTCAAATAAATTATTCTCTGTTTCTAAAAATATGTTTCTAAATTTTGTTTTTGTTGTTTGTTTGAGATTTGTCGATGTTATTCGTTCTTATTTGCTGTTATTTGTTCAATCGTTAGGCTTCGATATTTGCGGTAACTCTAAGAACGATCCTCTGCAACAAAGTTGAGCATTACGAGCAACGGCAATGTGCAAGCGCTTTGATCATGTTTATCCCAGTATTTTAAAGTCTAATATTTTGTTTTCAATCAGATGTATGCATTGCTTAATTTGTGTTAAACCGATTAGTTAAATCAGTAGTCGCATATCCTCGTAGACAAAACATTGATCTCTACTACTCGAGCCTAGGTAATTGCTTTGTGATTAGAGATCATTGGATGATCTCTCGCCACTTAGTAGATCTGGGTCAATTTGCTTAGACATGCTTAGCTACCAGAGAATCAAGCGTTATCGACTTTAGTCGGTAACCTTAATCACACAAAAATTACTATAACTTTATGTTTCACTTTTCTTGCTATGTTTAATTGTGAAAACTAAAATGAGAAACAAAATGATTTAGACTTGGGCACAACGGTATGTTGGTGTGATCTGTTGGGTGTGACTGAATGGTGCCCGAGTCAATTAAGGACCGAACATCTTGTGAGTACCATTATCCAGCATTTAGCGCAAGCTAACCACACTAGAGGGTATGGGACCTCTCTTGACCTAGTACTTCGGCGTGTATTGGCTCGGGTCGCAGGAGGTCGCAGGAGGATGGTGTAGGGAGCATGGTAGTTGTCCAAAAGCTTTATCCCGAGTGGGTAGTTGTCTTTTCGGCTTTACCATGTAAGCGTATGGATTTCTATCCATACGAGCTGCTCGTAGTTAATACACAATATTGGAAAAGTCTCGTAGGACTTAGCTGTGCTGCATACCTTCTAAGTGTGCTTAGGCTTAAAGGCGGTCCAAGTGTGGGTACAGAGTACACCCCAGCAGGTTAAAACTATTCGAATAGCCTCGCCCTAGGTGATGGACACGCTTGGGTAAGCTTTTCAAGAGTTAGACTACAACCTTTAACTAAAACTTGATTTGTGGTACGAACTGGATTCGTGCTATGTTGTGGTGACTATTGGGATAGTCGCTTCTAGGTTATTTATCTTTACTCTTTGTTATTATTACTCTATTGTTATTTCAACATTAAAATGAATTGCAAATTTGCTTTCAATCAGATTACATTATTGCAAAACAAATCGCTTTGTGCAAATGAAACATATGGCCTCCACCAAATAAGCTCGCATGTAGTATCTCGAACAGTGCGCTAGTTCACACGTCAGTCTTGCGGGTACAAAGACAATCTTTGTACTCAGGTGCTTTGCTTAATGTTTTTGTTGCAGAGGAAGAAGGTGGGCCCCAAGGGCCTCACTTCTGTGAGCTGTGTTGCCGTTTCGTGGACGCATCTTTGGGCTTGGCGGTCCTACGATGCCTTGTGGGTTGAAGGCACACTGATTGGCTTTGTTTATAGCCATCTTATGGCACTTTTGCTTCCGCTGTCTGTCTTATGTATTTGTGTATCTTTTGGCCGGTCGGCCATTGTTTGTATTAACTCTACTGTTGTTACTTTCTGTTTAGTAGTGTAATGTTTGGACTCTATGTTTAGGATGGAATTGATGCATAATTTTGTTGTGAGGTGTGTATACTGCTTTCTGGGAAGTATACATATCTCGAGACTCAGTTTATTTGGTTTGTGATGCTAGGGCCAGGTGGTCGGTTAAGCATTACAAACCAGATAAATTGGGGTCCTCACAATCACCCAGTGCAGCGATCGTGAAAAGGTTCTGTATGCCACTCACCAGATGGAAGGCACCGCTGCTGAATGGTGGGTGAACTTCTGTGCCACCCATGAGACGCCACAGGATATCACCTGGGCGGAATTTTCTGCAGCATTCCGCCAAAGATCACGCACTGAAGGCATTATCGATCCAAGAAGGATGAGTTCCGCGCTCTCAAGCAAGGAGCTATGTCGATGTCGACTACCTCAACAAGTTTTCACAGCTAGCTCGCTATGCAATGGAAGATGTAGCCACGGACAAGGCTCGCCAAAGTCGCTTTTTGAAGGGACTAAACACTGGACTACAAGTCAGTTTGATCGCCCATACTTTTCCTGATTTCCAAGAGCTGGTCAACAAAGCCTTTGTTTTGGAGGACAAACACAAGGAACTGGAGGATAACTGTAAACGCCGGATGGCTCAGCAAGGGAACCATCAATCACAGCAGAGGGCAAGAACAAAGCCGCAAGGTTCAACAAGTTTCCACCCTGCACTTCGCTCGAGCACTGCACCAACTTCAACACCCCGCCCACCGCCGTAACTTCCGCAACCCTACACTGTCAACCCCAATCCAGAAGCAACCAGCAGAACGCACTAAAGGTCTCATACGCTGCCGTCGCCCATGACATTTTGCCAACCAGTGTCCGCAAAGGGGAACAATCACTCCAGTACGCTTCAACCTTGGAGCTACTCCATCCAAGACGCCAGCACCAGGCATCAACCAAGGAGCTTCACAAGTTGCCGGTCAAGCCGGAGGAGCACCACAGTCCGTGATCGAGGCCGTGTCAACCATGTCACTCTGAAGGAGCCGAGAATCACCGGACGTCGATTGGGTAAGTTTCGTTAACTCAAGACTGCATCGCTTTGTTTGATTACGAGCTTCGCATTCATTTGTTTCTGGAATGTTTGCAACCAAGAATAAATTGGAAGTTATGCAACTTAAGCATACTCTGTTAGTCCAGTCGCTTGGAGCAGAGCTAAGTACTAGAGTGGGATGTTTAGGAGCTAAGTTACTCATAGCTGGAGTTGAGTTTCTAGCCAACCTAATTGTCCTAGACACCCAAACCGTAGATGTCAATCTTGGCATGGATTGGTTATCCAAGCACAAAGCCGTGCTAGATTGTGGCCGAAGAGCCGTAACAGTCGAGGATGCCAAAGGAAACAAGGTAGAGTTTCTAGCTACCTCGATTCGTGATGGACATTTGCTAATAAATGTTTGAAGACCCTTTCCTGGAAGAAGTACCAGTGGTCGGTGAATATCCGGATGTGTTTCCGTAAGATTTACCAGAATGCCACCGATCGTGACATTGAGTTTGTCATCGACCTAGTGCCAGGGACAGCACCAATTTCGAAGAGACCTTATCGGATGCCAGCCGATGAATTGGTAGAGATGAAGAAGCAGATAGAAGAACTTCTTGAGAAAGGTTTCGTGAGACCTAGTTCGTCGCCATGGGGAGCGCTGGTGTTGTTTGTCAAGAAGAAAGATGGAAGTATGAGGATGTGTATTGATTACCGTTCTCTCAACGAAGTTACCATCAAGAACAAGTACCCACTACCCCGGATAGATGATCTGTTTGATCAGATGAAAGGAGCCGGATTATTCTCAAAGATCGACCTGCTATCAGGTTACCACAAGCTAAAGATTTGTCCTAAGGATATACCGAAAACCACTTTCTCAACACGGTATGGACATTATGAGTTCTTAGTCATGTCTTTTGGTCTGACTAATGCCTCGGCATACTTCATGAACATGATGAATAAAGTATTCATGGAATATTTGGACAAGTTCGTAGTTGTGTTCATTGATGATATTCTGGTGTACTCCAAGTCGGAGGAAGAACACGCCGAGCACTTAAGGGTAGTATTGGAAAAACTCCGAGAGCATCACCGTATGCCAAGTTCGATAAGTGTGATTTTTGGAAGAAGGAAGTGGATTTCCTTGGTCATGTGATGACAAATGAGGAGTAGCGCTTGACCCCGTAAAGTTAAAGCGATATTACATTGGGAGCAGCCCAAAGCAGAACTCGATTCGCAGCTTGGGAATGGCGAGTTATTACTGCTGTTTCATCGAAGGATTCTCATCAATTGCTAAACCGCTTACGCAATTGTTGAAGAAGGAGAAAAGTTCACTTGGACTCAACCGTGAAGAAAGTTTTCAAGAATCAAGAAGCGTTTGACTTCACCCGAGGTTGATTTTGCGGATATTCGCAAGGATTTCGATATCTATTGTGATGCTTCACGTCAAGGATTAGGATGCGCCTTGATGCAAGAAGGAAGAGCCGCCGCTATGCATCAAGGCAATTGAGACCCCACGAAGAGAATTACCCTACTCATGATCTGGAATTAGCCGTAGTGCATGCTTTAAAGATTTAGCGCCATTACCTCATCGGAATCATTGTAAAGTCTACAGATCATAAGAGTCTAAAGTATATCTTCACCCAATGATTTGAACATGAGACAGAGAAGATGGTTAGAATTGATCAAGGATTACAATCTTGAATCCACTACCATCCCTAAAAGCCAACGAGCTTGCGCACGCCTAAGTCGTAAGAGTTATCGCAATGCCTTGGAAGTAAAGGAAAGTTGCCTAACTTTATGAAGAATTTCAAAAGCTAAAGCTAAAAGTTGTGTCCAAGGATTTGTAGCCAAATTGGAGGTACAACTACCCTAGAGAAGCGATTCGTGAAGCACAACCAAAGGATCCTGTGTTGTCGGACATCAAGGTCAAAATGGCGTAAGGAAATTCAAAGATTTCACCAAGGATGATCACGACATACTCTGATTAATGGTCGATTCGTGTACCGATATCGATGGTCTCGCACGCTTAATCTTAAAGGAAGCCCATGACTCAAAGTATTCGATACACCCCGAAGTACCAAGATGTACCAGATGTTAAGACTAAATTTTGTGGCCAAATTTGAAACGAGAAGTCGCAGAGTTCGTTGCCTTGTGCGACACACATCGAAGTAAAAGCAGAACACCGAGACCAGCAGTTTGTCGCAATCAAAGATTCCGTATGGAAGTGGGAAGAGATCGAATGGATTTCATCACCGGTTTACCCAAGACCCGATCGGGTTACGATTCGATCCGGTAATGGTCGATCGCTTGACCAAGGTCGCCCATTTCCTGCCACCAAAACCACGTACTCGTGAGATCGCCTGCGAGTTGTACATGGCCGAATTGTCGCTTTACGGTGTGCCCAGAAAGATAGTGTCAGATCGAGGATCCCAGTTCACCTCTTGTTTTTGGCAAAGTTTGCATGAAGCATTGGGCACCCATTTGAATTTTAGTACCGCGTACCATCCACAGACAGATGGACAGACTGAAAGAGTTAATCAGATATTGGAGGATATGCTGAGAGCTTGTGCTCTAGCTAATGCTGCCCGATGGGATAAGAGTTTACCGTATGCAGAATTCTCGTACAACAATAGCTACCAGGCTAGTCTACAAATGTCACCATTTGAAGCTTTGTATGGCCATGCCTGTAGAACCCCGTTGAATTGGTCGAAATAGTCAACAATCGTTTTGATCGGACATTATTCGAAGAAGCGTAAGAGCAAGTGGCCATGATCAGAGAAAGATTGAAGATAGCTCACCAGCGTAAGAGTCAGGCCGATAATCGTCGTCGTGATCTCAGTTTTGAATCCGAGGATTTCGTTTATCTTCGAGTGACCCCGCTCAGAGGTGTCAAAAGGTTTCATGCCAAAGGGAAGCTTGCCCCTAGGTATGTTGGTCCGTTCAAGATTTTGGAACGTCGTGGAGAAGTTGCTTATCAGTTGGAGCTGCCGAAGTCGTTAGCAGGAGTACATGATGTCTCTCATGTCTCGCAGTTGAAGAAGTGCCTTCGTGTGCTAGAAAAGCAAGCCCCGTTGGAATCAATTGACTTGAAGGAGGATCTTACCTACAAGGAGCAGCCAGTCAAGATTTTGGATGTCGCAGAGCGCCTCACCGTAGCAAGATCGCTTGTTTTGCAAGGTCCAATGGAGCAACCACTCGGAAGGAGAAGCAACGTGGGAACGTGAAGAAGAGCCAAAGCCGAGTTTCCTAGCCTTTTCTCTAGCCCGAATCTCGGGTCGAGATTCCTTTAGGGGAGGTTTGTAACATCCCAATTTTACGAGCTTAAAAATCTTTTAAATAGTTAGTAGGGAAAATTCACCATTTGGATTTTATTTGAATTTAATTTCAAAAGCTTAATATTGACTTTGCAATCAAAAACATTTAATGTGAATAATCCCAAGTGGAACAA
Organism: Ampelocalamus luodianensis; assembly: GCA_036346255.1. Taxonomy (NCBI): domain Eukaryota; kingdom Viridiplantae; phylum Streptophyta; class Magnoliopsida; order Poales; family Poaceae; genus Ampelocalamus; species Ampelocalamus luodianensis. The sequence continues at coordinate 32,376,394 of CM070639.1, read as the reverse complement.
TAGCCAAAACTATTTTATTTGGGTTCTATGTGCTCGATATATTTTCTAGATTTTTCTAGAATTTTTCCGAGTTCGATTGCTATATTCTATTGCTTATTTGAATTTCTCGGTATTTTCTAAATTGGAAAACCTATTTAAAATCTCGAGAAATAGCGTCGGGTCAATTTCCTCCTCCGCCCATTTCCTCCGCCTCGCCCATTTCAACCACACCACCGCTCACAGTGACGCTCGCCGCACACGCCGACACGCGGCCCCGCTCTCCTTGCCTCGCCGACGTGTGGGCTGCTTCCTCTCCTCTCGACCGGTGGGCCCACTGAGGTCGCTGTCTTCGCCGCGCTTTCATCTCCGCGCCGAGTCGGCCGCCGCCATTGAAACCCCTGACCTCCGTCCGACAACGCATTTTTTTCTCATGGAAGCCCTTTAGAAATCGTGCAAACTCTATCTCCTATCTTCCCGCATTCAAATCTCACAAAATCGAGCCCGTGATCTTATCTAATCTCCTGATTCGCTCGTTATCAAACGGACTCAATTTGGGATTTCTATCTCGCACCCTAGCCCTATAAATAGCACCCGAAGCCGCGACGGTCCTCCGCAACCAGCCGCCACCTCATCTCCTTCCGAGCCTTAGCGCGCCGCAATTGGAGTTCTAGGTTTTTGCCGCCGCTCGTTTCTTCATCGGTTGCGCCGCCCGCTGTCGCCTGCTCGCCACCGAGTGCACCGTCAGTTCGTGACGCCGTGGCTACTCCAGAGTCCTCGCCGCTGTAACATCACCGGAGCCGCCATCCGACAATACCGAAGCCCTCCGCCACTCTAATGTAACAGCCCTAACTTAGGGTTTGTATTTAAAATGTAAATTATGAGGAGAAATAAAAGCTTTTGTTGTCTCATCAAATCATTTGGAAGTTTTCCAAATTTTCCCTAGCAATTTCCATTTTCTAGAATTAAATTCTTGTCAATGGAAATTGTTGTCAGCAAATTCTTAGCCTTCACACTTGTGATCATCCTCTGAAATTATTTTTCCTATCATCTTGATCATCCTATCAACCTCCCTGAATTATTTCACCATTTTTAGATTTTATTTGCTATTTCCAATGGCCAAGTCAAACTAGTTTGAATTTCTGGTCAAACCCTAGGTCAGCAGCTTGTGAATTTTATTGGGAGAAATCTAGTGCATGAAAACTCCTGGAAAAATTACACAAGGTTGCCCTCTTTTCCAGTAAGCTCCCATAAAAATTTCGGAATTTTTGGAGCTCAGGAGCTACCTCTAAAAATTCCCAAAACCTTCTCTGTCTTTCTAATTCGAATCTGAAATCACTGTTCCTCGGGTTCAAACCCCACTTGGGCTCGAGTCCGACCGCACCTAATGGACTCGGTCGCACCGCCTAGTTGCACCGTGCGAGCCCGATGGCTGTCAGCCGTCCGATGAAGATCGAACGGTCCACACTACTCATCTCGTCGACCGGTCCGAATGCATACAGAGATCCCGACCGTCCATCTCAAATCCAACGGTCGGCACAACTCGACGAGTCAAACCATCTAACTCAGGCCGCACTGCACTCGACTCGAGCCGCTGCCACCGCCGCCGACGCGTGGGCCCTCCTTGTCGCAGACGCCCTCGTCTTCTCCGCGGCTCGCCGGAGTTCGCTGGCAAATTCGCATGCGTACACGCAGTCGCCGCCGCCACGTCGTGGACGCGTGTCCCTCTCCGAGAATCGCCAGAGTCCATCTACCCCGAGACCAACCATTCTCCTTCGCGTCCATTCTCGTACTTTCTCCGCCCAAATTTCTTCTCGGCCGAGAAGAACCCGAGTGTAGCGCCGCCAGACGGAGCCGCCTCGAGCCCGCGGCCTCACCATTGTGATCCTTGCTCGACGCCGCCTCCATTTTGCCCGGCCGGATCATTGTCGTGCATCGTATCACCGTATAAGTTCATCGCCTCCGCCTCGGTGATCTTGGTCCCGTAAGCCCTCCGTGTTCTAGTGAGTATCATGCCTCGGCGCTTGGTCCCTTAGGATCGCTTTATCCACCGAGTCTAATGGAGGTCTTGTTTTGCTCTTTGGTGCATCACCGAGGTAGCGCGACCAGCTTGTTCTCCGGCTCGGTATTTCGCCGCCGCGGTGATTCCAGCCGCCTCGCACCTCCTTCGCGCTCGGCATTATCCGGGCGATCCTTCACGAGCCGAGGCGATCCTGCGGGCGCACCTTCCGTGGTCTTCTCGGCTCGCAGCCGCTTCTCCGCGAGCACCGCGCCTTCTTCTCCGCCTCCGCTCGCCGTCGGCCGCGCCGGCATCCTCGAGGTCCCGGTCATCGCCATCAAGTTCGCGAGGTCTTTGCGAACCTAAAGGTATAACTCACTCGCCCGAGACCTCATGGTTCGCGAGAATACCAGGCGGCCGCGCCACCGTCCCGTGGTCGCCGTGAGCCGCCAAGAACATTAGGTCTAACCCTACTCTTTAGTGCTAATCATCTTTTAGTCCGTATCACCGACTTGTGGGCCTCTCTCGTTAATCGCGCTTGGAAATCTTTAATCCAACCGTTATGTTATTCTCTTAGTCACGCCATGTGGGTCCATGTCGCTGGTGGTTGTGTAGCTTTGATTCTACGCCTTCTTTGTTGGGAAGCGATTTCTCTGGAGTATAAGTTAGAGTGCACTTTGATAAGTCAAAGACGATTCTTAGAATACGCCGACGCCACCTTAAGCCGTGGTTTAGTCGAGCCGACTCGGCCAGCGCCCTCGCCCCCGCGTGACGCTGGCTATGGCTAGTGGGTTGTCGGTGAGGAAAAGGTTTAAATGCTTTAGAATTTCTCGAAATGGTTTTCATTTGCAATCACAAATCATTTAAACTTAGAAAATTCATAACTAATTCAATTTTTATCTAAATCGCGTGAATCCAAAGGTCGTTAATTTTCATTTTAGATGTATTATTTACTAAAATTAGTTTCAATCTGTCCTCGTTAGCAAAAATCATTAAATGATTAAATGATGTATTATGCATTTTCCAAAATTAGAAAGTTCATATCTTTTCAATAATTGTCCAAATCCAAAGAAATCCAATTCTCAGAAATTTTCATTTTTAGTGCACTAAATATCGATAGATTTTAGATATCGTTTCGCTCATGAAAATTTGTTAAGTAATTAACTAGTGTTTTAATGTGTATGTTAGCTTAGGAAATTGCTAGAAAATTCATTACCACTTCAAATAATTATTTCCCTCTTTTAAAATGTGTTAAAACCTCCTTAGGTTGCTGTGTAAGTTTTGGTATGTTTTGTTGTTGTTGTATGTTTGAGTTTGGTCGGTGTTATTTGTTCTTATTCATGCTTTGTTCAATCGTTAGGCTTCGATATTTGCGGTAACCCCGAGAACGACTCTCATAAAAAATTGAGCAACAGCGAATGTGCAAGCGCTTTGATCATTTTATCCCAGTATTTTAAAGTCTAATATTTTGTTTCAACTGTATGTATGCATCGCTTATCTTGTGTTTAATTGGTTAGTTAAACCTTTAGATGCATAATCTGTAAGTAAATATTTGTCCTCTACTACTTGAGCCTAGGTTATTGGTCGTGATTAGAGTTCGCTGGATGAACTCGCCACTTAGTAGATTACGAGTTCAGCTTGTTAGCCATGCTTAGCTACCGGTAGATTTAGCGATCATCGACTTAGTCGATGATCTTGATCACATAAAATTATTATCGTTTTATATTCCACTGTGCTATGATAATTGCAAAACAAAACCAAAACAAAATGATTTAGACGCTGCACAACGGTAAGATTGGTGTGATCTGTTGGGTGTGATCGAAAGGTGCCCGGTCAATTAAGGACCGAACATCTTGTGAGTACCGTTATCCAGCATTTCGCGCATAACCACACTAGAGGGTATGGGACCTCTCTTGACCTAGTACTTGGCGTGCATTGGCTCCGGCCGCAGGAGGTCGCAGGAGGGATGGAGGTGGGAGCATGGTAGTTGTCCAAAAGCTTTATCCCGAGTGGGTAGTTGTCTTTTCGGCTTTACCATGTAAGCGTATGGATTTCATCCATACGAGCGCTCGTAGTTAATACACACATTGGAAAAAGTCTCATAGGACTTAGTCAGGCTTGCATACCTTCGGTAGTGTGCTTTGGCCTTAAGGCGATCCAAGTGTGGGTACATGGTACACCCCGCAGGTTAAAAACTATTCGAATAGCCTCGCCCTAGGTGATGGACACGCTTGGGTAAGCTTATCAAGAGTTAGACTACAACATTTAAATTAAAACTTGATGGGTGGTACGAACTGGGGATTCGTATATTGTTGGAGTGACTATTGGGATGGTCACTTCTAGGTTGTTTATCTTTCTCTTTTGTTATTATTATCTTTATCGTTATTTCAACATTAAAATGAATTGCAAATTTGCCTTCAAACTGTATTATATTATTGCAAATGAAAATTGGCTTTATGCAAATGAAACATATGGTTCCACCAAACAAGCTCGCATGTAGCATATGAACAGTTCGCTAGTTCACACGTCATTTTATGGTACAAAGACAATCTTTGTACTCGTGTGCTTTGCTTAATGTTTTGTTGCAGAGGAAGATGGTGAGCCCCAAGGGCCTCACTCGTGAGTCGTGTTGCCGCTTCGTGACGACTAGACTTGGCGGTCCGGTCAGATGCCTCGTGTAACATCCCCATTTTGGCTTGTGTTTCAAATGTAATAAAATGAGGGTAAATTAAAACTTTTCCTTCATCCTTTTACTCTTGAAACTTTTCTCAAATTCTTGTAAAGGAATTTTGGGAAGTTCAAAATCAAAAGCCTCCTTTATCAAGTCAACAACCACCTTGGTCAAATCTTTGTTAAACCCTTGGAAATAATTTTCCTTGGTTCTAAGGTTGTTTGGTAACGCCTCTAAATTATTTCATGCTTTTGGAAATTAATTGAAATATTTTAGAGGCAAGTCAAACCTTGGTCAAACCTCTGAAATCACCTTCTGAATTTCTTGAGGAAACTCTAGCACACCAAAATCTCTGAAAATTTTATGGGAGGTTAATTCTAAAGTTAGCAAGCTCCAGTTAAAATTTCAGAAATTTTGGAGTTAGTTTGATGCCTTAATTAATTCCTAAATTCCAGCTCCCAATTTGAAACCCCGGTCCAGTCGCTTGACTCGCACTCGAGTCCGACTTAGGTCGTGGTCGCACTGCCACCTAGTGGCGCTGCTCGGTGCGATCGCTGAGCTCAGTGCGGGCCGTTGGATCGGGATCCCACGACCACCCTACCTCCTCCTCGTTCTTCTTCTTCCTCGCCACGGGGAGATGGCGTGCGCCGAGGATTGCATGCTGGTCGGTCCCATCGCTCCGCCCTCGCCAACGCTTTTCTCGCTCTTCTTAAATGCTCACAAGACCTTTCCTCCAAAGTCTTCCCGCTACCAACTCCTGCCACTTCCTCGAGCGGTGGCGTGCTTGAGCTCCATTTCCCGTAGAGTCGCTTCGGATTTCTCCCGTTGCTCACTAGCTTTATATGGTCCCCGAGCTCACCCTTAGCTTCCTTTCTCGCACCTTATGCGAGTCCTTAGCTCTCCTCTGTGGAACCAAATCGCATAGTGCCGAAACACTTGCCGCCATTATTGACCGCCGAGCCCTCATCACCATCGAGCTCCAGTGGTCCCCTCGCCCTCCCTTAGCGCCGCAAAGATTCCTTTCAACCTCCTGTCCCCGCTCCACTAACTTGATTCGCTTGTTTTCTCGTGAAGCGGTGAATTGGGTTTCGCCTTCTCGGATTTGGCGTCGCGCTTCCATCTTTAGCTCCGTGAGCATGTCTCCTCCTCCGCTTGCCGCTCTTGCTCTATCTGCGGGTGCTCCCGAGCTAATCGCAGCTTTCTTGCTCATATCGCTCAGAGTTTTTCCCGTGTCATCTTCCTCCACTCCGCGGCGGCCGCCGCCGCCGGGCTCCACCGACCTCCCTTGACCTCCTCCGCCCGTGAGTTCACAATGACCTCCTGTAGCTTAAGCACTGATAGCTTAGGTCGCGCGAAGTCTTTCTCGGTTTTCACTTTTCCCGCATTTCTGATCTCCGCCTCGTTCGGCCACGGCGATATGGGTCGTGTCCGCGACGCTTTGTGCCCTCAAAGGTTCGCAATAGTATTGCGAACATTTTTGCCCCGTTGGACCGCGCGCGTGGTCGTGGTCGCCATGCGACGAGCCATTGACCAAAGCCGTGTCCGGGTCTCATTGTCGCGCTTTTGTCAAGTCATTGACCTCCTCGGGTTCATCGTGACCCTCCGTGACCTCTCCGTGTTAGATTTGCACCGTGGGATCTTGTCGGCAAAAACTCTAGCTCCCAAGACCTCTTCGATTTAATCCTAGCCCTTAATGACCTCTTCCTGCTTAGATCCAACCGTAGATCCTTTGTTCAGATTAGCTAAGTCCTAGGACCTCTCGGTTGTGGTCTTAGCCGCTCATGACCTCTTCGGTGTTGATCCGGACCGCTAGATCTCCTAGTCTAAGTCCTTAGCCGCCGTGACCTCCCACCATGTAGAATCCTCGGCCATTAAAGACCTCCGTAGGTTAAATCCCACCGCTAGGATCACCCTCCTCCTTGGGGTCCTCTTTGCAAAAGACCTCCTTGAGGTCCTCTCGTGCGAAGAGGTCACCCCGTCGCTTTTGTCAAAACCGCCTCTCTGACCTCCTTGGGGTCCTCCTTGCAAAAGGTCCTTCCTTAGTCGCTTTCTAAAACCACCCCGAGCCACCCCACCAAGGTCCTCTTTTGCAAAAGACCACCCCGGTCTTTTGTAAAGAAAACCTTCAAAACCACCTGTGGTCCTCTTTACAAAAGACCACCCTTGGTCTCTTTGTAAAGAGAACCTCAGACCTCCTCGTGCCGGGTCTTAACCATGAGGACCTCCCGCCTAGATCTCGACCGCTCAGACCTCTCCTATGGAGATCTGAGCCATCCAGATCTCTCTCTGCAAAGCACCGTGTTGGAGGACCTCCCGAGGACATCTCGACTGCTAGGACCTCCTCGGTGAGATCCTAGCCGCCAAGACCTCCCGCCGTTAAGCTCACCGCTTAGATCCTCTCTCCGACGGATCTAGACCGTTAAGACCTCCTCGGAGATCTTAACCGCCTGCACCTTCCCTTAGTTGGATAGCCGTAGACCTCCTCGTGGAGCTTCTGGGCCGCCAGATCCGGATCTGACGTCCACGACCTCCCTAGTGCGCGAGGACCTCCTTCGCGGGTGCTGTGCATCCAGTGGTCGGAGCCGTTGGATTCAATATCAACGGCTAAGACCTCCCCTAGGCGCGATGAGGTCTTTGCGCCCAGGAGCTCATGCGGGTTTTAGCATCTGAGATCGTGAGCCGTGCGATCTTTGATCAACGGCCCACGACCTCCCCAGTTTTTATGGGTTTTCCAGATTTAATCCAAGAAGCTTTTATTTGCACATATTAATTGTTTTAAACTTCAAAATTGCATAACTTTTTCTCTGTAGCTCCAAATTTAACAAACTAAAGTTCTATAAATGCATCTGTTAAAGTACTTTAGCTTAGTATAGGTTTTGCAGTAGTCTTTAATACTGAAATTAATCATGTCTTAGATTTAAAACTTAGAAAAATCATAACTAAATCATTTTAACTCCAAATGACCTGAAATTTTATATGGGTTACCACTATACCAGTAGGTAGCTACCATAAAAGTTTCAGCTTCAAAATCTTTCTAGAAAATATTTTTGCTACAAAGCTAATTATGGCCAAAATTAGGTTTTTAGAGAATATCTTTTGCACCACAAATCCAAATTAAGTTTTTCCAGTTTCTATGTCTAGGTATGTTCGTATTTTACCTTGTGTATAAATTTCACACATTTGGATAATTTTTGCTTGCTCTTTGTTTAAGTGTTGCTCGCCTTATTGGTTGTTTTCGCTCTTTCGCTTAGGATTCGATATTTGCTGTAATCCCGAGAACGACCCTCCGCAACAAATTGAGCAACAGCAAGCAGGCAACCAGTTTGATCATTTCCCATTAATCCCATTACTTTTAAAGTCCAATATTTTGTTTAACTTCTATGTATGCATTGCTATTTTGTTGTTAAATTGATTAGTTAGACTCTAGTTGCATAATCTGTAGGTAAATAATTATCCTCTACTACCGAGCCTAGGTTATTTGTCGTGATTAGAGTTCGTGGATGAGCTCTTGTCACTTAGTAGATTCGAATAAATATTGCTTAGCCATGCCTAGCGTCGGTAGTATTGGGCGATCATCGACTTAGTCGGTGATCTTGATCACACAAATACTTATATTATTCCATTATGTCCAACCCTTGTGTTTTACCATTTTGCAAATCAAAACTGAAAACAAAAATTATATCTTGGCTTGGGCACAATGGTATGTTGGGTGATCTGTTGGGTGTGATGGAATGGTGCCTAAGTCCCTAAGGACCGAGTTACTTGTGCCATTGATCCAAGCAATTATTGCGTACAAACCACACGAGGGGATATGGAACCTCTCTTGACTAAGTACTTTGGGAGGTGTTAATTATGAGCTGGTCGGTGGGTGTGTTCCCGTGTGTGTGTGTGTGTTTGTGGTGTTGAGGAGCATTAGCGCACCGGTTAGGCTGCTTTAATGTGTCTTTCTCCCGTGGGTTGCGGCTCTAATTAGCATCGCCCATTGGAAAGCGCCTTGTTAGACTTAGCCATGCCTGCATACCAAAGGAAGTGTGCTAACCGTGGTCGTGGAAAGGCGGTCTATCGTGTGGGTACATTGGTACACCCTGCAGGTTAAAACTATTCGAATAGCCTCGCCCCAGGTTATGGACACGCTGGTTATTTCCCACAAGAACTAGACTACAACCTTTAAAAACTTAAACTTGACATGGGTGGTATGAAGGGGTACTTCATGCTATTGTTGTGGTGACTATGGGTTAGTCACTTCTAGGTTGGTGTTGTTCTCTATCTATGTTATTATTGTCTCTCTTTATTTGAACAATAAAAGTTAATTGCAAACTTGCTTTGAATCTATTACCTTATTGCAAATGAAAACTTGCTTTATGTGAAAATAAGTCCAAAGCCTCATCCACTTAAATAAAGCTTGCATGTAGTTAATTATAGTTCGTTATCTCACACGTCAGTCTTGCAGTACAAAAACAAGTTTTGTACTCATCCGCTTGCTTAATATTAATTGTTGCAGAGGAAGAAGGTGAGCCCCAAGGGCCTCACTTTTGTGAGTCGTGTTTATGCGCTGCTTGGGACGATTAGCTTGGCGGTCCGGTTGGTTGCCTTGTGGGTAAAGGCACACCGATTGGCTTTTGTTTATCGCCATCTTATGGCCATTTTGCTTCCATTGTGTATTTACTTATCTTTATGAATTTTGGCCGGGCGGCCTCTCTTTTGTAATAACTCTCTTTATATTATCTATGTCTTTCGCTTGTTGCTTTTGCTTGACTCTATGTGTATGAATGGAATTGATGCATGATTTTGTAGCGGGTGTGTATACTGCATTTGGAAGTATACATATCTCGAGGCTTGGTTTATTTGATTTGTACTGTTAGGACCAAGTGGATGGTTAAACAAAGATGTTTAATAAACCGGGTCCTCACAAAGTTGGTATCGAGCCATTCCGACCGTAGTAACCCAAGCTTGATCCTCCTTAGGATATTTTGAAAACCTTAATTTCAAAGAGTCAAATAATTTATGAAAGCTTAAGTGAGTTCTCGATTTTATTCCTTACCTATCTTAGCTTTCTTCTCATCTTGCTCTAATTTGAGTTTTAAAAGTGTTTTCCCTTTCCTTCTCTCAAAAGATAGTCATTATCGATTAAATTGGGTTTTGGGACCAATGAGTTTGGCAAATTGAAGTGTTAGCCGCCTCTACAAGGTTTTGAAGCTTAGGTTGAAGATTTCAATTAGGAGGCTTGGATGCGAAATCGACAGCGATCATTCAATTTCCTGACAGCAGGCTCAAAGGTTCTAACGAGGGTAGAAAATAAGAGATTAATCAAGTAAAACTTGTGGGAATAAAAGGGTAAGATGTGATACTAGTTAGCTAAGTATCTAACGTTATTTTTATCGCCTTAACCTTGTTCTTGAGTAGTGTTAGGCTGGTTGTAGTGAGCTGAAATTTTTATCTTCTCACACTATTACTCGCTCATTCAATACGGGTTAATGGCATTGAGAAGTTGAGCTTGGTTTGGAGTTTCCTTGCTGGTTTGGAGCTTCTTTGGAAACATTTAAAGTTGTTACTTGCTATTTTTGGCTTTTGGTTAGGGTGATGTCTCATTCCCTAATCGTTAGCTTTTCTTTCATCAACTTCTAATGTTAGTGCTTTGGTTTCTAACCTAAATTTCTTAAAGCGGGATGGTGGAGGTACTCGTAGCGGCCGTGGTCGCACTGGTTTGGATGAGGAGCTCGCCTCCTCGCACCATGGCTGAGGTCCTTCTCGCATCGAGCGCAACCGCCGAGGGACGAGGGTCCTGCTGGATGTTATTGCGCGCAACACCTCCGCCCTTTCCGGTGCCTCGTGATCCGGTAGGGGTGGACATCGATCCGTGGGGCCTTGCCGAGTTTCTTCGCACTCGGCCCCACGCTCTCCGTGTCTGAGGACCCATTGGGCGAATGGTGACTGCGTCGAGTTGAGCGTAAGCTCGACGTTGCTCGCGTCTGACCAGACAGGCACTCTTTGCCGCCCATCGCCTTCGGGGGCAGCACTCTCCGGTGGGAGAACTTCTTGGCCATGCAGCCCGCCGCCACACTGTCTCTTGGGATGAGTTCCGACGACGTTCCGCCGAGCTCACATCCTCGCCGCTTGATGAAGTGAAGAAGAAGGAGTTTCGCGCTCAAGCAAGGGCGTAAGTCGGTGATGGAGTACCGCACGAGTTCAACCACTTGGCTCGTTATGCTCCATCCGAGGTGGCCACCGATGAGGCCAAGCAGAGAAGTTCATGGAGGGTTTGTCCGAGGAGCTGCAAGACAGGCTCCCATTGTGGACTTTGCGACTTCGGGCCTTGGTAGACAAGGCCATTGTTGCCGAGCACAAGGCCAAGGCGCCGCAGTCCCGCAGCGCAAGTGGGAGGCCCAGCCGTCCGCACAGCCGCCTCTCGTCCTCGTGTCGGGCCTACCCGGGGCCCGCTTACGTGGCTTCCGCACCACCGAGGCCGCCAAGACGGTTCGCGCCCTCCGCGGGCCGTGCCCGATCACGTGCGCTGCGAACCAGCGGTGGCCCCGCAATCCGGCCGCCGGGTCACTTGCTTTTCGTTCAACCGAAGGGCATTATGTCAATAGTTGCCCTAACCGATCGAGCGCCCTCGCCCCAATGGAGGACGCGGCAGGAGGTGGTTCTTCCCGTGATCGAAGGTTGTCCCCACTACCCAAGGCGTGGGTAGTGGCGCCAACCTCATCTCCGCGGAGGAGGCACAGAGGCACCCGACGTCGTGTTGGGTACCCTTTCTGTTAACTCTTTCCCCGCTACTGCTTTGTTTGATTCAGCGCATCTCATTCTTTTGTTTCAGTCTTTTCTCTTGTGGAGGTCTTCTTTACTCCATTGTTGGTCCCGCTGCTCATTCGCTCTCCGGTTCGAGTTGAGAGCCGAGTCCGAGTGTAGGGATGTCCCCGTTGAGATAGAAGGGTAGGATTCTTGGCAAACCTTATCCTCCTTCGATCGGCGAGCTTAGATGTAATCCTAGGCATGGATTGGTTGTCTCAAAGACATGGGACAAATTGATTGCGCTAGAGGCTCATCTACCTCACCATCCTTTCGGCGGCGAGTTCGCTTCCGCCGAAGGCTGCGGATCCGCATCTCTTCGCGCTCGGCGAAGCCGCTCTAGATATTAGTGAAGTCCCAGTGGTATGTGACTTTGTTGATGTCTTCCCGACGACCTTCCGAGGATGCCACCAGCCGAGACCTCGAGTTTGTCATTGAGTTGGTTCCTGCATCGCCCGATTTCAAAGAGGCCTTACCGATGGACCCAATTGAGTTGGTGGAGTTGAAGAAGCAACCGGGTGAGCTTCAAGAGAAGGGTTTCATCCGCCTAGCTCATCTCTCTGGGGATGCTCAGCCATCTTTGTCCCAAAAAGGACAAGACGCACAAGCGCATGTGCGTTGATTACCGTCCACTTAATGAAGTAACGGTAAAGAACAAGTACCCTTTGCCCGTGATCGATGACCTCTTCGATCAATTAACTGAGCTCGAGTCTTCTCCAAGATTGATTTGAGAGTGGGATATCATCAAGTTCGGATTCGACACGAGGATATCCCAAAGACGGCTTTTTCTACTCGTTATGGCTTGTACGAGTATACCGTCATGTCATTCGCTTAACCAATGCTCCGCCTTGTTCATGAACCTCATGAATTCGGTGTTCATGGAGTATTTGGATAGGTTCGTTGTGGTCTTCATCGATGATATCCTTATCTACTCTAAGAGCGAGGAGGAACACACCGAGCATTTGAAGCTTGTGTTGGGCAAGCTCCGCGAGCACAAGTCGTATGCGGTTCGCAAGTCGCGTTACTCGTTGAAGGAAGTAGCCTTCTTAGGCCATATTCTTTCGGCAGGAGGCGTAGCTGTGGATCCTAGCAAGATCAGCGATGTGCTTTCCTGGAGTCAGCCTACTTCGGTCACCGAAGTTCGAAGTTTTCTTGGTTTAGCGGGATATTATCGCCGCTTATCGAGAACTTCTCCAAGATAGCGGCCGATGACGAGTTGCTCAAGAAGGACAAGAAGTTCTCGTGGTCGCTGATTGCGAGGAAAGTTTCCAGCGCTTAAGAAGCGATTGACCACCGCTCCGCTTCTTGTTCTCCCGATGTCCGCGAAGCTTCGATATCTTTTGCGACGCTTCTCGTCGAGGCCTCAGTTGTGTCCTTATGCAAGAAGGCAAGGTAGTGGCCTATGCATCAAGGCAATTGAGACCTCATGAACTTAACTATCCTACCCATGACTTGGAGTTAGCCGTGATCCATGCACTTAAGATTTGGCGACATTACCTAATCGGAATCGTTGTGAAGTGTATTCGGATCACAAAAGCTTAAAGTATTTGTTCACCCAACCAGATCTGAACCTCAGGCAAAGGAGATGGTTGGAGTTGATCAAGGACTATGACATGGGTATTCACTACCATCCTGGCAAGGCCAATGTCGTTGCGGATGCGCTTAGTCGCAAAGCGCATTGCAATGCATTGTTGCTTCAGAGCATCACCCCTCTTCTAGAGGAGTTTCAGCTGCTCAACCCGGGTTTGGTTGAGCATGGTTCCTCGCCGCCTTGGTGGTACGTACCAACCTTGGTGGATCGGATCAGTGCGCTCGTGCAATCGGATGTTGGAGTAAACCGCATCAAGGAAAATGTCAAGAATGGAACAACCAAGTGCTTCTCGTAGATGAGTTTGGCGTTTTGAGGTTCGAACAACGCCTGTGGTTCCAAAGGACATCGAGTTGCGAATTTGATCCTCCGCGAAGCCCACGATTCCCGTTATCCATTCATCCCGGGCCACGAAGATGTACCAGATCTTCGCGAGAGATTTTGGTGGACCCGAATGAAGAGGAGATCGCGAGATTCGTTGTCGAGTGCGGCGATGTGTCGTCGTGTCAAGGCCGAGCATCACCGCCCACCGATTGCTTCACCCTTGCCCATTCCGAGTGGAAGTGGGATTCGGTCGGGATGTATTTTATCACCGCCTACCAGTCACCGCGGGGCAATGATGCCATTTGGGTTATCATTGACCGGTTGACAAAAGTGGCGCACTTTCTTCCGGTCAAGACCAAGATTCGTGCGGTCACCTTGCGAGCTCTATCTCGCCAGATAGTGAGCTTGCATGGGGTGCCGAAGACGATCATTTCTGATCGTGGTTCCATCTTCACTTCCCAGTTCTGGCATAGCTTGCAAGAAGCTATGGGAACTCGTCTTTCTTTCAGCACAGCATATCACCCCCAAACAGATGGTCAGACCGAGAGGGTCAACCAAGTTTTGGAGGACATGCTGCGAGCTTGTGTTCTTTCTTATGGGAAGCACTGGGAGAAGTGCTTGCCATTCACCGAAGTTTTCATACAACAACGCTTTCAAGCCGCCTCGGCATGGCACCATTCGAGGCCTTATACGGAGAAAGTGTAGAACCCGTTGAACTGGTCCGAGACCGTGAAAGACATTTCTTTGGCCCGACTCACCAATGAGGCCGAGGTCAAGTCCACTCATTCGTGATCGCTTGCGCACGCGGCTCAATCCGGTAGAAGAGCTATGCGGATCGCCGCCGCCGTGAGTTGAGCTTTGAGCCCAATGACTTCGTTTACCTCAAGGTTTCTCCTCCGAAAGGTCACCAACGTTTTGGTGTCAAGGAAAGTTAGCTCCTCGATATGTCGGTCCATACCGTGTTATCGAGAAGAAGGAGCCGTTGCCTACAAGTTGGAGTTACCTGCTGCACTTGCGGGGGTACATGATGTGTTCCATGTGTCCCAGCTAAAGAAGTGCCTCCGTGTTCCAACAGAGGAAGCTCCGTTGGAAACCCTTGATGTCCAGGAGGATTTGACCTATCGCGAGCACCCTGTTCGCATACTCGAGGAGGCTGAGCGAAGAACAAGGAACAAGACCATCAAGTTCCTTAAAGTTCAAGTGGTCAAACCATTCCGAGGACGAGGCTACTTGGGAGCGAGAAGATCGCCTCCGTGCGGCACTACCCCTCTTTCTTTTCCGAGTGAACCAAATCTCGGGACGAGATTTTTGTAAGGGGGGGAGGTTTGTAACATCCCCATTTTGGCTTGTGTTTCAAATGTAATAAAATGAGGGTAAATTAAAACTTTTCCTTCATCCTTTTACTCTTGAAACTTTTCTGAAATTCTTGTAAAGGAATTTTGGGAAGTTCAAAATCAAAAGCCTCCTTTATCAAGTCAACAACCACCTTGGTCAAATCTTTTGTTAAACCCTTGGAAATAATTTTCCTTGGTTCTAAGGTTGTTTGGTAACGCCCCTAAATTATTTCATGCTTTTTGGAAATTAATTGAAATATTTTAGAGGCAAGTCAAACCTTGGTCAAACCTCTGAAATCACCTTCTGGAATTTCTTGAGGAAACTCTAGCACACCAAAATCTCTGAACATTTTATGGGAGGTTAATTCTAAAGTTAGCAAGCTCCAGTTAAAATTTCAGAAATTTTGTAGTTGGTTTGATGCCTTAATTAATTCCTAAATTCCAGCTCCCAATTTGAAACCCCAGTCCGAGTGAGGCTTGGACTCGCACCGAGTCCGACTTAGGTCGTGGTCGCACTAAGCCACCTAGTGGCGTCGGGCTCAGTGCGGGCTGAGCTCGGTGCGGGCCGTTGGATCGGGATCCCACGACCACCCTACCTCCTCCTCGTTCTTCTTCTTCCTCGATCACGGGAGATGGCGTGCGCCGAGGATTGCACGCTGGTGGTCCCATCGCTCCGTCCTCGTCAACGGCTCTTTCGCCCTTCTTAAATGCTCGTCGGACCTTTCCTCCAAAGTCTTCCCGCTACCAACTCCTGTCACTTCCTGCGAGCGGTGGCGTTGCTTGAGCTCCATTTCCGTAGAGCGCTCGGATTTCCTCCCGTTGCTCACTAGCTTTATATGGTCCCCGAGCTCACCCTTAGCTTCCTTCTCGCACCTTATGCGAGTCCTTAGCTCTCCTCTCGTGAACCAAATCGCATAGTGCTGGAAACACTTGCCGCCATTGTTGACCGCCGAGCCCTCATCACCATCGAGCTCAGTGGTCCCTGCCCTCCCTTAGCGCCGCAAAGATTTCTTTCAACCTCCCGGTCCCGCTCCACTAACTTGATTCGGCTTGTTTTCTCGTGAAGCGGTGGGTTGGGTTTCGGCCTTCTCGGTTTGGCGTCGCGCCTCCATCTTTAGCTCCGTGAGCATGTCTCCCTCCCTCCGCTTGCCGCTCTTGCTCTATCTCGCGGGTCCTCCCGAGCTAATCGCGATTTTCTTGATTCTCATATCGCCGAGAGTTTTTCCCGTGTCATCTTCCTCCACTCCGCGGCGATCGCCGCCGCGTGGCTCCACCGATCTCCCTTGGACCTCCTCTGGGCCCAGGTGAGTTCACAATGACCTCCTGTAGCTTAAGCACTCGATAGCTTAGGTCGCGGCGAAGTCTTTCTCGGTTTTCACTTTTCCCGTACTTGATCTCCGCCTCGTTCCGGCTCGCCGGCGATATGGGTCGTGTCCGGCGACGTTTGTGCCCTCAAAAGGTTCGCAATAGTATTGCGAACATTTTTGCCCCGTTGGACCGCGCCGCGTGGTGGTCGTGGTCGCCGGCGACGAGCCGCGACCAAAGCCGGTGACTGAGTGCATTGTCGCGTTTTTGTCAAGTCATTGGACCTCCTCGGGTTCATCGTGACCCTCCAGGACCTCTCCGTGTTAGATTCGCACCGTGGGATCTTGTCGGCAAAAACTCTAGCTCCCAAGACCTCTTCGATTTAATCCTAGCCCTTAACGACCTCTTCCTGTTTAGATCCAACCGTAGATCCTTTGTTCCGTATTAGCTAAGTCCTAGGACCTCCCGGTGGTGGTCTTAGCCGTTCATGACCTCTTCAGTGTTGATCTGGACCGCTAGATCTCCTAGTCTAAGTCCTTAGCCGCCAGGACCTCCCACCATATAGAATCCTGGCCATTAAAGACCTCCGTAGGCTAGATCTCAGCCGTTTGGACCACCCTTCTCCTTGGGGTCCTCTTTGCAAAAGACCTCCTTAAGGTCCTCTGTGCGAAGAGGTCACCCCGGTCGTTTTTGTCAAAACCGCCCTCTCGGACCTCCTTGGGGTCCTCTTTGCAAAAAGTCCTTCCTTAGTCGTTTTCTAAAAACCACCCTGAGCCACCCCACCAAGGTCCTCTTTTGCAAAAGACCACCCCTGGTCTTTTGTAAAGAAAACCTTCAAAACCATCCCTTGGTCTCTTTGTAAAGAGAACCTCGTGACCTCCTCGTCTTGATCTTAACCATGAGGACCTCCCGCCTAGATCCGACCGCTCAGACCTCTCCTATGGAGATCCGAGCCATCCAGATCTCTCTCTCGTTAAAGCACCGTGTTGGAGGACCTCCCGAGGGAAATCTAGACCGTTAGGACCTCCTCGGTGAGATCCTGGCCGTCAAGACCTCTCATTTGTTAAGCACCGCTTAGGTCCTCTCTCCGCTCGGATCTAGACCGTTAAGACCTCCTCGGGAGATCTTAACCGCCTGCATCTTCCCTTAGTTGGATAGCCGTAGGACCTCCTCGTGGAGCTCGGGGCGCGGATCCGGATCTGATGGCCACGACCTCCCTAGTCTTGCGAGGAGCTCCTTCGCGGTCTTTGTGCATCCAGCGGGCCTGAGCCGTTGGATTCAATATCAACGGCTAAGACCTCTCTAGGCGCGCAAGGTCTTTGCGCCGGGAGATCGTGCGGGTTTTAGCATTCGAGATCGTGAGCCGTGCGATCTTTGATCAACGGCCCACGACCTCCCGGCTTTATGGGTTTTCCGCATTTAGTCCGAGAAGCTTTTAATTGCACATATTAATTGTTTTAAACTTCAAAATTGCATAACTTTTTCTCTGTAGCTCCAAATTTAACAAACTAAAGTTCTATAAATGCATCTGTTAAAGTACTTTAGCTTAGTATAGGTTTTGCAAGAGTCTTTAATACTGAAATTAATCATGTCTTAGATTTAAAACTTAGAAAAATCATAACTAAATCATTTTAACTCCAAATGACGTGAAATTTTATATGGGTTACCACTATACCAGTAGGTAGCTACCATAAAAGTTTCAGCTTCAAAATCTTTCTAGAAAATATTTTTGCTACAGTGCTAATTATGGCCGAAATTAGGTTTTTAGAGAATATCTTTTGCACCACAAATCCAAATTAAGTTTTTCCAGTTTCTATGTCTAGGTATGTTCGTATTTTACCTTGTGTATAAATTTTGTCACATTTGGATAATTTTTGCTTGCTCTTTTGTTTAAGTGTTGCTCGTCTTATTGGTTGTTTTCGCTCTTTCGCTTAGGATTCGATATTTGCGGTAATCCCGAGAACGACCCTCCGCAACAAATTGAGCAACAGCAAGCAGGCAAGCAGTTTGATCATTTCCCATTCAATCCCATTACTTTTAAAGTCTAATATTTTGTTTAACTTCTATGTATGCATTGCTATTTTGTTGTTAAATTGATTAGTTAGACCTCTAGTTGCATAATCTGTCGGTAAATGATTATCCTCTACTACCTGAGCCTAGGTTATTTGCTGTGGTTAGAGTTCGATGGATGAGCTCTTGTCACTTAGTAGATTTCGAATAAATATTGCTTAGCCATGCCTAGCATCGGTAGTATTGGGCGATCATCGACTTAGTCGGTGATCTTGATCACACAAATGCTATTATTATTCCATTATGTCCAACCCTTGTGTTTTACCATTTTGCAAATCAAAAACTGAAAACAAAAGTTATATCTTGGCTTGGGCACAATGGTATGCTGGGTGATCTGTTGGGTGTGAATGGAATGGTGCCTAAGTCCCTAAGGACCGAGTTACTTGTGCCATTGATCCAAGCAATTATTGCGTGCTAACCACACGAGGGGGGATATGGGACCTCTCTTGACTAAGTACGTTGGGAGGTGCTAATTATGAGCTGGTCGGTGGGTGTGTGCGTGTGTGTGTTTGTGGTGTGCGAGGGCATTAGTATGCAGTTAGGCTGTCTAATGTATCCTTCTCCGTGGGTTGCGGCTCTTAATTAGCATCGTCCATTGGAAAGCGTCTTGTAGACTTAGCCGTGCCTGCATACCAAAGGAAGTGTGCTAACCGTGGCTGGTGGAAAGGCGGTCTATCGTGTGGGTACATTGGTACACCCCTGCAGGGTTAAAACTATTCGAATAGCCTCGTCCTAGGTTATGGACACGCTTGGTTATTTCCCACAAGAACTAGACTACAACCTTTTAAAAACTTAAACTTGACATGGGTGGTATGAAGGGGTACTTCATGCTATTGTTGTGGTGACTATGGGTTAGTCACTTCTAGGTTGGTGTTGTTCTCTATCTATGTTATTATTGTCTCTCTTTTATTTGAACACTAAAAGTTAATTGCAAACTTGCTTTGAATCTATTACCTTATTGCAAATGAAAACTTGCTTTATGCTGAAAATAAGTCCAAAGCCTCATCCACTTAAATAAAGCTTGCATGTAGTTAATTATAGTTACATTATCTCACACGTCGGTCTTGCAGTACAAAAACAAGTTTTGTACTCATCCGCTTTGCTTAATATTAATTGTTGCAGAGGAAGAAGGTGAGCCCCAAGGGCCTCACTTTTGTGAGTCATGTTCTTGCGCTGTTTGGGACGATTAGCTTGGCGGTCCGGTTGGTTGCCTTGTGGTAAAGGCACACCGATTGGCTTTTGTTTATCGCCATCTTATGGCCATTTTGCTTCATTGTGTATTTACTTATCTTTATGAATTTTGGCAGTCGGCCTCTCTTTTGTAATAACTCTCTTTATATTATCTATGTCTTTCGCTTGTTGCTTTTGCTTGGCTCTATGTGTATGAATGGAATTGATGCATGATTTTGTAGCGGGGTGTATATCGCATTTCAGGAAGTGTACATATCTCGAGGCTTGGTTTATTTGATTTGTCTTGTTAGGACCAAGTGGATGGTTAAACAAACAAGCCGAATAAACCGGGTCCTCACAAGGCCCACTCATGAGAGGCTCCTCAAAGATTTCGACACCAATCATTGGTTACTGGGCTGTCCGAATCTTACGCGACAAAAGCCCGAGTGCTAACACGAGCTCACCGCCGGCGATGGGGAGCTCGCCGGCGAGAACCAAGGACATGGCTGAGTTCTAAATAACACCAAGAACCTACAGAACGTGCTCTCGACGGCGGCAACGGCTTGGAACGCCGGCGAGCCGGAGATAGGCTAGGAGTGCAAGTTTTCGAAAAAACCGAAAACAAGAACAGGCTTGATACAACCTAACTAGACAAGTGCTCGAGCTCTAGGAGACTAGAGTGAACTTACCAGGGCCAAGATGAGGTGCTGGGGAGCTCGGAGGAGAGGAGGAAACCGAAGGGGGCGCTCCGGTGACCGGGGACTTCGCTGGAGACGAAGAAGAAGGTGATCCCGACCACGAAAAGCAGCTCTCTGACTCGCTCACCCTTGTGATGAGTAACCACAGCAGGTTAGAGAGGGCTTAAGGTGATCAAGATGACAAATTGACGAGCTAAGAACTACGATGGAACCACTGGAGCTCGAGGCCTTCAAAGAGCTCCAAAACCGACAATGGTGGCAGAGAGAGAGGTGGTGTTCTTTAGGTGTTTGAGTTTGGGAACCAGCTCAACTGAGGGAGCTCAAGCACAACAAAGAACGGAGAAGAAATGAGAAAGGAGGTCTCAGGCTATACATAGCCCGGGAGCTTGGTAATGGTGTGGGCAAAAGCCTCACGTGAACAAAGTCCATGCCCAAGGACTCGCGGTTTGACAAGGCGAAAGGGTGACTCCTTTTAGGGCAAAGCTTCGCGATTTAATGCATGGCGTAAAGAGACGTTGGAAAGGCCAAAAGGTGGCAGACGCACTGCACCGCCTGACTCGACACACGACGCGCGCGGCGTGAAAATCATGACGACCGGACCTCGAGATGTCGTGAGGAGAAGAACGGTACGAGGAGGTCTTGGGCGATCCCGATTGGCATGGGGTGGTCTGGGCGTCCCAGATCACCCGAGGTGGGAGGTCTTAGCGGATGAGGAGGTCCCCGACCGCCGGATTGCAATCCAAGGGCCCAACACCCACGCGCACGAGATTGAGCCCGAGGAGGTCTAGGCGGCTGGCTCGACCGAGACCAAAAGCTGGGTCGGACTCGGGTCAGACTCGAGCCCGAGTCTGAGTCAGCCCTAATTTTGGATTTCAAACCGATCTGAAGTTTGGGGATTTATTTGAGGTAGCAAACTTACTCCAAAAATTATGAAATTTTTACAGGAGCTTGCTAACTGAGTTATTGATCTTGTATAAAATTTCTAGAGGTTTTTGTGCTATACATTTTCCTCTACAAATTTCACAAGGTGCTGGTCCCTAGTTTGACTAGAATTTGAGTAGGTTTGACTGACCTCCAAGAGTATTCAAATAATTTCTAAAAATTGTGAAATTTTTCAGAGGGGTCACCTACCAACCCAAGAATTTAGGAAAAATATTTCCAGGAGATTATCACAAGATGGAACAAGAATGTTTTTGAAAGATCAAGATTTGGATCAAAGACTTGTGACTATGTATTTCCATAACTTCTTGTACAATACTTGTTCAGTACACATAGGAAATACATGATGTAAGAAAAAGTTTTAATTTCTACTCATTTTCTTACATTTGAAACACAAGCCCAAAATTGGGATGTTACAGGAACACCAATGACCCTACGACCAACACATGTATTGATTGATGATCATGTCTCACAGGTCATGGATATAGGGATATCGAATCAATAATGTGAACACATGTTAGAGAACATGGGGTTGGATTGACCCACCTTGAGACACTATTGAGATTGTTATGATTCTATGTGTCATTAGTTGGTCTCGAGCAATGGTGATGTATAATCCTTAGACCTGAGATCAGCATGGTTCCCTACATGTGTAATAGCACTCTTAGGGGTTGCCAAATGCTACTCGTAACTGGGTAGTTATAAAGGTAGCTTTCGGGTATGCTATGAAACATGCGAAGGGATGTGACTGGTCGGATATGGGATTTGCCCCTCCTAACATAACGGGAGATATGTCTCTGGGCCCCTCGAAGTGGTCGGATAAAAGAAAGTGCATGGCCATGCCACTAGTGGTCGAAGTGTTCGACAACGTAAGGTTATCCGACAACTCGATCGAGAAAGTATTGAACAGTCCATGGATGACACGTTATCTCGCCTGGAGTTCAAACCAGATATCGTGAGGCAAAAGGAGAATACTAGAGTAGGTCACTTAGTTCGATCAGGTCCTGACAAGTCGTATGGTGATACGAGCAAGTCGTGAGACCGGTCGAACGAATCACAGAGTGGTCGAAACACAGTCGTAAGAAGTTACGAACTGGTCGTGACCGAATGCGAATCGGTCGTATAGAGATAGGACACGCTGCGTAAGTGATGAGGACCTAGTCGTAGATCATATTGCATTAAGGTTTGTCCGATATAATTTGTGTGTATTCGGAATCGTTATGTCCCGCTAGGTACCGCTTCGACTCATGGTGGAAAGGGTTTCGAGTCACAACCGATTACACATAAACCTAACGGTCACACACTTAATGGGTTGGAACAAACCAAGATGAATACGATTCGTCAAACGTGTTCAGATAGGATCTGACATGGGGCACTATATAAGGAGTTGCTTGAGGCTATTGTTAGCAGACGGGAAGAGACACGTGAGTTGTTTTCACCGAAACCCTAGCCGCCATCTTCTTGAGAGAGCCTTCCCGTGCGACGTGGTGCTAGCACACCGCGCATTTCGCTTGTTCCTTCTCTCGACGTGTGGATACGAGAGGCGCAATCGCGCTTCTTTATTGCGCGATGACGATCCGCGATCTTCACAAGGAACTGCAGAGATTGCTGGAGGACACGATCGACTACGAGGACGTTGGACGATCATCTACAACCACTACATCGGCGCGTTCTTCGTCGGACTAGGCTGCTCCGACTCTACTTCCGTGCACTGCACTGTGCGTCTGGTGGTAATGATCTGTGATCATCTAACTTGCTTGGCATCCCGGTTTACGCAGAGAAAATTTTTATTGTTGCTAGCATAGCCTACCCGTATCCCAACACGTTCGTGGTAACAGAATAGAGTAGTATCTACCCTGAATACCATAGTTGAGTGTTGAAGGTGAGTTTCTTTAGAAAATATTATTCTCTTCCTCGATTCTGAATGTGGCCAGTTCTGGTGTTAGTTGCGGTTGATGAAGTTTTCTAGATTTAGTGTTTTACATTTCTTCTGATGAGTTTCCATTGATCTTTCTTGATTCATTATATCGACTACTTGTTCTCCTGACCGTTGGTCTAATGTTGTTTCTTGGGAATGTTAGTTATCGGCGAAATTTATCTTTTCTTGGGAGTTCTATCCTTCTTGTTGGAGAATGCGAATCATTTATTCGCTTGGTATTTTGGATACTGAAAGTTTTTTGTTGCAAGTTCTTTATCATGTGAAAGCTTTGACTTTATGTATTTCTTTTGAATTCTTTTAATTGTGAAATTTAATACCTCTTTTTCTGAAAGATTGTGTTAAAACATTTAAGTGATGTCTTGTCATGCTTAAGTAAGAGGTGTTAATTAAATGAATTAACCATTATGAGATAAGTTATCAGATTTGAGTTATTGGCTTTGTGCAAGCAGTTTATTCTTAACTAGTATCCATGGAAGTGAATTGACTAATGCGAAATGTCGTTGTATTTGGTACATGATGAATTTTAGATAAGAGTTTGTTCATACTGTTCAAGGACCTATTGTTATTAAGAAGTGTGGAAATGTTGATGAACCGGTTTGATCCTTGCGATTGAGTAATGTTAAATTTATTAGATGGATTGGAACCTAGGTCCTCTTTCGCTTATTCTAACGCTAGTGATGGTTAAGTTAAGGATGTGTTCGAATATTGCCTTGATAAATATTAATTTTGAATCAGTCTTCTATTTGGATCTTGATGATCTTATTTGAATGATAGCTTTACTTGATTCTTGCCATGCTAAAAATTATTAAAACATGTTTAAATGACTAGATGAACGATGATGTATCGCCTTGTGAAACCTTGTCTTATGTATCCTATATTATTAAAGTTAAGGTCCTTTCATTCTAATTGCTGAACATAAGTTAGAATGTTGATTATATCCTCTTAACTGTTGTTGAGGTTGCAAACAGAGGTAGGATCATGATTGTGCCATGTGTGGCTAGAAGGCATTTAGTGTGTCCTATCTTGGCGTCGAGTGTCAGTAAGAGTTAAATGGATGAAAGCTAATAAGAGATTTCTGTTAGTGTACATTAGTGAGATTGTCATGTTCTATTATCATCTTGTTGAAAGAGTTTGTTTCAATTATGATGTTTTTGCACTAGGTTTTCCCTAGATCAAGTATATGCAATCTTATTTAGATTTTAGAGACATGATGAAGTAGTTCATTGTGTTTTTTTTAAAGTTCATGAAGTGATAAGAGATTATGATGATTCTTGCTAATAGCATATTATTTCGTTGATTAGTGTGATTGTCAGACTGTGGTTGTGATGATAATGTTGAATGAATTATAAGAAAAAAAGAAATTGATTAGTTGCATGATACTGTTTTAGTGAAAGTGTTTGAGTTTTATGCTTTGTTATCTTTGGACCTCATGAGTTATGTGGTAATTGAGTCTGTTTCGAGCAAAGAGACGGTTTGAAAGATTTTATTGGTTCTTAAGTGGTTCCTATGATTTGGTCTTAAGAGCTTATCTTGTTTAAGCTGGCAAAGTGATGTAGTAATCACAAAAAATAACTTTCCTAGTTAAAGGGAAGAGTGAAGTAAAAGTATTTGATATTTAAGTCGCGTTTCGCAAACTGCCACTTGGAAGGTGGAAAGGTTTTTCGTGATGAAATTCTGATTTCTGGGTTTGACTCTTTAGTACCGAGCTGGTAACGCATAGTTACGATGTGAATCTTTCATTTTCAGATGGGTTTTGTTGGTAAAAGAGTTTTCTTAAAGAGAGCTCTGTTGTGTGTTTCTGGTTAAAGGAGGTGATCCTTGTTTGAGTGAAGAGTTCAATTGAGAGGTGGAACAAGAGTTTCGTGTTCTATGTGCATGTTGTGTGGTTCAGTATCAATCGGAAGGTTAGCCAAGGTACATTGGGTTGTTTTCGTTAGCTACGGGAATTCAGAAGTTGGCATATCGCAAGGACCGTCTCGGGTCCATATGCGGTGTACACAAAATTTGGCATGTTTGGTGCCGAGTGAGTACCTGTGAGAACTAGAGTTTGAATATTCGTTAACGTCGTGAACCATCGAGTAGGATCTTACCTTCGATTCTCTTCTGATGAGTGTTCTTGGAAATGTGGGGACGAGTGTTAGGAAAGACGTCGTTCTACGTCTTTGTGTTGTCGACTCATCAGACCGAGAGAGAGGTTACTTGCAAGTTATAGTCTCGCATGCGCGAGCAATACCCGGATTTTTTCATGTCTGGTACGTGTTAATCGTTGTTAATTTCCAGACGCTGTTTTCTTTCGGGTAGATCGGTGAGTAGATTCGAGGTCGAATCCTGTTAAGGGGGGCATAATGTAATACCCCAAATGTTTCTAAGGAAGGAGAGTAAACAAAAAAAGGGGTTTTTATGTAATACTCCAACTTATTGTAATGAAGGAAGCAGTGAAAAGAGAAATTAGACTTTAGAGGAGGGAAAATCTGCAATTCTTTGGCAACCTGGGCTTCGGGCTTTGGCCTAGGAGGCCCATCAGGGACCGGCCACTAATAAAAGGAGGGGGAAACCCTAGCCCACCACTGTAGCACGCATTTCTACAGTGTTCCGCCGCCGCTACAGTGTTGCTACAATACACACCCTCCTCCTTGCACTCTGTTACTCCCTCTTGATCGTGCTCTCCCATTGCTGTCGGCCAAGGAGAAAGGGGGAGGGAGAGAGGAGAAAAAGAGGAGATGAGCATCTAGCGGGGGAATTCAGCGGGCACGCGTGCCTCCAAGGGTAACGATTGCCGGTTGTTGTTGTTTGATTAGTCGTAGAAGTGAAACCGATTAAATTTTGATTGGATCAAAGTCTGTCTGCGGTAGATTCGAATCTGCCCAGTATGTTGCGTGGTAAGTTTCAGGTTCTTAGAAGCTTAATTAGAAGTTTTGATCTACTAGAGATATTTAGATAATGTTCTTAGCTTTCGGTGTCCGCCAAGAACACCTGATTCCGACGTACGGATCAAAAGTTATGATCGTTTTAGTTTCTGCTGTTTAGAATTCTGACGAGATTTACCTTTCAAGTTGTCTCCTAAAATATGTTTATGATAATGGACGATTCAGGATTTTCACTCAACTAGGTTATTGTAGAGAATTTCATAAACTTTTCATATTGTTAAATAACGCCCAATTCGGAGTTGTATACTAAAAGTTATGATCGTTTTTGTACTGCTGTCTTAATTGTTTAGGCAGTTTATGTTCTGCTGTTTTATCTAACTGTTAGTAAATTAAATTGGCCGAATTGGGTTATCTTGTCAACTAGAATATTGTAGATATGTCAGTTAAGAATCCATAGAAACTAGTCTCACCTCATTCTGAGTTCCAGATCAATAGATATGGTTTTACCCGTGCTGCTGTCCAGTTTCGGTTTGTGCATGAGTTGTCAGTTTTCAGATTGGAGTTTTTAGTTGAATCTTGAGTCACCGGGGAAGTGTTGTAGAACGTTGTTTAGAAGTGTCGTGTGCAATATTCTCTTATTTCAATTACTTAATTGTTTAGGCGGCGAAGCTTCGGGGTTAGGAGCACCGTCGTCGTCTACTAACGCACGTCAACGCGAAGGCAAGTACTTTGCTAATATTAATGATTGTGATTGATGAATGCTTAAATGTTCATGTTGTGGTATCTTATGATACATGAGAAGGTGAAAAGTCTATGTTCGTTCATATGTGTTGATTCCATGTTTAGAGATGATGTCTTTAATTGTTCATATTTCATTCTATGCATCCATAACTCATGTTTCCTCCACGGGAGTGGATTATAAGTCCCACCATTCCAATGTGTGTAGATTTGGACATTGTCATGTCCCGTCCACGGGAGTCGATAGAAAATCCCATCAATTCCAGTATGGGTACGTAAGACCCATCAATTCTAGTATGAGTAGATTTGGACACCTGTATGAAACGTTCTTCATATGGGACTTGGATCCCCGCACTTTTGTTAAGGTGCAGGCTTAAGTGAACACCGACGGGTGTGTCACTAGCTATACCGGTATAAGCACGTGTGCAGTCCTTCCAATTCATTAATTTCATGCATTCATATATTCATTCAGTGTACGATCACACTTTGTGGACTTATTGTCCTGTTCATAACTATTGATAGTACTTGCTGAGTCTTGGGCTCACTCTTGCTTTGTTTATTTATTTTTAGGTGAACGTTGGTGATGAATCTCTTGGGAGGGAGTAGACATGCACTACCCACTCAGATCATTTTACACTAGTCTCAATAAAAGAATTATTCTTGCTGTCATTCATTAATTGTTGGATTGTAATAAATAAACTTAGACTTGGATGATACCTTACTTAACGTTGAGTTTGTTTAAATAACTGTTTATGTTCATTGAATATCCGTTGATAGGATAACGTAGCGGATCCATTATTACATTCCTGTTTATGTTCCAATTGTTGATGATCTGTTTAGCTTAGTTGAAGAATTATTGTTGAAATTAATCCGTTGTATTGTTATATGTTAGGTCTTTAGGTAGCATTTTGGCTCCCGAATAGCCAGGGTGTTACAGGGATTGTGTGGGATCTATTTTTGAGGTGCTTTGGGCGCTTTCTGTCAAATTAATTTCGTCAGTAGAAGGAGTTGTCTAGAGTGTTCGGTGGGATCGATAGAGCCTCTCCACAAAGGTGTGGATGACGTATTTCGGTTTGAGCATAATTTGAGGATCTTAAATTAAGTGGTTTGAGCTCGTGTGGCATGCGATGAATTCGAATTCCGAGGTTCAAGAGAAATTTTATTCCTGAAAGAGACATTGAGAAAAAGGATGTTTCCTCGGGTAGTGCAGCGTTTTCTTGATTATCGTTTGAGCTTTATGTTGTTGATTGATGTCTTCCGCAATTTGAGTTGGCACTGTGTTGGCATGTGCGATTCTTTCCAGTTTAGACAGAATAAAAAAATTATTTGATTTGGGCATTCGAGTGATTTCTCATTTGGTTTTCGTGGTGTTCATTCGAAAACTACCTAATTAGAAAGTGGAATGGTTTTCGTGAGAAATTTTCGATTTTAGATTTGACCATTTTGTTGGGGATTTGGCATTGCGTGGTTGCAATGAGAATCCTTTATTTTCATATGGGATCTGTTTATAAAAGAGTTTGTTTAAAGCAAGTTCTTTTGTGTGTTCCGGGTTAAAGGGGGTGCTCCTTGTTAACCAGAAGAGTTCTACTAAGAGATGGAACAAGAGTTCCGTGTGTTGTGCAGGTTGTGTGGTTTGGTACCAAAAAGGAAGGTTGTCCCAAGGTACTTTGGTTTGTTTCTAGAGGTTGCACGGTACACAATGTTTGGTATGTTCTGGTGCTGAGTGCATACCTAAGAGATCTGGAGGGTCAGGTTTCGTTAGAGCTGTTAGCGAACAAGTAAAACCTTACCTTCGAGTTCTGTCCGTTGAGTGTACCTGAAAAGTTCAGGACGAGTGTTGAGGCGTAAGACGTCAGTTTATGTCAAGGTACTGTGGTTGCATTAGTTTGAGAGAGAGAGATGACTTCGGAGCGGGAGTCTCGCATGCGCAAGCGATATCTAGTGTTGTCCATGTCGGATACATGTTAATTGTTCTGTAGTCTTAGTTTGGTGTTCTTTCGAGTAGAATTCAGGGTCAAATTCTATTTAAGGGGAGTAGAATGTAATACCCCATTTAAACATAAAATAAATAAGTGATTAATACTAAAATTAAATAGAATTAGTGAAGAAAATTGAAGTTTTAGAGGGGTGTTTTTGCTTTTATTAGAGAACCTAGGCTGTGGGCTTTCGGCCCACGTTGTTTGGCCCAAGGGGAAGCTGATTTAAGAAGGGGTACCAAAACCCTAAACACCTTTTACTGTAGCGCGGTTACTATAGTGCCACTACACTGTAGCGCACGGTATTGTAGCACCCCCTTCCTTGCTGCTATGTCAAGAGGAGGAGAAGAGGAGAAAGGAAGGAGAGGAAGGAAGAAGAAGGGAGAGGAAGAAGAGGGAGGTGGGGGGTGACCTCCACGAGGGGAATTCAGCGAAGTCCAGCAGGATTTTATGGGTATACTCGCATTCTCTATTGGATTAATTAGTTATTTCATATGCGATTCGTATTCAGTAGCTGTTTTGCGAATGCTGTAGTAGATCAGTTTAATCTGTGTTCTGTTGCTCCTCTGTTTCCATGTGCTTAGAGTCCGAATTAGAGGATCTCATCTCCTAGAGTTATGTGGGATCTGTTCTTAGCTTTTGGTAGACTCAAAGATCACTCAATTCTGAATTACGGTTTAAAAGTTATGATGAATTCTTTTCTGCTGTCCCGAAAGTCTAATGAGAATTAACAGTCACTGTGTTTATTAAAATATGATTAGGTTAGGAGCAGATTCAGAAGTGCTGCCCAAAATGATTTTTGTAGATAATCTCATTAGCTTTTAGGATTGGTAAAGTGTTTCTTTTTGGATTTGTATAACAAAAGTTATGTACGTTTCAATTTAACAGAAGTTATATATTTCATGTTTCCCTTCATAATTGATATACCATGATTCTTCAATTATATGTTTACGTCCAACATATTCATTCGTTCTTCCATTCATGTTTCACCCACGGGAGTGGGTAGTGAATTCCCATCATTCCAACATGGGCATGTACATTGTGTATGTATTGTTGTTGTTAGTTCATAGTGCTTGATGTTCATGCCATGACTGAATACTATGGTTTATGAGTAGTTCTCGATGATTTCTGATTCGTTCCATATATGTGAATCTATGCTTCTTGAGATTTCATCTTCCATATTCATGCATTCATTCATTGTTCATGATTCACCCACGGGAGTGGGATGTAAAGACCCATCAATTCCAGTATAAGCATGTATGACTTACCATTCTAATGTGGGCAAATTGGATCCCCGTTATGAAACGTTCTTCATACGGGCCTTGGATCCTCGCATTTTATGAAATACGGGCTCGAGTGAACACCGACGGTGTTCACCGCTATACTGATATAAGAAAAGTGGAGATCATGTATTTCATTCATTCATATGGTTTCTGTCATTCTACATTCATATTCTATTCTATGATGACAAGTCCTTAATCACCCACTCCATATTCGAATTCTATTCTATGATGCTATGTTCTTATTCAGCTGTTCTATATTCATATTCTAATCAGTGATTGTTATTCTTATTAAGTATTTTTCATATTGTTCAGTTGTACTTGCTGAGTCATGGACTAATTCTTGCCGTTTTTATTTGTTTTAGGTAAATATTGAAGACGACATGCATGGCAAGGATTAGTCACATGAATCACTTCTTTCACTTCACATTCGTTACCCCTTTAAATAGTTGAACTCATTATTCTTTCATTTGATAAGTTGGATTGTAATAAATCGAGTTCTAATGATTTAGACTTTCATTCATTATGACTTGGTTGAACCAATGAATCCTTAATGATCTTCGTATAGACCTATGATAGCCTTATCATATTTGATTCAATATGATTGGATGATGGAATTCGATATGTTCTTAAGTTCTGATTCAATTCTTATACTCATCCTTTTAGATGTTGATCCCTTTACGCCATTAGTTGAAATATTGTTGAAATTATTTCATATTATTGCGCAGTGTTGGACTTCAGGTAATATATTGGCTTTCGCATAGCCAGGGTGTTACACACCCACACAACAACATGACACAAATAACAATGAGGTATCATAAATTATTAAGCCAAGTCCTGCCCAGACAAGACATGTGGTGGTACGGTAAAGCATAGCAAGTTGCGGCCCAAAGACTGATCCTTAACTGACTTGGGCATCTTCCAAAAATAAACCATGGACCTTAATCTTAACCATATTAAGCACGTGCATAAACCTTCACCCACCATTCATCCATTTCGTCCAAGTTCAAACCCATTTTTTATTTTATTTTAAATAAAACCATCTTTATAAACTTTCTATAGTAAAGCAATACTACATATTCAAATTTAAACCAAGTTTGAAAAGATTTGGCTAAATCCTCCCAAAATCGCAATTATGGTCTAAGCATTGGCTAAGCATATGATTATTCTCAATATTATTTTATCTAATGGTGACAAGGAAATGATATTCAACATTCAAATTGTACATACAAAAGGAATTGGAATAACTAAGTATTTAAAACAGAGAATTAAAATAATTGAATAAAAATATGCATGCGATAACAATTTAAAAACTGAATTTAAATAACTTTAAAAATATTGGGATCAACATGGTCAATGGTATAACTTACCTTCATTGAAGTCTTTGTACTCTAAATCCTCTAAAGGATCGAACTCTCCCGAGTTGTCGAAGTCTATACGTGAAAATACGACAAATTCAATTGAAATTCAAATAAATTCAAAAATACAACTCAAATTAACTCCAAATAGAATAAATTTAGTTTAGTTAGCTAGATTTTGATTTTATACAAATTTAAAAATTTGAATCACCCAAATCAAAGTTTGGATGCAAAAGATATAGGTTTTAGAAGTTTTAACCCTAAATCCGAATTTACATGATTTTCCCGAATTGTTTCTGTAAAGAAAATTCGAGATAATGCGCACACTAACGTTAGCCCTCAGGAAATCAATTTCCCGGCCGATTTATTTTTCTATTGGAAAAGGAAATGGTTCACTGACACGTGGGCTCGTGGTCAATGGACTAAGTCCATGCGCGGTCAACCACCCACGGTGAACCTGGTGCATGAAACACTACACGAGGGGGGTGTGCGCTAGCGCAAGCACTGATGTAGCGCCACGTAGGCATCCACGTGGGCTCTGGTGTTGATGTGGTGCTGAGGTGGCACCGATGTGGCTTTGCCACACAAGCCCGACGGTGGTAGGGCTCTAGTGAAGGGCTCGCCGGCACAATGCGCCACGGCGAGGTGAGAGAGTGGGTGCAGAAGAAAGAGGGGACAACGCTGATCATGATGCTCACCGAAGATGCATGGAGATGCGGCATTTTGGTCATCGACGACGAGTTTTGGCGGCGGCGATGCTAGGTTCACGCCGACGAGGGAGCTCCGGTAGTCTTCGGGGTGGATGAAGGCGTGCACCAGGTTCACGGCGATATTGCGAAGCTGAAGGTGAGGACGAAGGGGGCGGAGCAGGCTCGATGACACCGGAATCGGGGAAGAAACGAGCTTCAACCACCAGCGAAGAACTCCAAAATTCGGGTGCTATGGGGCGGAAGGGTGGCAATGGCTGGCGGTGCTGGGATAAGGAGATCAGGGCGCACCTGGGGCATCCTTTTATAGGGGTCGAGGGGCACTGGGGCAGCATGGAGGTCGTGGTGGTTGTGGCGGAGGTTGCGATATCATGGGCAAACCATCGCGGAGAAAGGGGAAGAGAGTGGGGAGATAAGGCGAAGGTGGACGTGGTTGTGCGCACGCACGCGCGAGAAGCGGGGCGGTTGAGATATGGCCGTTGCGGAGCTTTGAGCTCGCAACAATGGCGGTGTCGGGCTTGAACGCGTGGAGATGAAGATGACAAAGAAGAAGGTAGGCGGGCCCACATGGTAGTCAAAGAAAAGGAAAGGAAAGGAAAAGATGCATGGTTGGGCCTTGGCCGTTCGATCTAGATTGAACGGTCCACAATGAATAGGCCGTTCGGACCATGTGGGAGTTACAATGAACCCTTGCCATCCATTTTTTATCAGACGACTCACGCGCGTTGGGACGTTCGGCTCGTCCGAAGGTCACGTGAAATCTGGCTGTTGGTTGAAGATCCAACGGTTGATGGGCGTTGTTGGGGTTTTAAGGCGTGTAAGCGTGAGTGGATGACAGGTGGGACTGGGGTGGGTGAGAGAGAGAAGCTGCGGTGCTGTGCGGGCCGTGTGGGAGAGAAGGGGTTGGGCCGAAGTTTGGATTTCGGCCCAAAACGAATTTGGGGTTTTAAATTAATTTAACAATTAAACTAATTCTGTTAATTCGTTTAAGCTTTAGAAAATAGCAAATAAATCCAAAAAATTCTAGAAAAATTCATAAAAACTCCTAGAGTTATTTGGGACTTAGATAAAATATTTATAACTATTATTTGGTAATATATTTTGCAAATAATTTTTTTGACTTTAAAATAATTACAGAAAGCTTTTAAAATTTCAGAAAATTCCACAAAAATAATTAAGTTTTATTTTCTTCTGAAATTTGAAATTTGGTCTGTTACAAACCTACCCCCCCCCTTAAAGGGAATCTCGACCTCGAGATTCATACTTGGCCAGCATAAAGGTGGGGATCCTTGGCTTTCAAATCTTCTTCTCGCTCTCAAGTGGCTTCTTCTTCAGAATGATTGCTCCATTGGACCTTGCATGAACGGATGACTTTGCTTCTGGTGATTCGTTCTGCCACATCAAGGATTTTTATTGGTTGCTCCACATAGGTGAGGTCTTCCTGAAGATCGATGCTTTCAATCGGTGTTTCTTCTGTTGGCACTCTGAGGCACTTCTTCAGTTGGGAGACGTGGAAGACGTCGTGGACTGCTGACAAGGATGCTGGTAGCTCAAGCTGATACGCAACCTCACCTCTTCTTGCTAGAATCTTGTAAGGTCCTACAAATCTGGGTGCGAGTTTTCCTTTTGTCCAGAATCTTCTTACTCTTCTGAGTGGACTAACTCTGAGATAGACAAAATGTAATATCTCGTTTAAACATACAACAAATAAATGATTAATAATGAAATTAAATATAATTAGAAAATAAAAATTCAGAATTTGGAAGGAGTATTAAAACTTGGGCCTTTGGCCCATAGCTCTTTGGCCCAAGCGGGGAAGCGACTTAAGAGGTACAAACCCTAGTAGTTTTTATCAGAGCACGACCGTAGCGCGCCAGATCAGTAGCCCACGTGGTGTCGTAGCACATCGAGCAATCTTGTAGCTCAATGTGATACTATAGCACACCGAGGTATTGTAGCGCTGCCTCCCCTGCTATCGGCGAAGATCGTCCACCCTCCACGCCTGCCGATTAGGGAAAAGAAGGAGAACGCTTGGAGGTGGCCGGCTGTTGGAGGAAGAAGAAGGTGAGGGGGAGAAGACCATCTTCGTGGGGAGAGGTCGCTGGTGGGTGCTCTTCGTGCCCAACAATCGGTTCGTCAAGGGTAACCCCTGTTTTCCCCCGATTAAATGCATACTTAATTGTTGTAGCAATATTAGTATTATGGTCTGCTCAGAACAGATTTCGTTAGACAATCGTTTTGATGTAGTTAAGTGCGGATTTAGTCCTGGGCATCTCCTAGAATATTGTAGAGGACGTCAATAGCTTTCGATGAAGAGCTAGATCGCATTATTTGGACCTTTGTAGCAGAAGTTATGAATTTTTTTAATGTGACTGTTCTGCAAATCTCTCGGTACCCTGATAAGTTTTAGTAATCTGACTTGAGCGATCAGTTAAATGGAAAATTAGAGGATCTCAGTATAACGAAAGTTGTATATAATTGTTGTAGCTTTTAGGAAAGCTCAAGAATGCTAAATTTGGACAAACGAACTGAAAATTATGGTAGTTTTAGTGTACTGTCGAGAGAACCTGACGTGAAATCGATGTTCATTAATGAGCATGATAAGGGTATTAGATTGCCGAATCAGGAAGGCCCACCAGCTAGGTTTAGTTGAGGAAATTGATAACCTTTCAATGAAGTCCAAGAACACCTCATTTGGACTCCTGTACTAAAAGATATGAATTTCAGAACGCGACTGTCCACAGAGGGGACATAACAACATTTAGGAATTGGAGTTGGGTTCGCGTTAAAAGAACTATTGCAAGTTCGTGTTTGCTTTTATAGTTTGTTTGGTCCATTACTGTTGTCTTAGTATGCTTTTAAATGAATTTAGGTGGGGGACTGGTCCTGGAGGCAGCACCCTTTTCACATCCTCCGTTCTCACATGGTTAAGGCAAGTACTCTGTTTGATAGAGTAATTATGAATTGTTTGACATTGAGTGCTAGCATTTTGATACATATTAGCTATGCTTGGTTGATAGTGTGATATGTTGATTAAAGATGGTGAATGCTTATGATACGAATGATTATAATTCATGTATGGTGTTGATGTTGTTCACGATTATTGCGAAATTGTAATTGTTCATGTGCACAATGAAAGCATACATAAGACTTGGTCACGTGGTGACCAGGTATGCATATTCGAGGTCCCGGTCATGTAGATGACGGGTTGGAGGTGTAATATCCCGTTTCTGTTTAGGACGAAAAACAATGTGGTTTTATTTCGAATTCAACTTAAAAGGAGAAATTTCCGGCGTTTCGCCTGTTCTTCCAGCTTTGGGCCTGGGCCTTTGGCCAGCAGGCCCAAGAGAGAGCTTTGTAGACCCAAGAGGGGGCAGCCGCAAGGCCTTTGGGGGGGGCCCAAAGGCCCATAAGTTGGCCGGCCAAAGGGGGTGCACAAACCCTAGCACCCCACCTCTCCCACTTCTCCCACTCTCCCTCCCCGTGGCCGCCCCTATCCCTCCCTCTCCCTGCGCCCTGCCTCCTCCTCCTCTTGACGCCTCCCCCCATGGTGCTGCACCTCCTTACCTCTTGGAGCCAACTCCCTCCTAGTGCCGAACCGCATTGCCGCCGGTTTTTGCAAAGGAAGGAGGGGTTTTGCGGGGCTGCTGTTCAAGAAGGAGAGGAGCTCCTTCAAGGATTCTTCGTCGTCTCCCTGGGTGTTCTCAAGGGTAACGAATATCGTTTTTGTTGTTGGGTTAATCGTAGAGGCGAATTTGATTAGGTTTGATCGGATCAAGTTCTGTCTTCTGTAAATTCAATTCTGTCCAGTTTCTTGCGTGGCCTGTTTTGTGTGTTTAGAGGCAGAATTAGGGATTTGGATCTGCTAGAGTTATTTAGGTTTTGTTCTTAGCTTTCGGTGGCCGCCAAGAGCACTGAATTCCGATGTACGGGTAAAAAGTTATGCTAGTTTTAGTCTCTGCTGTCCAGAATCCTAACAAGAATAAACTGTCAAGTTGTCTTTTAAAATATTGGTGTGTTAATGGAAAATTCAGGGCTTTCACCCAACTAGGTTATTGTAGGCCTTGAACTTAGCTTTTGATATTGTTAAATAACACTCAATTCGGAGTTGTAGATTAAAATTTATGATCGTTTTAATATTGTTGTCTTATTTGTGTAGACCGATTCTGTACTGCTGTTTCAGTTATCTGTCAGTAAATTAAATTGGACGAATTGGGTTACCTTGTCAACTAGAGTACTGTACATATGTCAGTTAAGAATCCATAGAAATTGGTCTCACCTCATTCCGAGTTCCAGACCAATAGATATGATTTTTACTGTTCTGCTGTCCAGTTTCGGGTTGTGCCTGAGTAGTCTGTTTTCATATTAGAGCTAACTAGTTAATTGTGGATTGTTGGGAAGGCGTTGTAGAACGTTAATGGAAGCGCTTTGTTATATGTTGTATTTATATCGGGTACTTACTTCTGTAGGCAGAGAGGCTTCGGTTTAGGGACATCTTCTTTAACTACCGCAGCGCTTCGCGGAAGGCAAGTACATTGACTTTTGTGTGAATTGTAATTACTGGATGCTCAATGTTTAATATTGTGTTTTGTTCGATATGAGAGAAGCTTCAATATTCATGTTCCGTCCACGGGAGTGGAGGTTAAAGAATACAAGAGGTTCCAAGGATTATGTTCCTTGCGTATGTTCTTTCATATGTGTGCAGATGATGTTAGTCATAATACTTATGTTCATTAATGCATCCATGTTCATGTTCCGTCCACGGAGTGGAGCTCCACGGAGTGGAGTCTAAAGTCCCATCAATTCCAAAGTATGGGCATGTGAAGTCCCACCATTCCAATGTGGGCAATTTTGGACACCGTATGAAACGTTCTTCATACGGTATTTTGGATCCCCGTATTTCGATAAATACGGGCTTAAGTGCACACCGAGCGGGTGTGTCACTAGCTATACCGATATAAGCATGTGTGCGATCCATTCTTTTCATTAAATCCATTCATTCTATTCATTCATACACTCATTCGGGTATGTTCGCATTCTTTAATGATGAGGTCTTATTCGCACTGTGGTATGTTCATTTATTCATCAGACTTGCTTTGAGTCACGGACTCATTCTTGCTTTGTTTGTTTATTTTAGATGATCATTGATGCTGGCTCTATCGGGAGGGAGTAAACACGCACTAATCGTGCAAATCACCATAATCAAGTTCAACAATATGATTTAGTTTCTATCTTTCATTCGTTAAGGGATAAACGTAATAAATAACTTTAAGTGGTGAAGGAAGGATACCTTCTCCATGTTATGATTGATTATGTATTGCTTGTGATCTTGATCATCCTTCGTTACACTTGCTTGAATTTAGACTATTGTAATGCCATGGTTCTATTAAGTAGTGATTTCTTTATAACATTAGTTTATAT
Organism: Ampelocalamus luodianensis; assembly: GCA_036346255.1. Taxonomy (NCBI): domain Eukaryota; kingdom Viridiplantae; phylum Streptophyta; class Magnoliopsida; order Poales; family Poaceae; genus Ampelocalamus; species Ampelocalamus luodianensis. Next base: position 32,339,245 of record CM070639.1, on the reverse strand, counting down.
TATTCAAATTCTTCCGCATTATGGTTGTATGTTAGATGATTTAGGTGACATCTTGGCTTGCGAATAGCCAGGGTGTTACAGTTGGTATCAGAGCGGGCTTTAGGTCTGTGGTAATTAAGTTATTAAAATGACACATCGCGTACCTGATGGGTGGGGTTTGGGTAATCCATCGTATCCGTATTTTCTAGTGGTGTGTTTCATCATGTTGAACTGTTCTTGAATTGCTTCTATACTATCATTCTTGTTGTTAATCTATGATCTGCTATGATATTGAATATCTATGAACTAATACCATGATTGTCATGAGATGATCTTGTATATTCATAATTGAGTATTTTGGTGAAGCGTGTTGTTAATGGATGATAAGAAGTGGAGGTCGTGGTTGTTACTCTGGGATTCACCAGGTTACACCACTATTCGCAGTACGTGGTTAGAGGAGTAGTTACCCCGAGTACCATAGTTTCAGGTGTTAAGCGTGAGTTGCTTTAGAAATTTGTTATCTTTCTTGATTTCTGAATTTGCCAGTTCTTGTCCTGTGGTGGTTGATGAATTTCTCCTAGGTTTGTGGTTCATGATAGTTTATGGTTTTCAATAGATCCCTCTTGGTTCTCTGAAACAATTATTGCTTTTCGACTGTTAAGTTGCTTTTACTACTTGTGGTCGTTGTCAATTGGCAAGATTGATGTTTTCATGGTTACTCCTTCTTTCTCATTGAAAAAGAATGACTCATTTACTCGTTTGATAACTTGGTTAGTGAGAGTTTCCCGCTGTAAGTTCGTTTGCATGGGAAAGCTTTGGCTTTATGTGTTTCTTTTGGGTTACTTCGAGCGTTGAGGTTTGAAGTCTCTCTTTTGCTGAAGTAAGGCGTTAGAATCCTTTTGTGATGACTTGTCATGCTTAAAATGAGAAGTTATAACTAAACGAATAAATTGTTATGATATGAGTTACCAAGTCGGGTTATTAGCATGGTGCAATCAATTATTCTTAACTACCATCTATGAAAGTGAAATTGATTAATTTGAAATGTCCTTGTATTTGATACATGTTGTATGTTAAATAAAGACTGTCCATATCTGTTCAGAACCTATAGATCTTACTTAAGAGCTAGATTTATCTATTTCCTGGTATGCTTAAATTGTTGAAACTTGTATAAAGGACCGGATAGGTCTTTGGTGTATCGATTCGTGAAACCTTGTTTATAGAAAATTATGTTAGTGAATCTTTAGTCATGTTTGAAATGATTTCTGAACAAAGGTGAAATGTGAATCTATGTTTATATGGTTATGTGATTGCAAATGGAATTAGTACCGTATGTACACACATGATTAGTACAATCATCAATTGTTAATGAGTGCTGAAGAAGGAGTTGAGCAACACCAACAGTTGAGTAGATGAATTTTGTAAGTAGTCTTTGATAGCGTGCATTGTGATATTGTTATTGCTTAGCATAATCTGGTTATTAAATCGTCAAAATGTGATAATGAGGTTAATTCTCGTAGTAATTTGATCAAACATGGTGATATTTCCTAAATGATCAAAATTCAAGTTTTGTGTTCTTAAATCTTTTGGGGTTCAGCTTTATGTGGTAAATGAAGTTTATCGAGTAACGATATGTTACAAAGTTATAATGGTTCTTGATGATGCAAGTGCTTGATCTTGAATACTTATTTGTTCTTATCATTAAGGTTCAATATTCTCTTCTTGTGAGGCTTATGCTTTCAACCGTGGACTCCACTTATGTTCTATGAGTTCATTGCCTAATTGGTTTTTTCCTTGGCCCCGTGTTCATCACAGTGGTAGATGAGTTTTCTAGTTGGTGAAAATCGTTTCCATATGTCTCTTCTTTTGAGAAAGAATCAACCCATTCTTTTCACGTGGGTCTTTCAAGTGTTTTCTAATTGTTGTTGTGAGATTGATGTTAATACCGTAGTAATTTGATCGCCTTCTGATATCGTTCGGATGAGAATATTTCAAGTTTAGCTTTCGTGATATTTTGGAACTCATGAATTATCCGTAGTTGAAATTATTTTAAATAAATTAAGGTATTGGATTGTCTGTTGCTTCTTAAGAGATTGGTGTGATTTAATTTTAAAGGCTCTTTGGTCTGAGTTGACAACATGAGGTTGCAATCAAAGAAGATATGTTGGTTCCTTTAAGAGGAGAATAATCTACTTGCTTTTCGCGAAATCCTGTAATTGGAAATGTTTCGAGTTTGGTGGCTGAGATTATTTGGATCTCATGTTTCTTGTGTAGTTGAACTATTCTGAACAAATATAACGTATTGAAGAATTTTATTAGTTCTTAATTAGTCCTTGTGGTTTGGACTAAAGACCTTATCTTGTTCGTTGTGGCAAAGCGATGTTAGTCAAAGAATTAATTTCAGTGTTAAAGGAAAGAGTGCAGTAGGAATATTTGAGAATTTGAGTCAAGTTTTGTAACTTGTGGTTATTTGATTGTTCATAAACTTTTGCTCTTTTCACTCAAGAGTTGTCGAGTTTCAATCGCGATGTCATTTTCTTATTGGTGGTTTTTGCTATTCCCTTTTAGAGGATGTGTGTCCTCCATTGTGAACTCAACTTTCGTTTTCCCAGATCTTCATTACCAGATTATTTCTTTTGGTTTCGTGCTCACTGTGAGCAGCAACATTTTTTTTTCCTGTGTGGTGAAATTTGTCCTTGTTCGCCTCTTTCTTTTGAGAAAGGATCAACAGTTTTGTGTTGCAAAGTTTTACAAAGTGTAAGTTGTCAATTGTTTGGTGGTGGTTAAGTGATTGTAGGGGTGAGATTTTGCTACCAAGCTATTGGAGGAGTAATAGAAGATAGGTTGGTTTTGACCTGAACCTCTTGGAGGGAAGTTGATTCAGATGGAGTGTATGGCTTCGAAGTAAAACTGTATAGTGTTCGACTAAGTAGGACCTATGGTATAGTGTAGTTCTAGAACTTTGGTTCATGTTGAAATGTTGGGGATTATCAAAGGTATGGAAACCTTAATCAATTTTATAGAGTAACACAATTGGAAAGTTTGGCGATGTTGTGTGAGTGATTCCTGATGATGTCAATGAGTGAGTATGTCAAAATTGTGGGGATGTTAGAGATTTAATCCGATGATTTCACCATGTGTTATAAGAGGAATTCGTTGTAGGGGTCTTGGAGTTTAAATTTGGGCTTATCATTTTCATGCTAGACTTTTGGGTCACCCAAAGATTTGTGTGTAGAGGAGATAGAAATCTGGAGTATTCTGAGTAGTGGAAAGATTGTCGATAGAACCCTTCTGATGTAGTTCATGAGCGGGTGTACTAAGGATTCTGACGTGTTATTCTTGAGAGTTGGAGGTGATGATGTATTTCGGTTTAGGCCTAATTTGAGGATGTTAAATGAAGTGGTTTGAGAGCGTGTGGTATGCGATGAATTCGAATTCCAAGGTTGGAGAGATATTTTATTCCAAAACGTGAAACTAAGGAAAAAGATGTCTTCTTGATTAGTGAAGTATTTTCTTTATTCTCGCTTGAGCTTTGTGCTGTTGACCAATGTCTTTCGTAAGTCGAGTTTGACTCGATTTTGGTATGTGTGGTTCTTATCGGTTCAGGAAGAATAAAGAAGTTTTTGATTTGGGCATTTAAACTGATTCCTCCTCTGGTTTTCGTGATGTTTATTCGCAGACTGCCACTTGGAAGGTGGAAAGGTTTTCTTGATGAAATTCTAATTTCTGGATTTTACTCTTCAGTACCCAGTTAGTAACGTATAGTTGTGATGTGAATCTTTCTTATTCAGGTGTGTTTTGCCGGTAAAAGAGTTTGCTTAAAAAGAATTCGATTGTATGTTTCCGGTTAAAGGAGGTGATCCTTGTTTTCAGTGAAGAGTTCAATTGAGAGGTGGAACAAGAGTTACGCGTTCTATGTGCATGTTGTGTGGTTCGGCATCAATGGGAAGGTTAACCCAAGGTGCATTGGGTTGTTTTCGCTAGTTAGCGTATCGCTAGGACTGTCACGAGTCCGTGCGCGGAGTGCGTAACGTCTTGTATGTTCTCGTGTTGAGTGAGTACCTGGGAGATCCAGAGTTTGAGGTTTCGTTTGCGCCGTTGATCATCGAGTGAGATCTTACCTTCGAGTTTTGTCCGACGAGTGTACCTGGAAACACCGGGTTGAGTGTTAGATCAGACGTCGTGTTACGTCGTTGTGTTGTGGAATTTTCAGCCCGAGAGAGAGGCTACTTGGGAGTTGGAGATTCGCTTGGGGTGAGCATTACCTGGTTTTGTTCGCAACGAGTATCTGTTCACCGTCGTTAGTTCTTAGTTGTGGTTATTCTTTCGCGAGTCGTGTGAGGATTCGAGGTCGAATCTCGTTAAGAGGGTAGAATGTAATATCCGTTTCGCTTTGACGAAAAACAATGTGGTTTTATTTCAAATTCAACTTAAAAGGAGAAATTTCCGCGTTGCTTTGTTCTTTAACTTTGGGCTGGGCCTTTGGCGTGAGGCCCAAGAGAGGGCTTTGTAGACCCAAGAGGGGCAGCCGCAAGGCCTTTGGGGGGGGGCCAAAGGCCCATTAGTTGGTCGGCCAAAGGGGGGTGCACAAACCCTAGCACCCCCACCTCTCCCACTTCTCCCACTCCTCCCTCCTGTGGCCGCCGCCCCTATCCCTCCCTCTCCCTTGCGCCCTGCCTCCTCCTCCTCTTGGCGCCTCCCCATTGGTGCTGCACCTCCTACCTCTTGGAGCCAACTCCCTCCTAGTGCCGAACCGCATTGCCGCCGGTTTTTGCAAAGGAAGGAGGGGTTTTGCGGGGCTGCTGTTCAAGAAGGAGAGGAGCTCCTTCAAGGATTCTTCGTCGTCTCCCTGGGTGTTCTCAAGGGTAATGAATGTCGTTTTTGTTGTTGGGTTAATCGTAGAGGCGAATTTGATTAGGTTTGATCGGATCAAGTTCTGTCTTCTGTAAATTCAATTCTGTCCAGTTTCTTGCGTGGCCTGTTTTGTGTGTTTAGAGGCAGAATTAGTGATTTTTATCTGCTAGAGTTATTTAGGTTTTGTTCTTAGCTTTCGGTGGCCGCCAAGAGCACTGAATTCCGATGTACGGGTAAAAAGTTATGCTAGTTTTAGTCTCTGCTGTCCAGAATCCTGATGAGAATAAACTGTCAAGTTGTCTTTTAAAATATGAGTGTGTTAATGGAAAATTCAGGGCTGTCACCCAACTAGGTTATTGTAGGCCTTGGTCTTAGCTTTTGATATTGTTAAAGAACACTCAATTCGGAGTTTTAGATTAAAAGTTATGATCGTTTTCATACTGCTGTCTTATTTGTGTAGACAGATTCTGTACTGCTGTTTCAGTTATCTGTTAGTAAATTAAATTGGCCGAATTGGGTTACCTTGTCAACTAGAGTATTGTAGATATGTCAGTTAGGAATCCATAGAAATTGGTCTCACCTCATTCCGAGTTCCAGACCAATAGATATGATTTTTACCGTTCTGCTGTCCAGTTTCGGGTTGTGCCTGAGTAGTCTGTTTTCATATTCTAACTAGTTAATTGTGGATTGTCGGGAAGGCGTTGTAGAACGTTAATGGAAGCGCTTTGTTATATGTTGTATTTATATCGGGTACTTACTTCTGTAGGCAGAGAGGCTTCGGTTTAGGGACATCTTCTTTACCTACCGCAGCGCTTCGCGGAAGGCAAGTACATTGACTTTTGTGTGCATTGTAATTAATATTGTGTTTTGTTCGATACGAGAGAAGTTTCAATATTCATGTTCCGTCCACAGGAGTGGAGGTTAAAGAATACAAGAGGTTCTAAGGATTATGTTCCTTGCGTATGTTCTTTCATATGTGTGCAGATGATGTTAGTCATAATACTTATGTTAATTAATGCATCCATGTTCATGTTCCGTCCACGGGAGTGGAGCTCCACGGGAGTGGAGTCTAAAGTCCCATCAATTCTAGTATGGGCATGTGAAGTTCCACCATTCCAATGTGGGCAGTTTTGGACACCCGTATGAAACGTTCTTCATACGGTATTTTGGATCCCCGTATTTCGATAAATACGGGCTTAAGTGCACACCGACGGGTGTGTCACTAGCTATACCGGTATAAGCATGTGTGCAGTCCATTCTTTTCATTAAATCCATTCATTCTATTCATTCATACACTCATTCGGGGTATGTTCGCATTCTTTAATGATGAGGTCTTATTCGTACCTGTGGTATGTTCATTTATTCACTGTACTTGCTGAGTCACGGACTCATTCTTGCTTTGTTTGTTTATTTTAGGTTATCATTGATGTTGGCTCTATCGGGGGGGAGTAGACACGCACTAATCGTGCAAATCACCATAATCAAGTTCAACAATATGATTTAGTTTCTATCTTTCATTCGTTAAGGGATAAACTGTAATAAATAACTTTAAGTGGTGAAGGAAGGATACCTTCTCCATGTTATGATTGATTGTGTATTGCTTGTGATCTTCGATCATCCTTCGTTACACTTGCTTGAATTCAGACTATTGTCATGCCATGGTTCTATTAAGTAGTGATTTCTTTATAACATTAGTTGATATTATTCAAATTCTTCCGCATTATGGTTGTATGTTAGATGATTTAGGTGACATCTTGGCTTCCGAATAGCCAGGGTGTTACATGAGGTCCCCACATTTGTGAAATATGGGCATTGAAAAGAGGTCTCCATTATGAAAATGATGGGCTTATGGTCCCCATACTTGTGGAGTGTGGGCTTGAGGCCCCCTTTACTTGCGGAGTATTGGGCAATTGGTCCCTGTGCTTGCGAGCATAGGTATGGTATGCGACGACGGTTGCATATCTCGCATTACCGGTAAAATGCGAAAAAGAGTGGAAGAGAAAAGATGCATTGCATATGTGCATTCATACAACATGAGCTATGTTTCCGAGTAAAGTTTTGGTTTTGAATGTTGTTGCTGTACGTGTGAGGTTAATGATTCTTTTTGGTACTTGCTGAGTCTTTGGGCTCACTCTTGCTTTTGTTGTGTTTTAGGTACCTTTTGCAAGAACGGCATACATAGAAGGGAGTAGACTTGAGTTGGAGTCACACACTTCCACGCATCTTTACAAGTTGATTAATTCTTTTAGAGTGTCCATTAATAATTAAGCGAACTGCTTAAGAAATGATCATGGTTAGGCCTTATGCATCGCGATTATTAGTAATATTGATGAGAAACGTACTTTGGTTATGTAACAGCCCTAACTTAGGGTTTGTATTTCAAATGTAAAATTTTGAGGAGAAATAAAAACTTTTGTTGTCTCTTCAAATCATTTGAAAGTTCCTACATTTTCCCTAGCAAGTTCCATTTTCTAGAATTAAATTCTTGTGAATGGAGATTGTTGTCAGCAAATTCTTAGCCTTCAAACTTGTGATCATCCTCTGAAACTATTTTTCCTAGCATCTTGATCATCCTATCTACCTCCTGAATTATTTCACAATTTTAGATTTTGTTTGCTATTTCAAATGGCCAAGTCAACTCTGTTTGAAATCTGGTCAAACTCCTGTACAGCAGCTTGTGAATTTTCTCTAGAACAATGCAGTGCATAAAAGTTCTGGAAAAATTATACAAGGTTGTTCTCTGTCTCTAGTAGCTACCATAAAAATTTCAGAAATTTTTGGAGCTCAGGAGCTACCTCTAAAAATTCCCCAAACCTTCTCTGTCTTTTAAATCAAATTCTAAAAGTCTTGTTCCTCGCCCGAACCCAACCTCGCTCGAGTCCGACCGCGCCACTTGACTCGGTCGCGTCAACTAGCTGCACCGCGCGTGAGTCCAATCGATCGTGACCGTCCGATGCAAATCGAGCGATCCACGTTGCGTGCGCGCAACCGACTGTCGAATGCATACATCAATCCCGACCGTCCATCTCGGATCCAGCGGTCGGGCGATATGATCGAGTCTAACTTCGGGCTCGCGCGCTTGCTGCTGCCGCCGCACTTGTGGGCCATACCTGCCGAGGCCATTTCCGCCCGCCACGCCGCCAGCTCGGCGCACGCTTCGCCGCGCGCTCTCGCCGGCCGCGCCTACATGCGTCGCGCCACCTCACCTCACGGTCTTTTCACCGCCCACCGTCTCACCTCGCCGCCTCCGCTGCTCCTACAAAACCCTCCGAAGCTTTCCTACCTCGTTTCGTCTCCATTACCGTTCTTCTCCATCGAGCTCCGGAGCCGTGGCGCCGCGTGCGACGCCCGGCGTTCTGCTTTGCTCCGGTGATCTCCGAGCACGCGGAGCCGCGTCACGGCGTGTTCCACATCCTGAAGTAAACCCCTCAAGGAATTTCGGGTTTCATCGCTTGTGGAGCTGCGCGTGGCCTTTCTTCTCAAGTCCGCCGAAACCGCCTTTTCCACCGACGCGTCTTCTCCGGTGAGCTCGGCTCAATTCTTCGCTCGGTGAGCACCACAGACTCCACCTTTCTTCTCCACTCTCTCACTCGTCCTCTCGTTCACCCGGCTGCTGTCGCCGTTGCATCGCCTTTGCGCCGTAGGCTCTCGTCGCGGCCACTCGGTGCCTCTCTGTCGTCGCCAAGCACGCGGTGAGTTCTGGTAACTCATCGATGCCCATGCGCGCTAAATTTCATTGTCTTCCTCTCTAGTGCGATCGCGCCTTGTCACCCCATCGCCGCCGCCAAGCTCGTCGCGGCGCCGCCACCGTGCTTCTCCGGCGAACCGCGACCACCGTCGCCCGGTGGTCCTCAAGCGACCCATTTGCCGTCGCCGCGACCCGCGCCGTCACTTCCTCGCCGGCGCAAGTTCGAGTCCAAGCGGCCCGAGCCTCCTGTTCTTCGTTATTCCTCTCTCATCATGCGCGGTGGGGCCTCCTTCAAAACCAATTAGTTAGCTGCTAATCATGATTATGATTGTTCTTTAGTTCACTCTCATGCTTGATCAATATTGGTATTAGAGGTTTGAAAGCATTTTAGTTCTAGTTCTCTGTATATTTCCACATTGTCGTTTTACATTGTCGATGTCGAAAATTGGTTTCATGCTTGCTATTTAGGCCTTGATGAGTTCCTTAGGAAATAGTGTTTGGTATGGAATTATGTCGGTTCGTGATTACTCGGATTTTTAAACCCTTGTTGGCATAAGTGATCTAAAGAAGTTGTTAATGAATCTAGTGGTTTGTCTCTGTAATTGTCTTTCCTCTTATTGCAGTGTAGTAAGGTCTTGTAGTGATAGCATGCTGTAATTGTTAACCTTCCTATATGTTGGTGTAATGCTTAGGTGTGTTAGTACCAGAAATTTTATTAAGGCCAACCATAATTAGAATTTTGTTTAGCACCTCATAGTTGGATAATTGACTAGTCGATTGTCAATAGCTTTTGTAGGTTACGTAATATCGACTTGTAATGGTTGAGTTAGAGAACCTAGCATTTGTTGATTTATTAACTTGATGATTAAATAATAGATGTGCACACAATCACCATCAAAGCCTGTCAAAGTTTAAAGCGTGTTAGAAGTTTGATTTTGAGGTTAACCTAGCAAATGAGTGGATGGGTCTGCAGCAATTATTTGTCATTCTTTGTGATAGTCTAGCCTTGGTGTATATGTTGGTGTTTGTATAGATGTTTGAGTTTTGCGGTGTTATTCGTTCTTATTATTTGTTTTGTTAATCGTTAGGATTCGATATTTGCGGCAACCACGAGGACGATCCTCCGCACCATATTGAGCAACGACAACCGAGCAAGCGGTTTGATCATGATTAATCGGTATTTTAAAGTTTAATATTTTGTTTCAATTTGTATGTATGCATCGCTAATTTGTGTTAAAATGGTTAGTTAAATCCGTGTTGCATATCCCGTAGACAAAATATGGATCTCTACTACAGAGCCTAAGTTATTTGCTGTGATTAGAGATCATTGGATGATCTCTTGTCACTTAGTAGATTCGGGTCAACTTGCTTAGACATGCTTAGCTATCGGTAGAAGCTGGGCGGTTATCGACTTTAGTCGGTAACCTTGATCACCTAAAATTTACTATAACTTTATGTTTTAGCATTTCTGCTATGTTTATCTGCAAAACTAAAAATGAAAACAAAAATGGTTTAGACTTGGGCACAATGGTAAGGCGGTGTGATCTGTTGGGTGTAGTGGAAAGGTGCCCGAGTCAATTAAGGACCGAGTTACTTGCGCCACCGTCTTGAGCATTTTGCGTGCTAACCACACTAGAGTATATGGGACCTCTCTTGACCTAGTACTTTGGCGTGTATTGGCTCGGGTCGCGAGAGGTCGCGAGGAGGATGGAGGTGGGAGCATGGTAGTTGTCCAAAAGCTTTATCTGAGTGGGTAGTTGTCTTTTCGGCTTTACCATGTAAGCGTATGGTGTTTCTACCCATCTGACGGCTCGAGGTTGATACACAATATTGGAAACAGTCTCGTAGGACTTAGTGTGCAGGCATACCTTGAAGTGTGCTTTGGCAAAGCGATGCGAAGTGTGGGTACATTGGTACACCCTGCGAGTTAAAACTATTCGAATAGCCTCGTCTAGGTTATGGACACGCTCGGATCGCCCGTAAGAACTAGACTACAACATTTAAATTAAAACTTGATGGGTGAGTGCGAATGCGGGATTAGTGCTATTGTTAAGGTGACTATTGGGATAGTCACTTCTAGGTTGTTTATCTTTCGCTATTGTTATTAATATCCTTATTGTTATTTCAATCTTAAAATGAATTGCAAACTTGCCTTCAAAGCTGTATTACCTTATTGCAAATGAAAATTGGCTTTATGCAAATAAAACATATGGCCTCCACTAAACAAGCTCGCATGTAGCATATGAGCAGTGCGCTAGTTCACACGTCGGTCTTGCGGGTACAAAGACAATCTTTGTACTCAGTGCTTTGCTTAATGTTTTTGTTGCAGAGAAGTGTGAGACCCAGTTTATTTGGCTTGTAATGCTTAACCAACCACTGGTCCTAGCATCACAAATCAAATAAAGCGATCTCGAGATATGTATACTTCGAAAGCGATATCGCACCTCGTTACAAAATTAGACATCAACTCCATTCAACATAGAGTCCAAACACTACACTACAAGCGGAAGATAAACAAATAGTAATAATATTACAGACAATGGCGTGACCACAAGATACACAAATAACAACAAAAAGACAATGGAAGCAAAAGTGCCATAAGATGGCTATAAACAAAGCCAATCGGTGTGCCTTCAACCCACAAGGCATCGGCCCGGACCGCCAAGCCTAGTCGTCACCCACGGCGGCAAAGACACCTCACGTAGTGAGGACCACGAGGCTCACCTTCTTCCTCTCGCAACAAAACATTAAGCAAAGCACACGAGTACAAAGATTGTCTTTGTACCCGCAAGACCGACGTGTGAACTAGCGGACTGTTAATATGCTACATGCGAGCTTGCAGTGGAGGCCATATGTTTTATTTGCATAAAGCCAATTTTCATTTGCAATAAGGTAATACTGTTTTAAAGGCAAGTTTGCAATTCATTTTAAGATTGAAATAACGATGAAGGATAATAATAAAAAGCGAAAGATAAACAACCTAGAAGTGACTATCCCAATAGTCACCACAACAATAGCACGAATCCCGATTCGTACCACCCATCAAGTTTTAATTTAAATGTTGTAGTCTAGTTCTTGGGGCGTATCCAGCGTGTCCATAACCTAGGGCGAGGCTATTGAATAGTTTTAACCTGCGGGTGTACCAATGTACCCACACTTGGACCGCCTTTAAGCCAAAACACACTTCCAAGGTATGCTGCACAGCTAAGTCCTACGAGACTGTTTCCAATATTGTGTATCAACCCCGAGCAGCTCGTATGGGTAGAAACACCATACGCTTACATGGTAAAGCCGAAAGACAACTACCCACTCGGATAAAGCTTTTCGGACAACTACCATGCTCCCACCTCCGTCCCTCCTGCGACCTCCTGCGACCGGAGCCAATACACGCAAAGTACTAGGTCAAGAGAGGTCCCATATACTCTAGTGTGGTTAGCACGCAAAATGCTCGATGACGGTGGCGCAAGTAACTTTCGGTCCTTAATCGACTCGGGCACCTTTCGATCACACCCAACAGATCACACGATCTTACCATTGTGCCCAAGTCTAAATCATTTTTGTTTTCATTTTAATTTTGCAAATAACATAGCAAAAGTGCTGAAACATAAAGTTGTAGTAAATCTTGTGTGATCAAGGTTACCGACTAAAGTCGATAACCGCCAGATTCTCGATACTAAGCATGTCTAGCGGCTGAAATCGTATCTACTAAGTGACAAGAAATCATCCAAACGATCTCTAATCACAGCAAATAACCTAGGCTCGGTAGTAGAGATCAATATTTTGTCTACGTGGATATGCACTCTGATTTAACTACTCAATTTAACACAAATTAAGCAATGCATACATACAATGAAACAAAATATTAATCTTTAAAATACTGGGATTAAACATGATCAAATCGCTTGCTGGATCTCGTTGCTCAATATCTTTGCGGAGGATCGTCCTCAGGGTTGCCGCAAATATCGAAGCCTAACGATCGAACATAACAGCAAATAAGAACGAATAACACCGACAAAACTCAAACATTCAACAACACCAAAACAAGCCAAAACTCACACAGCAGCCTAAGCATGAAATAACAGAATTTTAAAAACAGAGAACAAATCATTTTAAGTTATTAGCCATTTCCTATGAATTTTCTAAGCTAAAAACACAACAAGACACTAGTTACTTACTTAACAAATTTTCATGAACAGAAACAGTGTATATAACCTATCCTAATAATTAGTACATTAAAAATGACAAATTACAAAATTGGTTTCACTGGATTTGGACAAATATTGAAAGAGATATGCATTTTCTAATCTAGAAGATACATAAAACATCATTTTATTAATTAACAGATTTTTGCTACAGAGACATGGATGAAACTAATTTTAGTAAATAATACATTTGAAATGAAAATAAACAGCACTGGATTCATGCAATTTGGATAAAATTGAATTAGTTATGCATTTTCTAAGTTTAAATGAATTAACAATGCAAATGAAAACATATTACGAAATACTAAAGCATTAAATCCTTTTTCTACCCACAGCTATCTAGCCCCGACACACGGCAATGGGCGCGAAAATGTCGACGAGCAATGGCCACGCGCGAAGTGGCGTCGGCGTATTCTAAGAATCGTCTTGACTACCAAAGTGCAAACCTAACATACCAACACAGAAATCGCTTCCAACAGAGAAAGCGCATTAAGAAACTACACAAACCCTAAGCGACACTCGGGCCCACATGACGAGACTCAAAGCGAAATGCAGCGGTTGGATTAAACGATTTCTAAACGCGATTAACCGCAAGGGCCCACAAGACGAGACTCAAGGTAGACATGATTAGAGTTAAACTAATCTTCACCGGCGGTTCACCGGCGAGCACCGCGGCACGTGCGGCGCGCGGTGATCTAGCAAACCGGTGAGTTTCAAGGCGAGTGAGTGGTACCTTCCGGGTTCGCAAGGACCTCGCGAACTCGATGGCGGTGGCGTGGAGTCACGGGAATGCCGGCGGCGGCGGCGAACGAGGCGGAGAAGAAGATGCGGTGCTCGCGGAGAAGGCGCTACGGGCCGAAGACTCGGAAGGTGCGCCACAGCTCGCCTTGATCCTGAGGAACAATAAGCACAAGATGATGGCGGCGAAGGAGAGGTCCGAGACGGCGGAATCACCACGGCGTGGCGCCGAGCTCGGAGAAAAATCGGTGCCGCACGGCTTCCACGATGCACCAAAGACAAACGAACCCACCGTGAGCATCGGTGGAGCATTGCGATCAAGTGGAACCAAACGCCGAGGCTTGAGACTCACGAGACGCTAGCAAGCTCAAGGCGAGATCGCGGAGGCGGGACGACGATACCGCCCCGTGATCCTTTGGGCGCCAGGACCCGGAATAGGCAAAATGGAGGCGGCGAGAGGAACACTGGCGTGTGCGATCGGCTCTCAAGAGGCGGCTCGAAGCAGCGGCGCTACGCTCGAGTTCTTCTCGTAGAGAGGAAAATTTGGGCGGAGAAGGTGAGAGAGCGAAGAAGCGATGGCCGAATGAGTGCGGTGAGGTTATGAAGCTCGGCGATGCTCCGGACGAACACGAGGGCAAATAGGTGGCGGCCGCGAGTGCGTGGCAAGCATCGCGCCTGGCCGCGAACTCCGGTGAGTGCGGAGAAGGCGAGGTGGACTCGGCGGTAGGGTCCACCGCGGCCGACGGACGAAGCGGTGCGAACCGGAGGTTTGGCTCGGTGCGAATCGCTCGGCCGTTGGATGCGAAATGGGCGGTGAGATTGATGTATGCATTCGGACGGTCGGTTGCAGCGCGCGCGTGGATCGTTCGATTTGCATCGGACGGTCACGATCAATTGGACTCGCGCGTGCGGATAGTTGGCGCGACCGAGTCAAGTGGCGCGGGTCGGACTCGAGCGAGGTTGGGTTCGGGCAGAGGAACAAGACTTTTAGAATTTTGATTTAAAAGACGAGAGAAGGTTTGGGAATTTTTAGAGGTAGCTCCTGAGCTCCAAAAATTTCAGAAATTTTTATGGTAGCTACTAGAGACAGAGAACAACCTTGTATAATTTTTCCAGAACTTTTTATGCACTGCATTGTTCTAGAGAAAATTCACAAGCTGCTGTACAGGGAGTTTGACCAGATTTCAAATAGAGTTGACTTGGCCATTTGAAATAGCAAACAAAATCTAAAAATTGTGAAATAATTCAGGGAGGTAGATAGGATGATCAAGATGACAGGAAAAATATTCCTAGGGGATGATCACAAGCTTGAAGGCTAAGAATGTGCTAACAACAATTTCCATTCACAAGAATTTAATTCTAGAAAATGGAAATTGCTAGGGAAAAATGTAGGAACTTTCAAATGATTTGAAGAGACAACAAAAGTTTTTATTTCTCCTCAAAATTTTACATTTGAAATACAAACCTAAGTTAGGGCTGTTACAAATCTCCCCCTTACAGAATCTCGCCCAGATTACGATCAGGAGAGAAGAAGGATGGGTAATCTGCTCGGAGGCGATCTTCCGCTCCCAAGTGGCTTCATCCTCGGAGTGGTTTGACCACTGAACTTTAAGGAACTTGATCACCACGGTTCCTTGTTCTGCGTTCAACTTCTTGAGGATCTGAGCGGGACGCTCACGATAAGGCAGATCTTCACGCACATCGATATTTTCCAATGGTGTTTCCTCAACTGGAATACGGAGGCACTTCTTCAATTGTGACACATGGAAAACATCATGCACCCTTCGAGTGTGGCCGCAACTCCAACTTGTATGCGGCTCCACTTTCTTGATGATGCGATATGGCGGACATATCGAGGAGCGATTGCCCTTGACACGAAGCAGCGATGTCCCTTCGGTGAGACTTTGAGATACACAAAGTCATTGGGTGGAAACTCAACTCACGGCGGCGCCGATCGCATAGCTCTTACGCTGGATTGAGCTCGGCGCAAGTGCTCACGAATCAAGCGCATGACTTTCGGCCTCATTGATGGAATCCGGGCCAAGCGCCTTTCACGATCTCGACCGGTTCAACGGTGTTACGGCGCCGTCCATACAAAGCCTCAAGCGGTGCCATACCAAGACTAGCACGAAAGCTGTTGTTGTAGGAGAACTTCGGCAAGCGGTGAGGCACTTCTCCCAATTCTTCCCATAGGAAAGAACACAAGCGCGAGCATGTCTTCAAGCACACTGTTGGCGCGCCGTCGACCATCGATCACGAGGATGATAGGCTGAGCTGAATGAAAGACGGGTCCCCATGGCTTCCTGCAGACTATGCCAAAACCGAGAGGTGAACAGAGAACCACGATCTGACACAATTGTTCGTGGCACACCATGCAGACTCACAATACGGGATATGTAAAGATCCGCTAAGCGATTCACATCAATTTTGATCGCCTTTGGAAGAAATGAGCCACCTTCGTCAATCGATCAATGATAACCCATAATGCATCCTTCCTGCTGAGAGTGCGGGGTAGACCGATGACAAAATCCATGCCTCTGAATCCCACTTCCATTCGGTATAGGTAAAGGCTGAAGAAGACCAGCTGGGCGATGCTCGGCCTTGACCACGACAACATATGTCACATCGGCCTGAACACGGCAATCTCGCTTCATGCGAGTCCACGAATCTCTGCGCGAGATCTTGGTACATCTTGGTAGCCCGGGATGGATGGACAAAGGCGAATCATGGGCTTCTTGAAGGATCAAATCCCGCAACTCGGGGATCTTTGGGACCACGAGGCGCTGCCCAAACCATACAACACCGTGCTCATCCTCGTGAAACACTTGGCTGATCCATTCACGATGTTTTGCTTGATTTTACCCACACCATCATCGATTCTTTGTCTTTGCCTTGATTTGATCCACCAAGGTTGGTTGCACAACCAAGGCGACAAAGGGAACCATGTTCAATCAAACCCAAGTTGAGGCGCTGAAATTACAGCGATGCGGGTTCTTTGCTCTTGGATCATCAGTATTGCAATACACTTTTCGCTAAGTGCATCGGCAACCACATTGGCTTTGCCGGATGATCTTGAATACCCATGTCATAATCTTTGATCAATTCTAGCCATCTCCTCTGCTGAGGTTCAGATCTGTTGAGTGAACAAGTATTTCAAACTCTTGTGGTCGAATACACCTCACAATGGTTTCGATCAAATAATGCCGCCAAATCTTGAGTGCATGAACTCTGCAGCAAGCTCTAAATCATGGGTGGGATAATTGAGCTCATGAGGCCTCAGTGCCTAGATGCATAGGCAAGCGCCTTGCCTTCTGCATAAGAACACATCAGAGTCCCGACGAGAGGCATCGCAATAAATATCGAAGCTCTTGTGGATATCGGGAAGAGTAGGGTGGAGCTGAAGTCAATCGTTGCTTGAGCTCTGAAAGCTCTCATCACAAGGCAGAGGACCATACAAACTTCTTGTCCTTCTTGAGCAATTCGGTCATCGGCTGCGATCTTGGAGAAGTTCTCGATAAAGCGGCGATAGTAGCGGCTAAACCAAGAAAACTCCGCACATCGGTGGCCGACTTGGTGGCCCCAAGATAGAACATCGTTGACTTTCTTTGGGATCCTGACTATGCCTCGGTTGAAAGAACATGGCCCAAAAATGCTACTTCCTTCAACCGAACTCACATTTCTTTGAACTTTGCATCTGGTGATGCTCCATAACTTGCCCAAAACAATCTTTAGATGCTCGGCATGCTCTGCTTGATCTTGGAATAGATAAGAATGTCATCAATAAAAACCACCACAAATTTGTCCAAATACTCCATGAATCACGAATTCATAAGGTTCATGAACAACGCCGGAGCATTGGTCAAACCGAAAGACATGACGGTGTACTCGTGCAGGCCATAACGAGTAGTGGCCGTCTTGAATATCCTCGTACGATCCGGACTTGATGATAGCCCGACCTCGGATCAATCTTGGAGAACACTTGAGCTCGGACAAGCGGTCAAAAGATCATCAATGCGGGCGGAGGATATTTGTTCTTCACCGTCACCTCATTGAGAGGGCGGTAATCAACACACATGCGCAAAGTCTTGTCCTTCTTCTTCACAAAGATCACGGACAACCCCAGGAGATGGCTGGGACGGATGAAACCCTTTGCTTGGAGCTCGCCAAGCTGCTTCTTCAATTCTTCTAGCTCATTGGGAGGCATCCGATCGGCGCCTTGAAATCGGGCGATGCAGGGCAGCGGCTCGATGACAAACTCAGTCTCGAGCGGAGGCATCGAGCAAATCTTCGGGAAAGACATCCACAAAGTCGAGATACTATGGGAACATCTTGAATTATAAAAAGTGGCTTTGCTTCTAATGCACATAGACACGGGCCTGAAGGCGTGGCGAAACCCGACTTGCTCACCCAAAAGTGGTAAGATAGACAATCTTCTGGCTGTCGATTTGCCCCAAATGTTGGGACAACCAATCCATGCCAAGAATCACATCCGGACTCATTGGCCCAGCGAGGATAAGATTTGCTAAAACCCCACTCCTTGGACTATGATAGGAACATCCGGACATCAAGCTCGGCTCTCATTTCCGATCCGGAGGCGGATGAGCAACGAACTCCCAAAGGAACACGGCGAAGACCACTAACGGCAGCAAATGATCTTGAAATAAAAGAATCGATGCTCGAATCAAATATCTGCGGCGGGCGAGAATTAACAAGAAGTGTACCAATCCGACATGGCGCCTCTGAGCCTCCTCGGTGAAAGGTGGTTCACTCGACATTTGCTGCACCACAGGTCTTCGAATAATCTTAGTGGCGGTGACGCTCCCACGCCGCGTCCTCCATTAGGGCGAGGGCTGCTGCAACACTACGAGGCGAGCATTCGCATAATGGCCCTTGTTGTGGCGGCGAAAACAAGTCACCTCGGCCGCGGATTGCGGAGACCGCTCTTCTTTGGATCGCGGCGCCACGTGGCTGTGGCTCACGGCTGCGGTGGGCGAGGAGCTGGTGCGGATGGTCTGGCGCCGGTGGAGCAAAAGAGCGGGCCATCGGTGCTTTGGCCCGGCCACGAGGACGAGCGAGTGGTGTGAGTAGGCGATCGCCTCCCATTTGCGCTGCGGGACTCGCCGCGCCTTTGCCTTATGCTCTGCAGCGATGGCCTTATCTACCAAGGCACGAAAGTGCGAAGTCCACAATAGATAGCTTGTCCTGCGGCTCCTCGGACAAGCCATCCATAAACTTCTCTGCTTAGCCTCATCGAGGCCACCTCACCCGGAGCATGCAGGCGGATGATTGAACTCGTAAAGGTACTCCGTCACGTTTGCGCCCTTGCTTGGCGCGAGGAACTCCTTTTCTTCACTTCATCGGGCCATGCGGGATGTGGGCCCGACGAAAAGGCGGCGGAACTCCTCCCACGCGACCACATGGCCCGCGGGCTGCATGGCGAGATAGTTCTCCCACCATGAGAGTGCCGCGCCCTCAGGCTGGTGGGGCGAAGGCGCCTTGTCTGCGCGGCAGCGAGCTATGTTGAGCTTCGCTCAACCATGCGCGACCAATCGTCCGCATCGAGGGTCCTCGAGGCGGGAGAAAGTCGGCGGCTGCGTCACGGAGGAACTCTGCAAGTCCCCGCGAGTCCGGTGGCGCCACCACCGGCGAGTGGAGGTATTCCTAGCAATAACCTCCAAGATCGCGTCTGGTCCATGCGGTTTCGCTCGATCGGCGAGCACCTCGACCATGGTCGGAGGAGGGGAAGCTCCTCATCATGACCAGCCTGCTTGACTACCACAGCGTTCTCCGGCCATCTGTTTCACTAAGACAAGTTAACAATAGCCGGAAAACATGAAGTTGATGACCCATTGCAAATAACTTGCTATGACACAAAACAAGCACAAGACTTTGAAGTTACAAAACCAACTGACAAAAATTAGACACTTAGCAACTCATACATATCTTACCCTTATGCTCCCACAAATTTTAATTAGACTAATTCTCTATGGTTCTCCCAAAGACTGATTCTACAGTAGCAACTATCTTTTGAAAGGAAGAGGAAAACCAAGTTTCAAACTCAAATTAGAGTAAGATAAGAGTAGAAGGCTAAGATAGGTAAGGAGTAAAATCTGAGAATCTGCCTAGGTTTTCATAAACCCTTTTTATACTTTGAAATTAAGCTTTTTCAAAATATCCTAAAGACGACTATGCTTGGGTTGCTACGGTCGAATGGCTCACGATACCAACTTTGTGAGGACCCAGTTTATTTGGCTTGTAATGCTTAACCAACCACCGGTCCTAGCATCACAAATCAAATAAATGATCCTCGAGATATGTATACTTCGCAAGATATATCGCACCTCGTTACAAAATTAGACATCAACTCCATTCAACATAGAGTCCAAACACTACACTACAAGCGGAAGATAAACAAATAGTAATAATATTACAGACAATGGCCGATGACCACAAGATACACAAATAACAACAAAAAGACAAATGAAGCAAAAAGTGCCATAAGATGGCTATAAACAAAGCCAATCGGTGTGCCTTCAACCCACAAGGCATCGGCCAGGACCGCCAAGCCTAGTCGTCACCCACGGCGGCAAAGACACTCACGTAAGTGAGGACCACGAGGCTCACCTTCTTCCTCCGCAACAAAAACATTAAGCAAAGCACACGAGTACAAAGATTGTCTTTGTACCCGCAAGACGACGTGTGAACTAGCGGACACATTTAATATGCTACATGCGGGCTTATGCGGTGGAGGCCATATGTTTTATTTGCATAAAGCCAATTTTCATTTGCAATAAGGTATACAGCTTTTAAAGGCAAGTTTGCAATTCATTTTAAGATTGAAATAACAAAGTAAGGATAATAATAACAAAAGCGAAAGATAAACAACCTAGAAGTGACTATCCCAATAGTCACCACAACAATAGCACGAATCCCAGTTCGTACCACCCATCAAGTTTTAATTTAAATGTTGTAGTCTAGTTCTTGGGGCGTATCCAGGCGTGTCCATAACCTAGGGCGAGGCTATTCGAATAGTTTTAACCTGCGCAGGTGTACCAATGTACCCACACTTGGACAGCCTTTAAGCCAA